>JBAMNC010000321.1:172500-346809 GCA_037902135.1 Cetoscarus ocellatus | reverse complement strand
TGCTTTTATTCTGAAAGTCATTTCCATTCAGTGACAGTTCTTACAAAGCTGATTCATGCATTATAACCTTGATATTCAAACAAACAAATGAGCCCTTGAGTCATTTCTAAATGCTGTTTATTTTGATAAAACGTTGGGCAATAGGTGAGATTTAATGTGTGTTATCACTCTCATTTCCTGCTTCTCTCGCTGGTTTTCTTTGCATGCAGTTGTTTTTCTGTTAATCTGAAAGGCATACACGCCTAATTTTGAAAACAGGCTGTGCTTTCCAAAAGACTATTTTTTTAAACCTGTTTATACCATGGTCTGGGTGAATACTCGATTCTGATTGGCTGCAGGGTGTCTGTTAAAAAGTGTTGTAGGACAAATAGCCCTGATTGTTCTAAATTATTGCGCTGGCTGAAAGGCTAGTTGGTAACCGTGGCAACACAAACTCAGAATACGTTAACATACGTTATTTCAGAGTATATTTATCACAACGGCAAGACGGTAGACAAAGCATGAGTGAATTTATAGTTTCCTTTAACCTGTTTGGTGAATTTGATCATTTTGAAGACTGAGATGCAGCAAAAGAGAAAGAGAGAAATTATCTGTGGACTTTGATTCTTTGAAACAAAATTTCGCATCATTGTCTGGACACACACAAGCGGAAAGACGTGTACTTGCCCTCTGAAATGTTACTTTGTATCATGTAACATAACGTTAAGCAATCATCTCACTTCCCTCCACTGATTAGGCCTAATATAACTGCTGCGGCTGACCGAGCTGCAGGTTCTGTGCCCAGAGACGGTTACCTTGGCAACGTGGAGAGATATTCAATGGTCCACTAAGTCGCTTCTTGTGAATAACTTACGATTTTAACGGTAAAAACAACATTAATGTATTAATAATTGATTTAATATTTATTTCTATCGTAAGTGACCATGGTATAAGCAGGATAATGCCCTTCGAGGTATCCATTATCAGAAATGAATGGACTTCGCGGAAGCGTCGTACGGTTCATGCCTCCATGTCGTCCATTTATTTCTGATCATGGACACCTCATCGGGCATTATCCCTTACATAATCACTTAAACCACATCTGCATGATAAAAACAGCCTGCATACTAAAAAGTGATTAGCATGCATTTCTTTTGACATTATTTGTCATAACTACATTCAGCATACAGCTAATCATCCTGTTGATCCTTTAAAATTATTCATTAATCTGGACCAATTCAATCTTTGTATGGCCTCAATATCGGAAAATTGGAAAATGAGAAGCTCAGTGATGCAATAAAAAGAACTAGATCATTTCTGGGACAGAAAGCTTAGTTTATTTCATTTCATTTCATTTTATTTCATTATTCTGAACTACAGATATGAACTACTTCATATTAGGATGTCTGAACTGAACTTTGATTGAGCTTTCACTTGATTAAAACATATGTATGGCTTTAATTCTGGTAAAACTTGAAAGGAATAGGTTAGTACAGCAAATAAATAAAATGAACATGTTCAGTTTGTTTGAATTGTGAACAATTCATATTTTTAAACTATAAACAACTAGAAAAGCACTCAGAGAGTGCAGACCTCCGCCGAGTTACAATTCTGGATCACTACGCACGCCGCTATGTGGGCCGAGTCCCCGCTCATGTCTGTCCATGTGGAAAAGTGCTCCACTGGCATTGCAAGGGAAGCTGGGTAATGTAGTGACACAGGCTTGAAAAACGTTGATGCGAGTGTGCAAATAAACTACAATTCCCATAATGCAGCAGTTGATGAGAAATGAATGGGATTTGCCATTATAAACTTCAATGTTTTTCTGTGACGTCAATCTGGATTGGATCCAGATGAAATTTACCTTGATGATAGGGTTATATCATGTATATCATCATGATTCATGATTTTGAAGCGAATCTATCAAGCGATGTCAGAGAAATGATTTTTTGAAAAACAGCCCAATGTTAACGTATGGGATTTTTTGCAAAGTTTGAGAATTTTTTTGCAATCCAGACAAACATACACATCACCGCCAAAATGTAATGGGTTCTTCCTTGTAAAATTCCAAACCACACCTCTGGTAAAATTTTCATGTAAATCCATCCAGTAATTTTTTGCTTAATCTTGCTAACAGACAAACAGACAGACAGACAGACAGACCCTGGTGAAAACATAACCTCCTTGGCGGAGGTAATAAGTATGAACTACTTCATTTCAGAGTTTGTAAACTGAAAATTTATGCTCACTAGTTTTGGAGCTCTATAATCAAAACCCACTGTGACTCCTAATGTCCCATTTTATGATCCTGATGTTCTCATGCTAACTGGATCCACTAATTTTCTTCAACTTTATCCTCAACCATACCATCCTTAACACTCATACCCCTATCATTTACATTTCACTTTGACTCTGCAGCTCCATCAATATTCAACCCTCTCCAACCCATGTCATTTCAACTGCTTTTATACCACCCTTACTTAAATCATTTAAAGCACTTCATTGACATCCTACTTTGACCTAGTTCCATCTTATCTTAATTTTTTTCCCACCTACTGTGACGATCATTCCATTTGACCCCATTCCTCCTACTTAACCCACTCCTACTTATCATATATCATCTCCTCAGCATATTCCACTGAAACTACCTCTAAAATATCCCCAATGGGTGGTCTTGTTAGTGAATATAGTCGTGAATTATAACCCCTGCTGTGTTGAACCAGAATCTATTTGGTGTTTCATATACCACTTCATTTTCAATATTGCATTTGGCTTTTTTGCAAAACGTTCAAATTGAATGTCTTTTAAATTATAAATGGATAATCTTTCTCTCTAACTAAACAAATTAAATCTGGTTTTCTTTTGATCATTTTGCGTTATATATTTCTTTTAGAATAAATCAAAAAGCGTTGGCTCCCTTAAACAGATTGAAATTTGGCTGATGTGTAAATATAGTAGAAATGTGAATGCTTTGCTTTGGTGGTGTGAAGATCTATTTATAGACCTCCAGAGATACATGGTGTACGTATACATAGAGATGCGGTTAAAGGTCACGATGGTTTCAAAGGGCGATGTGACCCTGTAAGAAACAGCATATGAGAAACAGCTTTACATAACTCTGCAGAGAAATCCAAGGCTGCTGTCATATATATTGCTTCTCCTTAGAGAGTTAGGAGGGGATGGAGCCAAACCCAGTGAACGTAAACTGAGAGGGACCACCCTGGACAGGTCATCAGATAATCTCAGGCTGATGGGTCACTCACACTTGGGGATGAGGACTGACAAGATTTATTGATACCAATGCCGCTGTCAATTCTTCCTATTGATCCAATTCTTTATTGATTCCATTATTGACTTGTGTATATTTCCAGTGTGGGAAGAAGTCGGCCTTTGCAGATTTCTGGGTCAGCAACTTAAAGTACATGGTAAGCCTGATGTTTAATGCTGTGCTGCACTGACCAATATTCCAGCATGGCTGGTATTTCTACTCAGCTGGCATGGTGGTGCCACAGGTTTGAGCACATGCCTCACAGCCAGAAGATTTCTACTTGGACCCAACCAGGGTCTTTTCTTGTATGGTCTTCCCATGCCTGCATAGGTTTTCACCAGGCACTCAGTTTCCTTCAGCTCCCCTATCTGGCAGGGCTGCTCTGCGCTATACAATTAAAAAGTAGCCAATGAGTATTAATGAACTGTCGGGCATGGAGTCAAACTGCAGTTCAGCGGTGACAGAGATGAGACAGGCCCAGTGGAAGTCTGGTGTCAGTGTTGAAAGAGAAAGTAAAATATCTCACCCAAAGATATGGATGAGCCACTATTCCCAGTATGTAGAACAAATTAACAAGATCTGCTGAGTAAGATAAGCCAAATAAACCCAAGAAAACCCCTTCAGAACTTTATTATTTAACCTCTTTACTTATTTCTCATATGAAAAACAGAAAACACAACAAAAAGGGGGCATTGAGGTGAAAACAATGCAATGCAACATGCAGCATTTGTGCTGGGTCGCTTGCAGGCAGTAATGCCACATTCACACAACGTGTAGAAGCTGACACTGACCAACATTGAGAAGTCATCAAGATGTTGGTGAAAGCATGTTTCCAGGGCCAGTTTTGCTGAGTTCAACGCAGGTTGACAAATTTAAATCAGAGATTAACATTGTGCTTGTGGAGTACAATGTTTCCCAATGGTCCAAATTGTAGATGGACTTCAAACGTTAGCCAATGTAGATGCAATGCATGGGTAGTGCACTCAACTTAGGGAAACTTTGGTCTGATGTGGCTTGGTGCTGCTGAGTGTTGTACAAATGTTTTTTGACATCACTCCACCTAGGCCATATAAAGCAGATGTAGTATATGCCATTTCACCACATGCAGCTACAGCTGCTCTCAGTATCCTGACGCCATGCCTAGAGAATGCAAGATGAGACGATGTACATCAAACTACTGGCAGGAAGGCCCCAATGTTTGCCAGCAGAGATGGATTCAGCTGTAACCAAAGGAGATAAGCAGGGCTCAACTGTTGCTAGCACTTACAAGTGCAATGGATGAAACATAAGCAACTTTTAGGCATGCATAATATTTTTCGAGGAACATCAGCATTGCTGAACTGTTGTTAACTTAGCTCGACGTTTTCTTATACGTCAGCAAAAGTTTGCCAAGAGTCAGAGTGTGAATGTGGTTTTAAGACACTCATAAATTACTTTCTGATGTTATGAGCCTGATTTTGTCTCTGATGCTCACATATGTTTTACTTTGTTATATTTTGTTTTTACATGGTGGAGGTTCCAGGGGCAAGTGACAGGACATATACAGGGAGATCTTTATTATTTCACATTGTAGAAAGCAAGCCAAAAAGAACTTGCAAGCTAGAGCTGGCTAAGTCTGGGTGATTGTTTTGCCTACAGCTAAGCCCTGATCCCTGCCAAAAAAATCTAACTGTTTCCAGACATCTTAAGAGTTGACAACATCAAGGCACATATAACAAAGTGGTAGTGGTAGTATGGAAAATGGCATCATGAAAAATGGTATTGATTGTGTTATGGACTCTAAACTAGCAACCAAATGTCAATTCCTATGCCATTTAAATGCACACATATAAACCACAATTAAACTGCCAATAAGTCAAACTTGTTTTTAAACTGGTGTTATGCAAACAAACAAAAAAACAACCTTTATTCAGACTTCAAAAGACAATGCAAACTTTTTTTAACATAGCAAAATCTCCCTATAATATGACTGCTCCGTCAGGTCCTGGAGACAGTTTTCAACTCTGATATTGTTAATAAGTTAATAATATAACGTAATATCCAGTGCAATACCCAGTCAAATGTGGTCTACTGTCAAACAGTGCTGTCATATTATATTCATATCGTGAATATTGGCGATCTTAATAGTTTAAATTCCTTGGCCTTGTTCATAGTCTCACTTTCATTTATCTTATATATTTTTCCTTCATAAGGAAGTTGATATAGCTTAAAGATTCTGCATGTTGCAAGCTGCTTACTCATTTTTTTTATTATTTTTTTCTGTTCTTATCTATTTTAATGTCTTTATTTGATATTCCTCCTGCTATACTGTGCATAAGAGAAACTGAAACAACCAAATTTCCCCTTAGGGATTAATAAATTATTTCAGATTCTGATTCTGATTCTGAAAAGAAAAAACGATCTTCCTGCTATGCAGTACTGAATACTGCCTTTATGTGATACCCAAGAGCACATTACAAATATTGACCAAAATGTATAAACTGTGCAAAGAACTTTATTCTCCAAAACTCTTCCGTTCACACTGATGCTGCTCTCGCTCTCTGAACCAATCTAATGCCTCTTCTAACATGGCTTTTATCCAGGCAACTATCCCTCTGGGGGCTCTGTTTGGCAGGTTACAGAGCAACAGGTTTCTGCTTTGTCAAAAATGTAATGAACAAAATAAATACATGAAACAACCTCCATAAATCTTGCAGAAAAGCTTTCATATTGCCCACTATAACCTGTTGTTTGATCCTTGACACAAGCATGCTAAGTCATAGCATCCAATGTTCAAACACAAGAAGGTGCAGTCACATCATCCACCCTCAAAGAGTGTATGCTCATTCACTTTACAGCTCTGGCTGTATACTGAATGTCATGTTTTTAGAGTATGACAAATGATCACAGACGGATTCACCAAAAAATTAATAGATGGCTAAATATAATATGCCAAGGTCTGCACAGAATGAAATAAAATAAATTTCACTGAGGTCTACTTCAAAGAAGAAGCACAACTATGGTTATTTTTAAGAAATAGGGTGTGCATTTTAAGGAAAATGTATCTTTAAACGTCACTGATAATTTAAGGACTCTAAGACAAGTCATTATAGATAACGAAAACTGTCATGATCATGCTCCTGCTTTAGTTAAGTTACCCGTTTTGTTCTCGTGTTTTATGTTTTGTCTTGGGCTTCCTGTTTTATTTTGAAAATTCAAAAAGTGTCTTCTTGTCTTTGTAGGTTTTGCTTCCTGTCTGGCGTTGCCATGCCTGATTGTTCTAGCCCAGCTGTGTCTTATCACCCCCAAATACCTCATGTATTTAACCCTCATGTCTTCCCCTGTACTCTTGCCAAATTGTTGAACTTCGAGTCACTTTCCAGCACTTTATTTCATAGCCTTGCTCACTTCATAGACCTGTTGTTGCCTGTACCTTGCCTCTAGCCTTTTGTTTGCCTGATACCTCTGCCTGGATTGTTTTGCCTGCTTGTGTACCAAACCTTGGACTAACAATAAACCCTGCTTTTTGCCTCACGGACCTGATTTGTCTGCCTTTGAGTTCTTTTGTGCCACGAGTGTGTTTCATGACAGATACCCTATTTAACATCCCTTATCAATTCAAGCTAATGCCAACATTGACCTTTTTTTAAAAATTGATAAAACTGAGTATAGCTCGTGTTGAGAACTTGAAAAGGTTTGAATATGATTTTTTAGACCTACCAATGTGACGTTCTACCAGTGTGACATTAGCAGTTGAAGCCCAGTTTCTCAGAGTGGCAGGCCTAGTGCTAAGCATTGACCATAGAATGTATACAGAGTCATTTACAAAATGTTGCAGAGCACCACTGAACTGCCAACTATTGATTACCAGTTACTAACTAATTTAATTACAATTCACCAGGAAGTAGACCAGTCACCCAGTAAGAGTGGCAGGAGCTCTACCAGAGTGTCTCAGACACATGAAGATTACAGGTCATAATTCAAAGTTTATCTGGCACTACGTTTACCCTCTGCCTGTAAAAGCAATAGTTCAAAATGGACAGATGAGTTTTTTTAAATAATAATTTCACAAATGTCTTTGATGGCTCAAGAACAAATGGTGGGATCTTGGAGGGACAGTCAAATGTTATTGGGATTCATAATCATACCTTGCTTGTAAACTTCTATGCAAAGAATTCTTTGAGGGATTTCGATGAGAATTTGCACCAAAGTCCTCTCTGACTTGACAATGAAATGATTAAATTTGGTGATTTAGATGCCAAGTGACCTCACTCTGCCAATATAGATCTTGCAGAGGCATGTAACGACCATGCAGTACACACTTTCTTTTTCTTTTAATTTTTTAAATAATACAATCATTTTCGTATCTATGCACAAGAGAGACATTGGTTATTATGCACCAATTATACTTTTTAAAATATACTTTGCAGTCAGTATCTGTTGACTGCAATGTTAACTCCTGCTTTCTTGGATGGCAGTTGCAACAAATACTACCTCATCATCAAAAAGCCTATGGACATACAGCTCACCTGTAGTGATTGTGGGATGTTGAGTAAATACAATTTATTTGAGTGTCTTTATAAAATGTACTGCTGCTAAATATACAGGTGGACTTTGTCATAAGACACAGATAGGCCACAGTCTTAACAGCAAGGGACCCAACAAAAAAAAACTTAAAACTTATTTTCTTCATCAATAAATATTGTAATTTAAACTCTTGACATTTAAGTCACTCAAAAAGGTGATAATTAGTAGATGGGCCCGTTATCTATGTCCACCTTGGACCCCAGAGGGATGACACCACCTGGCACCTCCACCCTCTTAGTACAGCCTCATTCTGTGCAACAAGCTGTAAATTTCCCTGCATTCACCCTAATAGTGTTATGGTAAAACTAATGTACTGAGTACTCTGAATAGAAGGCAAAATAAAAAGATTTGTTCACAAATATGTGACAAATCAACACAAACTCACAGTCCAACCTCTAAGAGCAAATTGACTAATTTAATAATAGATGCTGTTGACAATGCAGGTATAAAAGCTACATAATCTACAGTCAGGGGGACATATTCCTGTTATTATATCAATAAAGGGCTCCACAAAAGGCAACAAAAAAATCTGTCACCTGTTACATTTCACCTGTGGGTTATTAAAAAGTCTGAATTTTCACAGTGGACTTTGATTTTTTATTACCCTACTTCTCATTCTTTCCAACTTGATTTGTTGAATGTAAGAAGATAGCAGGAGGCAAAAATTGCAGCATGATTACTTCATCACCTATTGTACAGCTAAAAGACACCTTTATACATTTTACACTCTGTTGATCTTTTTAATCTTATCATCTCAACCAGCCAATACTAAGAATCCATCAAGGTTTTGATAAGATGAAGGTGGACCTCAGAAAACATTCTCACATGCACTGTCACAGCATGTTGCATCGAGTGGATCAAAACACCAACAGGAGTGTCAAATCAACACCGAGCACCAACAGAGCAAAGGACAGATCAATGGCATGACAGGCGTCTTCAGAGGGCAGGGTGCATATACACGTGTAAGTGTGTGTGATTGGTGAATAATGACATTGCACCTGCGCCTGTAATAGAGATCACAGCTGCCCAGTGAAACGACAAGATAAATCCTCCAACACTGAAACTGCATGCTGAGCTCATCGCAAGGGTTAATTTTGGGTGTCATGTTGTGAAATTATGGCTAATTAATTCTGTCTTTAATAGGTCTCAAAGGAAGCTTCAGCAGTCCTATGATTAATACCACAGTTACATAATGGAGGAGTGTTGGTGTAGGTGATGTGCTGTTCTCAGCTCTGTGTTTAAAAATGTTTGATCATCCTGTTTTGGTTTGGAAACACTCACTCTCTGAGGCCTGAAGACAAAAACTTTCACTTGGAGTTGGAAATAACCACAAGTAAGGATGCAGGATACTGTTTTTTCTGATATCACATACATGGTGTAAAATACAGACAAGAACCACTTTGTAAAACAAACTCTTGTCAAAACATGTCAGAAGTGAAAAAAAAATCCTTTCTTTAGAGAAATTTGTAGTGTTACTTGTTTTTCATTTAATACAGAAATGTGGTCCAGATCTGATAAAACTGCAACTGAAGCTTTTAGCATCTATGCTAATCTTTGTATGAGCAGTCACTTCCTGCTGTCATCTGGCTTGTAGCACCCAGCTCTTCCTGCTCTAAAAGACACTGATTGGGCTGTGCTGCTTTGGGCTGCTCATACGAGGCCGAGTCAGTAAGTAACCAGCCTATCCCATTTCCGATTGACCGAGACGATCTCGATTTTCATGCCTTGTTTCAATACATGTTTTATACCTGGGTACAAAATTGCACGCGTACCGAGTCATTCTTTAATAAGATATTGCATGTCAAACATGGCTAGTGATGCAAAGGCATGCTTTTCATCTAAAGTTGAGTACTTTGCTGCAATTCTGTGCTTGTATTTAAAAGGTAAAACGGGCAAGGAAATACACGGCGAGTTAGTCGATGTTTATGGGTCTTCTGCACCATCTTATGCTCAGGTTAAATTCTGGGTAGGGAAATTCAAACGTGGTAGAACGACTTTAGAAGATGAAGCCAGGTCTGGATGCCCACTGGATGCCACCGACGAAGAAATGTGTAACAAAGTTCGGGATCTGGTATACTCTGATAGGCGAATTCAGGTGGAAGAAATAGCGCAGGCATTAGGCATTTCACACGGTAGCGTTTCAACAATCTTACATGATCATTTAGGTATGCGCAAGCTAACAGCCCGTTGGGTTCCCAAATCACTTAGCGATGAGCAAATGGCAACCAGAGCATCAGTATGCAGCGCCTTGTTGAAGTGTTTTAGGTCAAAAGATGATTTTCTTTTGCGTCTGGTGACTGTAGATGAGACTTGGGTTCATTATTATGAGCCAGAGAATAAAGCTCAGAGTCGTCAGTGGGTAGGGCTGAGGTCCCCGAGACCAAAGAAGTTCAAGACGCAACCATCTGCTGGCAAAGTGATGGCCACAGTATTTTGGGACGCAAAAGGTGTTATTATGTTGGACTTTTTACCCAAGAGAAGTACAATAACTGGAGTGTACTATGCAAACTTGCTAGACCAGCTGAGAACCACCATCTGTGAAAAACGCCAAGGTAAACTCTCTAAAAGTGTTTTGCTGCAACAGGACAACGCGAGAGTCCATACTTGCAAAGTTGCAATGGATGCTGTAGAGCGAAACGGGTATGAATTAATACCACATCCTGCCTATTCGCCTGACCTAGCTCCTAGCGACTTCTTCCTATTCCCAAACTTGAAAAAGGATATCCGTGGACGTCATTTTCGGTCTGACGAAGAAGTCGTGATGGCAGTTGAGGAGTGGGCCAATGGAAAGGACCCTGACTTTTTCAGTTCTGGGCTGATGGCACTTGAACACCGTTGGTCTAAGTGCATCACACTAGAGGGCAATTACATCAAAAAAGATGAGGTGGATCTCAACCGGAAATAAGTTAGGCTGGTTACTTATTGACTCGCCCTCGTAGTTGTTGTAGATTGGAGCTTGGTAAGATGGATCTGCCTAATGACAGACATTGAATCAATCAAGGTTACCTGTGATCAGCTGGCAACAGATTCAGGGTGTACCCTGCCTCCTGCCCAATGACAGCGGGGATAGGATCCAGCCTATGGATTATATATGACACTTTTTTCAGCACTAGGGTAATCAAGTCTTTCCTGTATTTGTTTTCCAAACAGAATTAGGCCTACATAAAAACAGAAGAATAACAATTACAGTAGAAAAATGTATCTGCTATTGAGAGCCACTAACAGCAATATAATAACCTGCTGGCAGACACTGAGTCATACAGAGGGCAAGTAATCAACTGAAACATTTTTATCAGGTTGAATCATTTTAGGCAAATTCACTTCAAAATGGCAGTACACAGTATTAAATACTACCCATTTCGCCTTAAAGAGAAACTATATTACTTTGACTCTTAAAGAGCCTGATATTTGACCTCAGATTCACAATACTTAATTTTGATCAGTGCTGAAGTATGTTCACAATCACGGCACTAATGTTCAAAAAATCTGATCCAACTCAACCTCCAACCCCTCACTGTGTCTGAGATGCTCTGTTAGACCCTCTGCTCATTAAAGTCCCCATCCCGATGAGGGCCCAGTGCTCTGTATTGACAAGTCAGTTCAGTGCTGCTCAGCACCAGGTTTTCAGCAGCACAGAATTCTGAATGTTTTGTACTAGGCCTGCCAGTCTAAGCCAATGGGCTTAAATTGCTGATAAAAATTGGCAGGATGTCACACTGGTTGGTCTATTTGGGGGGCTGGGGGAATGAGCCAATTCAGGCAGCAACAAGTGCTGTAAAGAGGAGGAAAGGGACAAGTCCTGATCCTGCAGACTTTTGTCTTGTGCACAGAGGTACTCTGTAACACAAAGGAGATGAGTAAAACACACTTCAATGTTACAATACAAAACCGGAAGAAAGTACAATTTCATCTCTAAAAACAAATTTTACAACATATAACAATATTCTCTGCATCTTTCATGGACAAAACACAATCTGAAGCCAATGTAAACGTGATAGAGTCCCATCCTGGACCAAAATACCTCAATATGTAAGCATGACTTGGTTAGTAATTGTAATATAATTACTTTTATGATTTATAATCCCTCACTTTACTCAAAAAGCATTGATGTTACAGTTATATATTTAGAGTAAGTATTTATTGCCCCACTCCGGGCTCAATTCACTTTGTGCTTTTCAGGTAAATATTAAATCTACCAATTGCACAACAGGTGGCTCCTGAGAAAGTGCTCGAAATAACAAAACAATAAAATAAAAATAGTCCTAAATAGAGGACCAAAATTTTTTAACTGAAGACTAAAACTGAAGTTTGTAGAGCATGGTTTAAAGTGTAATATATAAGGATAAACTAAAGAAACTTCATTTCAGGCAAGCCAATTGATAACATGCAAGGAACTGTCCCATGATGGGCAAGAAACACAATGCCCTGCTGTCGGCGATGGAGAATTTTACTGTCACTTTTAAATAATGTAAAATACACTTGAAATGTTTTTTTATACAGCAGTATGTGTCCACAGCCTGTCCCAACATGAGAAAAAGAAAACATACGTCTGTTATTTGCTCCACCTTTCATTAAGTAAGTGCTTTAAAATTCAGTTTGAAAATAGCCCCTAATAATGTCAGTCAGGATATGAGACAATCCCTGAGCCAGGCGCTTGTTCAACTAACAGCTAGCAGCAGCAAAAGGAATATGTCAAGACATGAATGTGCAGCCACAGTTAACATTAGAGCACAGCACTAGAAAGCAAAGGCCACATCCACTCCTTTAGAAAGAGGGGTCAGACACAGCTCATGAAGTTTTACTCTGAAGAGGCATTTTACTTTGCAAGATCCATTATATGACTGGAACCGAAAGTAAACATCTTCATTATATGTTTTGGGAATATCCAGACCAGAGCATTTTTTTAAAGGAGTAAAACTTGTGTGTGTGTGTGTGTGTGTGTGTGTGTGTGTGTGTGTGTGTGTGTGTGTATGACAAAAATTATTGGACTAAGAACTTTGCTTTAGTGTATTCATGGATTTTATGATATGCGCAGGATAAGAAAATGAATTTCTTATAGTTTGCCCCCTCCTTTAACACCATGACAGAAATATCTGGCATGTTTGAGGGTATGTATATATATATATATATATTGTACATATGTTAAAAAAAGTCACCATGTGGAGATCTCTTGGAGAAGCTGTGTTTTAAAATAATGGCCACTTTCCATCCGAGGGGGCTGCATCCTCTGTCTGCACTCCTACAGATATACCCCTGCAGTCAGTACCAAGTTGCTAGAATTATTGTGCGTCTCTGACTCCAGGTTAAAATTTGCTGTTCAAAATGAGGGACCTTGACTGAAACTTCATTAAAGAGTCCAAACAAACAGCTGCATCAAGACCAAAATCTATTTGAACACAAACAAAAGTAGAAGTGCCAGAAATTCAGGCTTCAGTAATTACTGTCGGATAGATTCAGCGTGACATACGTGATTAGAGAAGACATCAAGACTCAGCTCTGTACCAGATTAGATGGCCAAAAAATAATGCTGCCTGGCTGACGGTCCTGTGTGTGACAGAATAATGCTGTCTGGCCGACTGTAGACGGTGAAATCTGGATCCCTGCCTGTGATGACTTCCTCCTATTTATGATGAAATTCTTTGCTATGCTTACATTTGAAGACCATCATGGCAGAGCTTTTATTTAACTGAAGGATGTTTTCCCCTCTGAATACTAAATAAAGTCAAAACCTCAACATAATTTCTACTTCTTTCATGTATCTACTGAGAAAAATGAACAAAAGTATCAGAGCAAACCAGAAATAGCAAAGCAAAAACTGCTTGCGTTTATGGACAGATTTGCCCATAAACGCTTAGTGAGCAGCCCACGTGCTCATTCTGATGCAGCTGCTGCACTGACAGGAGGTGTAATGATCATTGAGATTCACTGTCAGCGTTGCTTCACATCACAACAGTTGTGCTTTACACACCAAGAATAATCCATATTTGCATGAAAAATGCAGAGTGGATCATTCACAAAAAATCAGCACAAATCAACATTTTTGATTGAGCATGTTTACAGAATTTGTTTGATCACTATCAACAATAATAGTACACAGTATATTACAGATTAAAGTGCAGTTTTTTCAATAGTTTTGGCTCATTTGGTGAAACATTCTCAACATGGAATCATGTGTGAGCATCCCATCTGCTGAGGAGCAATGCTGTGCAATGCTGCACAACATTTTTGCCTCATTGCCTGTTTTCTACATCGGCCAATGTCACCAGAATGATTTGTTATGATTTATGCGATAATTCCTAGATGGGCTTAAAACACATCCCATGGATATGTGAAATAGTCCAGTTGAAGTGTAAGGTTATTTTATCTTGAGAAAATATACATCCTAAAATCTTATGTCTCATGATGATTGGCACATGTTAGCTAATGCATTAATTTATGTGTGAAATGGGACCTACGTGAAATCAATAACGTGTATTCCTGATGTTTCATCAGGTGTGCAGGAATGAATTTATGATTTGAATGGTAGTCATGATAAAATGCAGACCCAACTAAATCATTACTCACACACATTTGTATATTTCCCTCCTAACTTGATGTATTGATTATGATTGATTGATTATTATTCCTACATATTCCGAGTTGTATAACTAGAACAATTTGAATATGGATCTACAAGAATGCCAAAACATCATACAATTTAAAAAACAGTTCAGGAATATGATTTTCACAAAATATATGGATAAAGGGTAATAACCTTATGATAATCCATGTGTAGGTTTTCAGTATATAGATCAGGTTAAGTATGTAGATATACATGTGAGTATTTAGACTTACTATGTATCAAGTATGCACAATGTTTGTAGGTTTATGTATATGAAAGTGTGAAAATGTATGTGTACAAATATATTTGTGTGCATGTATATTAGGGCTGGGAAATAATCAAGTTAAATTTTTTTTTACAATTACTGCCTTCCACAATCATGACAGCTGAGTAATCAACATTAAAAGAATACTATGGTACATGCCATATTGACCCTTGTTTGCCCTTTTCCATTATTCTAACATGAACATTTCTATATATTACCTGCCCTTCAATGTTTGAAATAATAATGTCAAAAGTGTAAATGCAAGTTTAGTAATCCAAATCTCAACACTTATTAAAATAATTGTAATTACGATTTTTGGAAAAAATTGAGCAGCTCTACTGTATGAGATAACCTTGAATATTGGTTCCAAGCTCATATCAAATTACATCATATATATATATATATATATATATATATATATATATATATATATATATATATATATATATATATATATATATATATTTACACACACACATATATATATATTTACACACACACACACACACATATATATATATATATATATATATATATATATATATATATATATATACATATATTTACACACATATATGAGTGTGTGTGTTTATATACACTTTGCATATTTGTCTATGAAGATATATAATATATACATATGTATTATTTGTATCTGTAAAATGACAATTTTTTCAATACGTTTTTTCTCATATAATTATGTTGCTGATAAACTTTTGTTTTCATTTAAGTTTGAAATCAACTACTACAACAAGTCCCTTTTTCTCCACTGGCAGGTCCTCACCTCGTTTACTGTAGCAGACATTTCAAACGCTCTGTGTCACAGACGTTCACTGCTTTTACAAGCACATGCATCTAACAGATTTTGACAATTTCAGGTTAAGTTTTCAGATCACTGAGCTAAATTTGAGTGATTTTATGCAGAACTGAATAACTGCTTGTGGGCAACTCTCTTGCACAGATAAAATGCAATATGCAAGAATAATCTACGTAATAGTTCAGGGGTTTGAGCTGAGCGTTTTTCTTTTGAGAATTCCGCCAAAGTATAAAAGACTGTGAATACATCTCCATTAACGCACTAGAAAATAGAATGTTTTGCACGTAAGGATGCGTCAGAAAGTACTTTTTTCAGATTCTAATCTCTTACTGGATGTGTTGTACTTGACTCCGTTGATGTACTCGGGGCAGGGTCTCGGCACCATCCTCCCGGTGCTGCTCCTCGGCCAGCAGGTTCCTATCTCATCCGTGGTGGCATTGCAATAAAAACCTACGAAGGCAACAACAATAAAAAAAATAACGATGATTATTGCACTTCAGTCACTGTTTTGATTTACATCACAGCACATAGAGGAAAACAAGTCAATCTTACCATCAGTGGTAAGTAAAGACAGAGACGCGTTCTCCAGAAAAGTGTCCTGAAAAGCATCCATCAAACTACAGTTTAAGTCCGCGAGCTCCCCGAAAATAATCTGATAAAATGTGGCATCCATGGTGAGAATGAAGAGAAATAAGATTTTAGTAATTCCAGGTCGGAGCGGAGATGCTCACACTGACTGAACCCAGCGGTGTCCACGCGCGTGTGAACCGGAGCAACAGTAATGACAGACACGGAGCTCACCGCGCGCCCCGCCAATCACAGCTGCGCGCGTCCGCACCCATCCACATGCTGCAGCGGAGCTTCTGAAAGACAAGTGACACAGAAAACTCAGCACATCCCTCTGTCACCCTGACATTTCACACCTGACAGTCACCTGTCGACTTTGTTCACTGGGAGGGTACCCAAAGGAGCGAGAGGATTCAATTTCCTCTGAGGTCTCTTCCCAGCTGATTCTTTGTTTTGCTCGACACCTTTAAATCCTGGACCCAGTTGAAGTCAGCAAATCTTCTGTGTGTTTCCCAACTCTAAACCAAGTCTGAACGGCAAAAATTCAGACATTCAGGTCGTGGCTCTCAGCTGGCAGGTCAGGACCTCAAAGTGGGTCACAAAACTATTGTTAGGGGTCAAAATGTTTGGCAAAGGGTCTGTTTTGGCTTTTATTTACAAAGATGTTTCTTGTGCTGTCACACAGTAAGTGATAATAATGCATTTAACATGGGCTGAACAAGATGAATATATATTTTTTTGCTGCTGAGTATAATATAACACAGATTACATTTAATATTGTTAATTCCTATATTGGGGACTAAAATGACAGAGGGACAACCATCATGACTGCTGCTGCTATGTGGTTATGTTGACATACTGCAAAGTTTTACTCCATAACAGGTCCAATATGATTGTTATAATAGAAAATACCGAAAATTTTAAAATATAAAGCTCATTTAAAGCAACTCAGGAAAAATCAGGAAAGGCTTGGTGATAAAAAGTATGTCTTCAGAGGAGATTTAAAAGAGTTCACTGACTAAGTTACTGAAACTGAATATTTGGTTGCTGATGTCTGGAACCTGCAGACGTATGTGCCAACCACAGTCACCACAGACCTCAGCAGTAACCACCTTCTTTCCTGATTTTCTTCAACAGAAGCAGTTGACTGAAAAAATTTGCAGGCAACAGCATATTTTACCGACCAGAGATTGTGGGTACTGCAGTTAGTTTGGCCAAAATCATGACTAACATTAATTTTTTTCCTCCTCTGTGTCCATTATTTACCCACTAAAATCCTCTGCTGAACATAATTAAGGCAGTCTGTCAAGGAGCAAGCCTTCGCTGACTTCACCAACCAGAGAGGTTGATATGACACTTTGACTGTGTAGTGTAGTTCGTACAGGCAAAACCACAAATGAACATTTTTTTTTCTTTATACATGTATAACAGAATACTTTCCTGTGTCTTTGGCACACCTTTTGTAATGACCATTTGTTCTTGTCAATTAAAAAAAACTATGAAACTCAAAATTCAAAACGGCCACCGTGGCACAGGGAGAGTCGATCCTGTGCAGAATCCAAAATGTCAATGTCCAAGCCCAAAGACACAGTTTCCTTTTAAAATTATATTCTAAATTATAAAATCAGCAATAATTAACTGAATTCTTTATCATACTTAATAAGATACTGCAACTAAATAAATAACCACTTAAATTATTAAATTAGGCAAAATTCCATGATAGCCCCAGTGCCTTTATTTACATGCACCAAGCAAAACATTATGAGCACCTGTCTAATGTTGTGTTGGTACCCCTTTTGCTCCTATGCAACAAACTACGATGCTGTGTATATCTTTCTATTACAACTAGCATTAACTTCTTCAGCAATTTGAACAACAGCAGCTCATCTGTTGGACCGGACCACACGGGCCAGCCTTTGTTTCCCACGTGCATCAGTGAGCCTTAACTGCCCACGAACCTGCCACTGGTTCACCACTGTTACTTCCCTGGACCAATTTTGATAGATACTTACCAATGCAGACCGGGAACACCCCAGAAGAGCAGTAGTTTTGGAAATGCTCTGACCCAGTTCTCTAGCCATCACAATTTGTCCCTTGTCAAACTCACTCAAATCCTTACACTCCCACACCTTTCCTGCCTCTAACATCAACTTTGAGGACAAAATGTTCACTTGCTGTCTAATACATCCCACCCACTAACAGGTGCCTTGATAAAGAGATAATCTTTGTTATGTTAATGTTGTGCCTGATTGGTATATTTAAATCCAGCCATTCATTATCTAAACCACTTGTCCCTTTAGGGGCTGCATGGGCTGATGCCTATCCCAGCTGACAAAGGGTGAGGGGAGGGGCATACAACTGATAATTCATTCAAAAACCAGAGATGAAACTTGCTCAAAACAAAGTCCGATAAGTTATCATTACTTAAAAAAAAGCATGCAAACTGATTACACTTTAAAAAAAAAAAAAAACATGTAAAGAAAACTAGTTATTTTAAGTTGTACTAACTAGCACTTCCTTCATAGAGTACACTTACAAATGAGCTTAAGCAACTAAAACACTCAAGTAGAGTGTACTGGATAACTTACTTTAGAATACTCTTGACTTAGCAAAGACTACGCAGAATTACTATTTTAATCTACTAAATGACTGCATGTTAAATTTACTCTGTTCAGTCCATATAACAAACTTATCTAAGTTGAACTATAGTTGCCAACAAAGATCGTCATCTTCTCTACAATGTAAAGCAGAGAGAAGTGCTTCTTGCCCAGCCATGTCACATGAGAGGTATCAATAGGTTACATCATTAAAACTATTGTTCATGAAGTCTATGGCAGTCTATCATGTTACTGTATGGAATTAAGAGCCTTTTAAGTTGATTAAGTCTGAAAAATTCAAGTATGGAACAATGTTTCCACTCTTCAAGTTGTTCAAAGTTATGGATTTCTTTCCTTGAATTTCTCTGGTTTTAGTAACTTGCATTGTTCTGCAATTGTTTGACTCAATTAACCTATTGTCCAACACCATTTGGTTGTATGAAGGATACATAAGTTTCTTGCTGATAAAAAAAATACATCAATCAAAAAAAAATGACCACCCCCTGAGGCTCAAATAACAGCCAAAAAGTAGGAGAAAAAAAAATCACGTTCCTTTAGCCAGTGAAAAAGTTTTAGTGGGTTAAAAATGCATTACTATAGGCCTTTTGTTCACAGATAATTTTTAAATGGATTTAACGTCTTGCTTTCTGTGCAAAATGACCTACATTTCTTCTAAGCACTTAAATACAACACATCCCACATTGACAAAAGGACTTCCTGGCTTGGGAAATGGGACTTTGAACACGAGTGCACTATTAATGCCAACAAAAGAAGTGGTGCTTGGCAAAGCAGAAAATATTGGTTTGATGTCAGGGTGCCGGACTGAATGTAGCACATCCACCTCTCGAGCTGAAAGTACTGTCATTAGCTGTAACCACTGTCTTTTCTCAACCTTAACCATGTTTTCTCAAAATGTAACCTTAACCATAATAACAGCCCACATGCCATAGCTGCTCTCTATTCCATAATATGTGGGCTGGGACCAGAGGATCCAGGACATCCTAGTTGATTCAGGGATGATAGACAAGGGAACAGGAACAGGTTTGTCAGTGGGCGGGGCATATGTGAAAAGGCCAAGTTCAAAGTGTGCTGATCGGCCTATTTTTATTCTGCTGCCTGAGTGAGGCTCACACTGAAACTAGGGTAAGACACATCAAGTAACTCATGCAGAACATTCAGATATCTTTGTTTCTAAATTTAACTTGTTCTCCTCTCTATTGTACAATGGTAATGAGAGCACCTTAGGTAAATCATTGTTCTGTATCAATTTTCCTGAATGTCATTGTACCATTATTACAGGGGGACATTTAAGATGAAAGGCTGCTTGATAGAGTGAAATTGCCCTACTCAACAGTGCAGTGGGGAAATCAGCCCCGCAGACTTATTTCCCACTTATACACCTGATGAAAAGCCAGCCGCCATAAAAAAATAGCTGATTTTTCTTTTGTTTGCAAAGTGACTTTGGGCCGCTAAGTTTTAGTACTGCCTCTATAGCTGCCTGAAATGCGTGAGCTTAATTTTCTGTGTGACATGTAGAGAATATGTAGAAATCAAAAAGGCTTTGAAACTGAAATGGATTTTGTGTTTATAATGGTCTCTGGTTATAGCCATAATACTGTATATGACATTTTATAGAAAGGGTGAAATGACTAAAACCTGTCATTGTGTTTCTGTACATTTACACACTCTGGGCCCTATTGTATCCCTGGTGAAATGCATTTTGGTGAGAAGCAAAATGTTCTCTCCTGATTTCCTTCTGATGCATATGTCATTTATACATCATCTCTCAGGCTGGTAAAATATCAAATGATCAGTGTGTGTGTCTGAAAATCAGGAGTGGTCAGGAGCAAAACTGGTATGTTCTTGACTTGAGGACATAGAAATTGACCCGGCCTTAAACCTTTTCATATTTTGTTGAAAAACTGAAGTCTGTGGCGTAGAATGTTTATGCTATTTTGAGAACACATTAAAGACTGATACATATCTGCAAGATCAAAACACACTTTACTGAGTTTGTTTCACTCACACAGGATGCATAGCAGCACCCCTCTACCATTAAATACCAAGATAAGTTCATAATGGGATGGAGACCTGAGAGACAGTTGGATTTGTTGCAGGACTCTTCAATCCAGTGCACCCCAGCACGTGTAATACTTCCAGAAACAAGAAAAATACACACAGAATCAAAGATTTTTGTGAAATATGAAGCTACATCAATAATATTTGTATACATACATGCCACCCACATGCCAATGAATGCCACCAACAATAATGCTCACAGATGATCAAACAGGCTGTTCTGTCTATCGTAAACATAGAAATCTGATCCTGTTGGTTTTAACTGGAAATTTTAATGACTAATGAGGTTTCTATGCAAATGTTTCTGAGTCGTCTTTTCAGTTGTTTCTTAAGCTCTGAATGCTTCAGTGAAAAAAAAGCGGTTTAATCTGAACATTAACATATATCATACTGTGCTCTGTGTGTGTTCTTTGAGTGTAAAGGCAATTGAAATCATGACATATATATATATATATATATATATATATATATATATATATATATATATATATATATATATATTTATAGATAGATAGATAGATAGATACATGTATATGTATAGATAGATAAATAGATAGTGCCCAGCATGAAAATAAGGATAGTATGATAACTTAAATTTAGCTTTGCTCCCACCCCTTTGATTGGGGTGTACTCATTTTTGCATCCTGATCTTAAATTGTGAAAAATACTTTTTTATGTGCAACTTAAAAAGTCTTGTTTGCAATCAATGGCCCACATTTGGGTGAGTATTATGCGGTACATAGAAAATGTTGATTTTGAAAGGAAACTAAAGGTTTTCTGACAATCCTGAAGGAGTGTACTCTTTCATGCTGAGCACTGTATATAGATATATATATATAAGTATGTATATATATGTATACATAATAACATTTTTGTGGTCTTAATTTTATACTGTTTTTCACTCCATGATGCACTTTAAAATGTTTTGATAATGAAAGGAGCTCTATAAATAGACTTACCTTCACTGCCCTTCACTGAAGTACCACAAAACAGCAAAAACTGAATCATCTTCTGAATCTGTGTCTGAATAGAGATCAGTCAACCAAATAGCTGCACTTGGTCAGAACATTTATGAAAGACTGCGCAGTCTGAGATATTGGTGGTAATATGAACAGGATATTTACTATATTTATATTTATTTACTCAAATATTTTTTATGACTTGTAATTAATTATTTATATCTATAATAACACAGTGTTTTCTCTGCAGTGTATGGGGGGGGGGGGGGGGGGTAGTTAAGGATTGATTGCACATGTGTGTTCTTACTTTGTGGGGTCACCTTCAGGTTTAACTAACAGTAGTAGTTGTTTTTCATCTGATTCATTCACTGTTCATCCTCTGTGCCACGCTGTGCTGCCCCCCTCTGACTGTCCTCTCCTCCTTCAGGCTACTTTATTAGAACCAGCAGATTTATTGATTTTTTGACCAAAAACAGCTTGCGATAGTGATTGAAGTGATAACTCAGACTGTTTTTGATTAAGACTTTGATGTAACTGTTCTTATTGAAACACTCCCTGGTGTGGGTGATGAGTAACAAATAGATAACATACTATATACACTGAAAGTGAGAATAGCCTTGTACTTTGAGAAAATTTGGCACTGTACACATCAGTAGCAGTGAATGTTATAATCCCTGCTAATGCCTGCTTGAAGTTTTCTTCAGAGCAGAGAGATGATGACTCATAATTACACCACAGAACCTTCCTGTTGGTTAGGTTGGCAGTTTTTGAAAAGAGTTACAGCCCATGTTTGCATTAAGGATATGACTCTTAAGGTAATCACTAATAAAAAGGGAGGTGTCAGGTTAATTACAAGGAAAGAGGCAGAAAGTTTACATCAGGAGATTAACAGAGTGGTAGGTAACTGGAATTGAGAGAGATGCTAAGCAGATGGACAAAATAAATTCATGGCCTAAACGTTCAAACTGAGATATTTACTCCCCCTAACTCTGTACAGGTCTTTAATGCAGCCCCACTTATAGTATTGTAATGTTACATTGTGTGATACATATCCCAGTTATATTGAGAAATTCAAGACTTTACAAAACACTCATAAAGCCATACTGTATTCCAAGATAAATGCTCACTCTGTTTTATGATTACAGACTTCAGGAGCTTACTGAATGCGACACTTTCCATAAAGCATCTCCAATGTACGAGGTATGGCTGTTAAATAATGAGAGGGTGCTCATGAGGATGGATCCATGTGGTTCAACGCCACCCTGAGTGCTACATATTAAACACTTCGTTATCACTCCTTCTAAATAACGTTTTAAAAATTTTGGGACAACTTTGGCACACACTTTTGTCATGTTCAAATGCTAAATTTGCAAAACTGTCTCTTTATCAATGAAGATCATTTCTGCTGTCATTCTTATACTAAGATGTCGATCATTTTGAACATTTTGATTAATTTGTTGAATGTTTTCAAAAGTTTTCAGTGTATGGCAAAAACTGGACATTCATCGTCTTAGACATCCCCTCACAAAATCTTATGTGCCACTCAAACATGCCACGCCATGTGTTCCTTACACAACTCAGTCAACGTACGGAAGATTTGGCTGCTTTTTTGTTCAGTATCATTAAAAATGTCATTTTAATGAGTTGCTCAACTTTCAAGCTAACCTTTCCTTATGCCTTAGCAAAAACATGTGCACTTCAATCAGTAGCTGGAAGTGAACATCAGACGTCACTTAATGGAAACTTAGAGCAGCTTTAGTGTGACCTGAAGAGGTCCACAGATCTGGAATGAGCTTTAAAGCCCAATGAAAATATCTGCATCTCTGTGCAGCTTCAAAATGAACTTTGAAAGAGAACACTTATACTTAAAAATATCAGATCCTGAAACCCTGGGTCTGATGATATAAAAACAAAGTTCAAATAGCATTATTAATGAAATAGGAAAATTTAAATAAACTTTACTGTCATTTTCTATGTCCTAATGTGTAAATGTATTATATTTGTATTCACAAATGTTTTTAAGTAACTTGGGGAATTTTAGATTTTAGATAAATACTATGTATTAGGTTAAAAAAATCTGTATGTGTGATATTTTTTCCGTGTTTATTCCTTGATGCCTGGACCCCTGCTTATAAGCTCTGGCTAGCTTTTGGGGTCTTTAAAAAAAAAATGAACTAGAAGAGGAATACACATTTAATATAAAGTAAAGCCAATTATTTGATTTGTCACAAAAACAAAAACTACCTGCAAAATGCAAGCAAAATTAAGTGGTGCTTGAATATTTGAAAAAAGTGGAAGAGAATGCAACCAATATTTTTTTGCACTGCAACATACCTTACTTAAATCCAAGGCCAATGAAATGGTCCTCAGTATCGGAGCAATGACAATTAAAACACATTTTTAACTAAAATAACCAACTTTACATCCCCCCACCACTTTAATGGTATGAGCCTGTTTATCGGGGCTTATTGGTGAAGGGCATGCGTTCATTTTGATCAGTTTCATAAAATGAGGGGACAAATTCCTTGTGCCCTTCAAGAGCCTAGCCATCTCTCTGGGCGGGCCTGCTTAAACACTGTTGCTGTCTTTATTGTTTTCTTTTTTCAAACCTAAACAATGACATGACACAAACACTGACACCACCACAACAAAAAATGTTTTGTATAACTGAGGTCATTAAGATGTCACTGCAGACACATTAATTGTAGAAAGCAGTGCACATTCTAGCTCATAGGGGCAGTCAACCTGCTCCTAAAAGAATTTAAATCTAAGTGATATCAGATAATATGAGACAGTTGAATCATCTGGGTCCATCCAGACTTGCTCACAGTTCTCCTAAACTCATCAAATACTGACGTTCCTATTTGCAGTAAAGACTGAAAGACCTCCACAGTTCAAATTTGACTTACGTTAATTACAAGTTATAGATGTACGAGTTATGCTACAACTCAACATTTTTGTCAAACACAAGGATGCCGTCTGTGATGTGAAAACTGCTTCTCAATGCTTTCATAGTGAAGCTCTGAAGGCTAAGTCCTCTACCTCCATCAACAAATGAGAGGCTTTATAAATGGACTGGCTTCCCCTCAACATTAAAAGCCAATTTGTGATTTTAAATGTGAAAATAATTACAACAACAATGAAAATGGGGATGTAGGTGAGCACACTCAGCAGTTGACATTTCAAGGGAAAAAACAGCAGATTACAGTATGGCTCTGTGAGTTTCCTCTGAAATTGCTGAGTTCATTTAGGTGCAGATTTAGTCTGGTGTTAAAGCTCCACTTCATGTTCTGTAAAAATGCTGCTGAGCCTTGAATAAGGCAGTACATTAATCAGTATTTGTGGGCCATAAAAACATTTTCAGTCTGTATAAAGCCAAAACAAAGCCATTCTCAAAGTGATTTTCAGGGTTTACACATTCTTTATGAAAGAGAATAGATAAAAATGTTGTAAGCAAAATATCACCTTCTTCCCGTATAGTCCCTGCTAACATCAAATATATGGTTGCAGCTTCTAACCAACTTATCAAATATTTTCTTTGACTGTCCTGCTTTTTTTCCTGAAGATTTTTTAACTGAAAACGAAGGCTACACTGCACAACATTGCCCCAATGGTTTCTGGTAGTGCTAGTCTATATCCAAAGCTCCTTGAAAAGGTCATTTGGGCAAATTTATGAGCAGTATAAGAGGCAGCCCCTGTGTCTATGTCTTTATCTGACACACACATGAATAAGCTTTTACCCTGATTTAAAAAATGGTTGCATATGGATGTTGTGAATTCCAATCATGGGTTCAGGACATCATGGGTCCAGGACAAAGACCAGTAGGGCAAAAAGTAGGGATGCAAATCTGAACAATATCAGCATTGGCAGATATTTGTCTAAAAAGTTGATTATCAGTATCTGCAGATAAGTAAATTTTGGATAATTATTACCGCCAATATTTTAGATGTACAAAATGGCCATATATACTCCATGTATTGGCTTTCATAATGGTAGAATGCACATACCATAAAAGCCAAGAAGGGGCTTTGTGCTCATGAATAGTATTGGTATTGATATCAGTATCAGCTATAATGAGTTTGGAAGTACCAGCATATTGTATAACTTAAAAAAAAAAAAAAATCCAATATCGCGCTTCCCTTGCAAAAATAGTGAAAATTGGCATTGACCATGGTGTGGGGCTGTGGCCCATGCCTTTACATGTTCATCTATTCAATATAACACATGTTTACACATGTTTACAGTACCATAAATACACAGAAATACAGATATAATGATGAACAATATTATAAGCACTTGGACCCATACAGAGCATGAGGGACATTGGCCATTGTACTGGAGAATCCTTCCCCTTACACATCTACCAGGATAAAAATGTACCTCTGTATATTTAAATGGTTTTTTTTTTTTTTTTTTGATGTAGTACGGTGAATAATTCCTTTGTTTGGGAAGAAGAAGAACATCTGATAGCATTAATAAAGTATTTGTGCCTCTCTGGGTTTTTGTCCTCAAACTGTGCTCTGTAGAAAGTATATTTTGTGCCTCTGCCCTTACTGGTGAATTAATTAAATTAAAAATTAAGTCTTTTGTGATGAAAAAAAATTTAACCCAGTTAAATCCATTGACAATAGGAATAACAGGACAAAGCCGTGTCACATCATCTATTTGATTATCAAGAAAGACTTTGGATCACTTTTGAAGCTGTGGAGGCTGCCATACTGTAAATGGCCTCTCAGATTAACTAGGATAAACCTACTGGTAGAAAAAGGCTTAGTTGAGGCAGGATTTAAGGCTATCTGTCCAAGCATATCCATATATCCAAAACTGGAAATACATAAAAACTAGTGCATCAACAAAACAAAAAACAAACAAAAAAAACCAAAACAACACACCATACCTTGTACAGGTCTGCATTGTGGCGCAGATGGTAGTGGACATGCCTCACAGCAAAAAGGTTGCTGGATTAAACCCTGCGTCAGTCAGAGCCTTGCTGTGTGGAGTTTGCATGTTCTTTAGGTGCATGATTGGGTTATCTCCAGGCGATGCAACTTTCTCCCACAGACCAAAAAACACACTTTGATAGGTTAATGGTGCCTCTTAATCACCCTTCGGTGTGGGTGAGTGTGTGAATGGTTGTCTGTCTTTCTATGTGGCCCTGTGATTGAATGGTTCAGGGTATACTCTGCCTCTGGCCCAATGTCAGCTGGGGTAGGCTTAAGCCCTTGTGACCCCGAAAGAAAAAAAATCATAGATAGAATGGATAGATAGATCCCTGATACAGCAAGAGGCACTAAATATATAAAATATTTATACCAAAGCCATTCTTTGGGAGCAGGGTGTATATATGTTCATTTTGGCTTTAAAAATTGTCTGTTTCCTGCACACAATCATGTAACTTCTGGTTTTCTGTAGCCAGCTTGAAGTGGGCACTCAGGGATCTGCAGTTTTTTATTGGCATTTCTTCATTGGCTTTTTTTTTCAGCCACTTGGTTAAGACAGAAAGTTTGTAACAGAGTCTGTTAACTTCTTTATAGTGTAAAAGCAGGTAGACGTATGTCTTGAGCTATGGAACATTCCATAAGTGGGAAAGCTATTCACTTTTGTCTTTTTTGTAAAACCTAAAAAACATTTGTAGTTTAGGCATCAACATGATGTTTACCTAATTAGCTTATAATTTGGTTTGATTATGGATGGTTTTGAGAGGTGTTTTTAGCTGGTAATGAAAGACTGAAATCTAAATTGTTGCCTCTGATTGGCATCGTAAAAAGAATTAGACCATCAGCAGTTAGATTTGCTTACTAACTACAGAAGCTGCTGAGGGGTACGAGTTCGATGAGGTTCGTCAAACAGCCTTTTAAAACCACTTTCCACAGCAAAGATTCTTGAAGAGTGAAATGTTCGTCTTCGGGAAGAAAGCAAGGTTAGATATTTTTGTACACTAACAATTTTAAGAGGTACCACTTTGCTCAGTGGGGGCATAAAAAGTGACACATACTGAAAGAACTTAAAAGAAGCTGTAAGTAAACATGTCATTATAAAACTTTAAAAAATAAATGCCCCATGAAATAAGAAAAATAATGGCCCTAACCATAAACCCATCCGATAAAAAGTGTCTGAACTTGACTTATGCCTCATAACAGGGTCTATTATCTTGTCTGTTTACCTATTAAATTTGCAGTCTGACCTTTACACCGGTGTTACTCGCTGTGTTCCCTTAGCACCTTTCGGCTCATTTCCACACCTGCTGCTTTCACATCACGTTCTCACCAATCTGCTTGTTACACAGAGTCCAGCAGCTGAATGTTGACTGGACCACATGAGCAAAATTATCATAATTGCCCCTGATACAAATAGCACGGCAAAAAGTTCATTCATTCTACCACAGCACCTCCTCAGAACTACACACAGGGACAAACACATAATAGGTATATTTGCCTGATATCAAGGAAAAAGCCTTTCGAGTCAGGAATATATCTATTACTACTTCTTTTGTTGTATGTTTCACTTATGAATGCTACACCAAACAACTTTAGAGGCTTTTTTCTAACTGCAGACATTTCAAGGAAGATGTTCCTATTTTATTAACTGTTTTTCTGGGAACAATGTTTACTGGGACCACAGTAACCATACAGAATATTTTGTATTCATTTCAGTAGTGTCAACACCACATTGCTCATATTTTCATGAGTCATTTTATGACTATGCACCCAGTTTGTCTGTGTAGTTTCTCAGTTATCCAGATCATGGTTTCTCTCTTGGGTCAGCGTTGGTATGCACCCAATACATTACAATTTAGATAAAACACACATACCAAAAGCGAATTAAAAAAACAAACAAAAAACAACAATCTGACTGTATGCTACTGTTCTCAGCATCTAGATCTTATGTTACACCAGACTAAATATGACAGAACAAACACATTTTACAACACAGTCAAAGTGTAGTAGACCTCTAAAGCACAAACCAACTTAAAATGCAACAACATGGCTCCAATTTCTGACCTTTGCATGCCCTCATAAATCAATACTTTTCCGTTTGTTATCATATGCATTTGCCAAAATATGTTTTCTCAAGACTTTGTTGTTAGATGTTAGTAAATGTAAATCACAATAAAAAGGAATTGCTCTAGGAGGATTTGAGGGGTTTGTTTTCAGTAATGGGTAGTACTGCAGTATTGCACTATTTCTAGAGTTTAGGAAGTCATACAGACATAAAACCAGGTTTTAAAAAACATTTGTCCTCTTGACATTATAAAACATAAAGTCTGTTTAATGCTTTCAGTAACGACTGTAACCTCTATGAACGAGGGAGCACTTTCTATGAGCTTAAAGTAGAACATTTCATCAGGGTTGCATGGACCCAAAGACTGAGTTTCTGAGCCTGAGATTCTGAAGCCTTCGGTATCCAGAGACGTGAAGGCATTTAGACCTAATTCCACTCAACTCAAGTCAACCATGTATTGTACTCTGATTTATTAAAGGTTGTTGATTTCATGTGGCTTTTCTCTGGCAATATTAAGCCTTAGGGTGCTTGATGACTCAGGGTTTTATTTATTGAGTAAGTATAGGCTGCAGCGAAGAATCCAGTTTCCTCTGGCTTTGAATGACTCATAAAATGCAGAGTGGACCTCAGCGCATGGATGCAACTTATGATAATTATTAGTTCTGCTTTTTGAGGTCACAAAATGAATAAATCACTTGGAGTTGACAGGACAAAGCTGTTGTTACGTCTCAGTTGTGTTGCCTCTGGTGTGTATAGAAAACCCTTTGAAGGAAATCCTTTACCCAGGGAGTCTGTTTGACCTAATTCAAATAAATGGAATTTCTGCCACTGAGCCTCTTAAATGAAAAATGATAAAAAGGCACTTCTTTTTTTCTTTGGCTGACAAAAGCATAGATGACTAAAGCTACTGACTGGTGCTCCTATGCCTCTGCATTTGTGCTAACTTAACAGAAATCTCTGAAAGCATTAGTGACATGACAAATTCACAAGCAAGAGTTGATTATGAGATGACCATGACTTCCAAAATATAATCAGCTCATCTCTGAGTCAAAGAGGACTCCAGTTTGAAATCCCTATTGCATTTGTAAGCATGGAATGAACATGGGGCTGAATGATCCTTAACCTATGGTCCACCAACGTTTAATCAGCTCATCCTGGAGTCACAAAACATTTTAAACATATTTTAAAAGATGTTTTTCAAAGCATTACAAATAAAACCTGTTCAAAAGCAAAGTATGATCACAAGGGCCTGAAATCAGTTTAGCCTTAAGTCAAAATGGATATTTTTGCAGAGTTTGACAAAAAAAAAAAAAAATAGCATATTAGTTGTGCCATTATCAAGAATTGACGCCTGCAGATGAGAGCTGCAATATACACATGGTCAGTAGGATCAGTGTAGGGGCAGGTGGGATATGTTGGAGTCAACACATAAGGAACAAGAACAACCTCCTACGATTAAAAGATGATCCTCATTATTCTAGTTATTAGTATATTGTTATATACATTTTCATTAACTGCTTGCCCTTCAGTGTTGGGAATGATAGTGTTAAGAATGTTAAAATTCAATGACTGCATGTGGCTTGAATCAGTAAGTAATCACGTCAGAATTCTGAGGAAGAAGTAAGAGGTCTGTAAGTAAAATAAGAATTCAGATACTAAGGTCAGAAATCTGGAATTAAAGCGAGAATTCTGTGCATTAAGTCAAAATTCTGAGACAAGTCAGAATTCTGAGAAAAAAGTTAAAAGATCTGTGATTAATTTAAGAATTGTGACATTAATGTCAGAATTCTAGGAGTGAAGACAAAATGTGTAGAATAAAGTCAGAACTCTGAGATTAAAGTTAAAAAAATCGGGATTAGAGTCATAATTCTGGGAATAAATTAAGAAAACTGAGTAACCAGTCATAATTCTGATACTAGAGTCATAAATCTGGGATTATAAAGTCATAAATCTGAGAAAGAAGTAAGAATATTAATACACTTGAAAAACTGAGAATAAAATCAGATTTTGAGATTAATGTAGAAACATCCAATCATTATAAAAAAACAGAATTCTTAGAAAAATAGTAAGAATCCAGAGAAAAAAAAATCAGAATTCTGAGATTAATGTAAAAAATCAAATCATTATAAAAAGTTGAGGTTCTGAGAAAGAAGTCAGAATACTAAAAAAGGAGTCAGAAATCTGAGATCAAAACCAGAATTATGAGATTAAAGTAAAAAACCTGGAATTAAAGTCATAAATCTGGGATTGCAGTCAGGATCCTGAGAATAAACTCAGTATTCCAAGACAAAGTCAAAATTCTGAGATTAAAATCAGAATTCTGGGAATTTATATCAGAATTCTGATTTTTTTTTTTTTTTTTTTTTACAGTGGCCCTTACACTCTTTGGTACTATCTTGTTATTGAGACTATGATTCTTGCCATGATTGATAAACTCGAGTGCAAAGTTTGAAAAATATCCCACAAGTAGCTTTTGAGTTATTGCTCTCACAAGAAAAGAATGACCTTGAGATTCCATGACCTTTATCTCTTACATATGACCTTCATAATCAAAGTAGCTCATACTTCAGTCAGAGCAGACTTTTGTGCAAACTTGATAATACTTCCCTGAACATGAGGCTCAATGACCTTATTGTTTGATGTTTGACCTTTAAGATGGAACCATTTTATCTCTGAATTGAACTACATATTCTTGTAAAGTTTGAGGAAATTCCTTTGAAGAGTATTTGAGATATTGTGTTCACAAGAATTAGACAAATACACCGACTGACCATCTGAAAACATGCTGCCCCTGGCCTTAGCTAGCACTGATGTGAGAAATAAAACCTTCAGAGGATGTGAAAATGCAGGCTGACTATGGATGCAGGATCATGGAGACTCTGTGCAAGGGCACGGCATGAAAGAGCCCACTGCACAGGGGTAATTGAGGGGAGCTCTGGAGCTTTAAAAGCCTTCAGGGTTTGGAGTGTTTAATTAAAAGAAATTGTTTGAGTAAACTTCAATAACAGCCACAGTGACACTACACTGCCTGAAATGTTAAAAGCCAATCCAAAATATACATTAAAGGGCACACAGAGGGGATTTTATTAAGCTTTAACAAGACTGTAAAGGTGACAGATCCCGTGACTCAGCCTGGGAAGCTGAACATGTCTGCAGGCCTCAGCATGAGCTACTAACTGCATTCAATGAGACGACACTCCCTCATGCACAGAGGTGACAGGCCTCAAAGTGACTTATTCATAGCATGGCTGTTTAACGGTGCAGCTCAGCAGACACACACACTGCCCCACTCAGGTGGTACGTGTGATAAGACAAGCTCATTGTAACCACCTAACTCTCAGGTGGTTTGGAAGAGGATGTGAGCAGAGTGGTCCGGTCTGATCCTGCTGACCTCCTCCTTTGAATCAGTGTGACAGGAAACACAGAAGAGCACCTTGAGGACATGTTTCATGTGGGGTGACCTCTCTGCTGTGTGTGACTACAATGGCAGTGACAAAATGCAGAAGCAACCCCTTAGTTTAATGCACTGAAGAGGAAGACATTAATTTTAAAAGACGCATTAGGTTGGTCTCCGTTAATATTACAGACCTGTTGTTGGTTGTGTTTTTGCAACTGCATGTCTGAGCTGTACTGAAAACTCTTCTTACAGGCTGTTTCACAAAAACTCTGTTCATACTTGAAAAGAAAAAAGACATGTGATATGATGTGTGACATCCAATATCCCCACAATATTTTTTTTTTTTTTACCGAAGCAGATTATTTTTGTGCACTGAGCTCAAAATGAGGTGCTGCAAATCCAATTGTTGTACCAGAAAACATGCCCTTTCACAACTGATGCCTGACATTATGGAGAAAAAGAATGATCCACACACCAAAAAGCTCCCTTTGAAGGATTTTATTTATCAACAAGTGATGTTTCCAATCCCCAATGCTCTTCCTCAGACTTGCATAACTTTATCAACCAAATTACTTCTAACTAAATTGAAATTATAACAGAAACCCTAATTCCAATGAAATTGTGCCACTGTGTAAAACTCAGAAAAAAAAACATAATACAATGATTTGCAAATGATTTTGTACCTCTATTTAATTCAGTAAACTACAAAGACAAGACACCTAATGTTCAAACTGATATACTTTATTGTTTCTTTGCAAATATTCATTCATTTTGAATTTGATGCCTGCAACACCTGCCAAAAAAGCTGGGACAGGGGAAACAAAATTCTGGGAAAGTTGAGGAATCCTCAAAAAAACACCAGTTTTTAACATGCCAAAGGTTAGGTCAATTGACCCTTTGTCAAGCCCTGCCCTTTCAAGGAAGTGATCCTCTGTTTAGCCCTACCTTCCATAGTTACTGTTACTAGGTTAGACAATATATGTTGCTGCTAGCATCTTCCATTTGAAGCAATGGAAAACTACCAGGTGGCAGCCTTCAGGACTGTAAATGCAGGACAAAGCGATAGTACCCTGAGTGTCCACTTGGGACTGGCTGCAGAAAAGTTAAACCTTAATGATTGCATTTGGGGCAAAGACAGTTTTTAAAGCCTAAATTCACATCTTCACAGCCTGGTTCAAAATACAGCCTCAGTCTAAAACTACAACACACCTATGGGCTTCCACTGTGAGGGGGGTGAAGTTTTGATATTGTGCCTGTCTTCCTCTAATGAAAGGTTTATAGGGATTCCAGTTTTGGAAATGCGCCATTGTTATTGGTCAGACGGCCTACATTCTGCCTCAATATGGCCTTTCTGTCTGTGAGTAGATGGAGATAAAATTTGGTCGCGATAGCACATGCAGTATGACAGCGTCCATTAGAAGGGATCAACAGCATATCAAAAGCTCCTATGACATGGCTCTATGAAAATTACACACTTTTTGTCCAGCTTTAATTAATATTTCATTTATTTGATATTTTTAAAATTTTGCACTAATGAAAGAACAAAGACAAAACTACAGTAGGGTGTATAATGGAAAATCAAAAACCTTTATGAATCTTTCAAAACAATTAAAAAATATAACTGCATTTATTTAGACTCTGCCTACACAGAAAGTGTTTGACTGTGTAACCCAGCACATGCTGCTTTGATGCCTTGTCAGGGATACTCTGATTCGTCATTTCACCAATCAGAAAGTCAACAAAAATAAGTTGTGAAGGAAGTTAAAAATTGCATCAAAAGACGCCTTTTTTGTGCACTGAGTTTTTCTACACCTAAAAAACTCACTACACTTACACAGCAAAAAATGTCCCACACTGATAAATATGCTCATCTGTATACATAGTATGTTTTATCACCACTATTATCATTATCATAATACCGTTGTAGGTACCCTGTTGGCTTTCTTCCCATAATGTAGAGCATAACTCTTTGTCAAGCAGAGCAACACCAGCTGTGACATAATGATGAAAGGCCAGCTCTGGTCTTTCATGCAACTCAGAACCGTGTTGGTGTGACTCCACCTGGACTTTGCCCTTTTAAATGCACTGTTGTGTGAAAATTAAACCACCCAAGGGAAATATGCTAATTTGTTGCTTTTTTGTTCTGTTTTGTTTTTCTCAACTGAATCAGAACAAAGCAAAAAGGCTCCCCCCAAGGGAATCTGGTTATGTTTGACAAAATTAAACACCCAGCAGATTCCATTACTTAGATTACTTGGAAATTAAGTGGGTAACTTCCTCACACCTCTCTGGTATTTTATCTGCATAAAGTCCAAGTTAGCCGAGTGAGGGCGACAGGGAAGGGGTGATGATATCATCTTGCGTGACCAACAAGAACCAGGAAAAGGGAGACTGGACAGGATGGATAAAAACAACCGCTGTTGTGAGTGAAGTTTATCTGATTGCAAGGAGACTAACACAAACTTAAACATCTGTCTGGACATCAGAAGTGTTGTTTCCACTGTACATCATCAAAGTTCTGTAGCACATTTGCTCAAAAACCATCACCACCATGTCTCTCACACATCTATAGAGCCATCTCAGGCTGCTGTTGTATACAGAGCTAAAACACTGCAGCTTTATTTCTCCAGTGTAATCGTCATGCACACTGCATCCAAATCACCACAGCACGCTACAAGGGTTCCTCTCAACTCTTTAATTGGTGCTGTTAATACGCTTTTCAGCATGTATCACTACAGTAAGGTAAGTAATTGTGATATAATTTTTTTGTCCACTATCATATCATATCACTGACCTTGCCCATGTGTGTTTGACATCTTGTGCTGCCTAACTTATGACCCTTAAGTTCATAGCACCAATATACACACGTGGACAAAACTGTTGGTACCCTTGCATTAAAGAAAGAAAAACCCACAATGGTCCCTGAAATAACTTGGCACTGACAAAAGTAATAATACATTAGAATTTACTGAAAATTAACTAAAGAAAATCAGACATTGCTTTTGAATTGTGGTTCAACTGAATCATTTAAAAAATAAAATAATGAAACTGGCCTGGACAAAAATGATGGTACCCCAAGAAAAGATTGAAAATGATTTGACCATAGGGACATGTTAAACTAAGGTGTGTCCTGTAATCAGCATCACAGGTGTCTTCAAACTTGTAATCAGTCAGTCTGCCTGTTCTGTTTGATATAGTGGTGTGTACCATACTGAACATGGACCACAGAAAGCTAAGGAGAGAGTTGTCTCAGGAGATTAGAAATAAAATTATAGACAAGCATGTTAAAGGTAAAGGTTATAAGACCATCTCCAAGCAGCTTGATGTTCCTGTGACTGCAGTTGCACATGTTATTCAGAAGTTGAAGCTCCACGGGACTGTTGCCAACCCCCTGGACGTGGCTGCAAGAGGAAAATTGATGACAAATCGAAGAGACGGATAATATGAATGGTAACCAAAGAGCCCATAACAACTTCCAAAGAAATTAGAGGTGAACTTCAAGGTCAAGGTATTACAGTATCAGATCACACCATCCGTCTCTGTTTGAGCCAAAGTGGACTTAATGGAAGATGACTGAGGAGGACATCACTGTTGAAAGCAAATCATAAAAAAGCGAGAGTGGAATTTGCCAAAATGCATATTGACAAGCCACAAAGCTTCTGGGAGAATGTCCTTTGGACAGATGAGACAAAACTGGAGCTTTTTGGCAAGTCACATCAACTCTATGTCAACAGATGCAAAAATGAAGCATACAAAGAAAAGAACACTGTACCTACTGTGAAACATGGAGGAGGATCAGTTATGTTCTGGAGCTGCTTTGCTGCATCTGGCACAGGGTGACTTGAGTCTGTGCAGGGTACAATGAAATCTCAAGACTATCAAGTTATTCTAGAGCCAAATGTGCTGCCCAGTGTCAGAAAGCTTGGTCTCAGTCACAGGTCATGGGTCCTCCAACAGGATAATGACCCAAAACACACAGCTAAAAACACCCAAGAATGGCTAAGAACAAAACATTGGACTATTCTGAAGTGGCCGTCTATATGATCTAAATCCTATTGAACATTTGTGGAAGGAGCTGAAAAATGCAGTCTGGAGAAGACACCCTTCAAACCTGAGACAGCTGGAGCAGTTTGCTGGGATTGCCTCAAAAGGTTGTGCAACAAAATATTAAGTTAAAGGTACCATCATTTTTGTCCAGGCCAGTTTCATTAGTTTGTTTTTTAAAGTGATTCGGTTGAACCATAATTGAAAGGCAATGTCAGATTTTCATTAATTAATTTTCAGTAAATTTTTTATTTATTACTTATTTTGTCAGTTTCAAGTTATTTCAGTGACCATTGTGGGTTTTTCTTTAATGGATGGGTACCAACAATTTTGTCCACCTGTGTATGTATTAGTGCTATGAACTTTAGTTTGATCGGAGATGGGTTTTCTATATCCATCCACAATTGTCTGTGTGAGTATCAATAAAGGAGACCAAGTTCATGAGTATCTAGAATTTTTCTGTCCCTCAAAAAAATAAAAAAACTGATGACCCTGAAGTTGTTCGCTTCATAAAGTCCAACAATAAAAAGGAGAAAACATGCTCAGGCTAATAAAACCTCTGAAAAGTACATGACGTGAAACACTATAGTGAGATCAGTCCTAACAAACTGCACAAAAACATTTTTTAACCAGTGAATGTTTTTGTGCAGTTTGTTCACGTCTGTTAGCAAGCATGCAGGCCCCGTTGCATTTGTGTGTTTATGTGTACTTGCATATGTTTTCCCTCCCCGCCTGTGAGGATAATCAGAGAGGTTAGTTTTGCAACTTAGTGCTGAAGTGGGTGATCCAAAATGACTTTTAGTAGTTTTTGTTATTACTGGGTCTATTGGGAGTCTGCAGTGTGAGTTATTATGCTGGAGATGAAAAAAGACTTGTCAGCTGCGGTCTATGTTTTGTTTTTCCTACAGCGTTTTTCTCAGCCTCCTTTCTCTTTGAGTTTAACAGAGTGTACACAGAACAGCTTACAAGAGCCATATAAACCACAATAAATATATATTTTTTTCTGTTGCTGTTGCACATTCTCTGCTACAAATCTTATCACCCAGCGCTTAATCATTTGTGATCCCAAAACAAACACTGCAAGCTCCTTTTTTAAGGAGCGTTGCTGTGAAATGTTTTGTTCAAGATGTTTAGTTCAAGTTGTATGGTTTTGTGTGACACATTTTTTCTTTTTATAAATGTGTTAAATGTCGACAGCCCACTATATTGTTTAGTGTACCAGATCACTGTCAGTATGTGGTTAAAAAAGAGAGAGAAGACCTCCGTTAAAAGGTACATTAATGGTTGAATGTTACACCAAATGTTACACCAAATGTGTCTACATCTCTAGATCTAGAGATGTAGACACACTTGGTCCCTTTTTCAGTGATGTCCCTTTGTAGGACATCAGTCTCTATCTTTCTCTGTGAAATGATGAGTGATGTTATATGACTCCATGATGCGAGCGGTAAAAACGCCTTCAGCTACAGTAAAAGCCAGTCTGACTTGTTGCAGATTTTCTTTTTTATTGAAACACCCTCTGATACTAGGCTTGGGTGCATCTTTAGTGATGTTTCCTGAAGTCATTTGGATTAAACCGCAGATGTCCTTGCTCAGGGTGATCCAGCAAAGGCTGATCAAACCTCAGCTTGTGCCCCAACAGCGTTCTCCCACAGATCATCTCTCCTGATACAGAGACACCTTGAGGCTGTTTAAGTGGCTCCCACAATGTTAAACAAGGGCTTCCTGATTCTCACAGGCTGTAAAAGATCTACACAGGAATTGCCCTGTAAGATGTATAGTAACAGAGAGCACTTCTCCTCATCTCTTCAAACTCTGCCTGATCTCATGAAATCTTTTTTTTACTTCAACATATTATAATTCGCAAAGACATTACAACTCTCTTTTAGTGTAACACTTAATATGAAACAGCCTTTGATACTGTTGATCACACTATCTTGAAAGACAGACTGCATAACATTAGTTTATCAGAACAGGCTGTTGGTTTGATAACTATTTATCAAACAGATCTCAGTTCAGACTGAAGGCCTGACCTTTGAACATCTTTAAATAAAAGATGCTGTGTCACAGGGCTGCTGCTATTTATGCTTTATATCAACAGTATTACTGAAAATGATTCAAATGTTAATTTTCATTTGCATGCCCATGACATTGTTTTTTACTGTTCTGCTTCAAAACATAAGACTCTCTGTCATTTAAAAGAGGCCTTTGATACAGTGCAGGGCAATCTGTGTGAGCTAAAATTAGTTTCGAATCCTGATAAAACAAAAATCATTATGGTTTCAAACTCAAAGAAAAAGTCACTGAACCTGCCCTCTTTTGTCTCAGGGTGATGTGATTAAGTCTGTTTCTTATAGTGATGCTTTATAGATGCATGTACAGTTACGTTCATGATAATAGCAGTGTGTTTAAAAAGGTGAGTAAACCTCAAAATTCTTCAAATAAATTTTATTTTAATGCACACAAATGCACTGGGGACACTGCACATTCTATTTCAAAGCATGAAAATTGGAAAAAGTAATTGAATTTGATAATATTTTACAGAAAGTCAAGAAATATAATGTTCAAAAAAATAGCAGTGTTGACATCTTTATTTACAAACTCAAAAATGTAGTGTATAAACTAAGAATTGCTTGATGATTCAGCTTTCCTGAGAATCATAAACCAATATTTAGTTGCATAATCACGGTTTCTGATAGCTGCTTCACATCTGTGGTGCATGGAGCCTACCAACTTCTGGCACAGGTATTGAAGCCCAGGACAATTGTACTACGTTCCCCAATTGCTCTGCATTTCTTGGTTTTGCCTCATGAACAGCATTTTTTATGTCAGCCCACAAGTTTTCTATGGGATTAAGGTCCGGGGATTGTGCTGGCCACTCCATTACTTGAATTTTGTTTGTCTGGAACCATGATTTTGCTCGCTTGCTGGTGTGTTTGGGGTCATTGTCTTGTTGAAACACCCATTTCAAGGGCATTTCCTCTTCAGCATACGGCAACATGACTTCTTCCAGTATTCTGATGTACTCAAACTGATCCATGATCCCTGGTATGCGATAAAAAGGAACAACACCATAGTACAAGAAACATCCCCATATCATGATGCTTGCACCACCATGCTTCACTGTCTTCACTGTGTACTGTGGCTTGAATTCAGTGTTTTCAGGTCGTCTGACAACTGTCTGTGGCCCTTAGACCCAAAAAGAACAATCTTACTCTCATCAGTCCACAAAATATTGTGCCATTTCTTTTTAGGCCAGTCAATGTGTTCTTTGGCAAATTGTAACCGCTTCAGCATGTCTTTTTTTTAACAATGGGACTTTGCGGGGGCTTCTTGCCGGTAGCTTGGCTTCACATAGACGTCGTCTGATTGTTACAGTACTCACAGGCAACCTTAGATCTTCTTTGATCCTCCTGGAGCCGATCATTGGCTGAGCCTTTGCCATTTTGGTTATTCTCCGATCCATTCGAATAGTCGTTTTTCTTTGTCTTCCTCGCCTTTCTGGTTTTTAAAGCATTTGATATCATTTTAGCTGAACAGCCTATCATTTTCTGAACTTCTTTATAGGTTTTCCCCTCTTTTATTAACTTCCTAATCAACGAACGCTCTTCTTCTGAACAATGTGTTGAACGACCCATTTTACTCTGTTTTTCAAGGACAAATGCACAGCCAGCATATGCAGCGTCAGTCGCCTTGATCCTTAAATAAGGGCCACCTGTTTAACACCTATTTTTTTCACACAATCTATTACCTCACTATTATGAATCCCTATACTTTATCTGGTTCTCTAATATTTGCATCATTGTATTTAAATAGAAGTTGCTGGAAGCTACAATCTTTGCACTGTGACTCAGTCACAAGACTTAATCTTACTATCTGTCCCAAAAGTTTGTCTTGAAATGAGTAACAGAAGATTCAGATATGCTGCTCCTGCAGGAAAACTTTGGGTCAGAGGGGGATGGTCTCCTTAACTTTTTAAAATCAGATTCAAGGCTTTAGAGGAAGATGTTTCAGGTTTTATATGTGTTGACTCTTGACTTTCTTTTTCATTAACAATATCAGGCAAGTGGAGCTAATGATAGCATTCCCAGCTCTGCCAGTCTCCAGTCTTCTTTGTAGGTTTACACCTATAAAGCTGTGTGGAATATGGTGACGTTTTCTCCAGTCAATATGCATCCACCAGTGCAGCCTAAATGCAATTTTATCTGAATGAATGACACAGAAACACTCTGAGCTGCTTTGATCTGTGCAATATTATTGCTTGAAGCTGGTTGTGTTACAGCGACCACAGCTACACTGCCACACAGCTTGTGGCAGGTTGCTATATTTTGCATCATTTGACAGCCTTTGGTCCACCTGGCAAAGTGCAGTGTAAAAGAATACGAAATATGAAATATTGTTGCAACTTTAGCCACAAACCAGACCAGGTCTGCCAAATTTTAGGTGTAAGAGCAACCTTAGGCATTCTGCTTGAGCTCCTGTCGCTTTGAAGCCCCCTTGCCCATATGGACCTAGTCTACTCTGATTGACTAACAGGTCTAGTCTGTGGTAACTGACTAGTTCAGCTCTGTTCTGCATCATGTTCTCAATGGCTATGTATTCTTTTAACTCTCTAAGCTGTGCACTGGGTTTGCCACGTAGAGCCAGCTTGAACTGCTGATGCTATAATGGAGGATGTCACGGGGTAGATGTATTTTAGGAGGCAAGGCAAGTTTACTTGTATGGCACCTTTCAGCAGCAAGACAGTTCAAAGTGCCTCACACAAAACATCAGCACACAATGGAAAAAACATATCAGAAGAAAGCATTTATCAAAAGTATCAAAAAATCCAAAAAGTAAAAAAAAAAAAAGAAAGAAATTAAGAAAAAAATGGGTGGAGAAGAAACAGTGAGCTAATATAAAAGCTGAAATGCAATTTATTAACTGGCAACAATCTCTGAGTTTTACTGCTGTTTTTGATAAAACCAGAGTGACATGATAAATATGCTGAGATGTGTGTCTTGTTAAATTTGACAGACATCTGTCACATTTTTTATTTAGAATGTAAATGCTGCCAAGAAAAGGTTAAAAGCACAGTATATCGTATTGTTAAGTATCCCAATACAAAATAAATTGTAAAATATAATTAAAAATCACTATAAAATTGTGTGTATGTGTGTGTGGGTGTGTGTGTGTGTGTGATGGTGGTGGTGGTGGTGGTGGAGGGGGGTTCAAGTACAGCCACTGCTGATTCCCACCCCTTCCAACAAAAGTGTTCAAGAATCTGCAAAACAGGCAGTTTCCTCCTGATGTGATTGTTAGTAATCCAGTGCTTTCTACATTTAAATATTTTCTCACTGTAGCCACACAAAGCAGCTTTGAATAGAAGTGTATCTGTTTATTAAGAATAGCTGCTGGTTATTTGTCAGACTCTATTTCATTTTCAATGATTCAATCAGTCTTTTTTTTTTATTCCTCCCTCTTCCCAAATGGCATCGAAACATTGCTGAAGTGAAAAACTTAATTTCAGGGCTAATTTGACTGACTCCTGGCCCCTGTGGTTTAAAAAAAAAAAAAGGGCACCACGGCTATGCTTCTGCAACACAAACAAAAAATGGGGTTTCAGGGATTTCTCCTCCCTAAGGGAAAAACAAAGTTAATTTTGCACAAGAAATTAACTTGCAAACACAGTTTAAAAGCATAGCCAGCAGCAATTATGAAGCTTCCTCTCATTTTACAGAGTGCAAAAAAGTGCTTTCTAATTTTGCAGCAATAAAATACATTTTGTGTCACTTCATACTCCGTTAAAATTCATTTTAAAGTGGAGAGAGGTGCTGTATAGAGCTGGTAGGAACGGCATAAAACCTATCACACCTCTTTTTTATTTGTAGGTCTGTATCTTAATAAAAAAGTGGCGTCAGCCTGGTGATAATGCTGTTGTGAGGGGAAAGGCATACACAGTAAGACAAGTGATGCTGCCTTCGTGAGCTAGCTTGTCAGACGCTGCATCTACCGACTTAAGACGAAGGAGTATGTTGATGGCAGTGCCTTGATTTCCCAGAGGGCGATTCCTCATCATAATATCACATGCTCCACTGACGTGCTATGGGGGCTTTTTACAACGGTCTGACAAAGAGCGCCGCCTTGCAGGATGTCACTACGGCTGCTTCCAAGCGGAGAAATTATTTAGTTCAAAGGCCATTTTTTTGACTTTGTCATGCAGGATTTGTCATATTGTTGAAAATTGTTCTGATTTGTTGTGTAATATATCTGTTTTTGACCCCTCTCTTGAGCGTAGATTCTAGATTCCCATGATGTCTTGTTGTGTCTCTTGGTCTATAACACTTATAGATGAAGCTAAGCTGTGATGCTGTTATTCAAACCTGTAGAGACTTGTGACATCTGCTTCATCACAACTCAGTGTGAGATGGATAATGTAATTGCATCGAATGTAAACATTTTCTTTGAAGATCCTCTCTTTCTGTATAAGACCTAAACCACATGGTGTTCCCCCTTGTGAATGGAGGAACTGCAAACATAATTGTAGCTTAACATGAGCTCTTAGCACATAAGCTCCACGAACAACCCCCTGAGGATAGAGATGACTCTCAGGATATCTTCAGAGGCGGGAGGCTTGGCAGTGACTTAATAAAGCTCTACACTGCCAAGACTCAAGGGTTACCCAGGGTATTTGTCAGATTTCTGGTCTAAATGATTTCATTTATTGTTTCCAGTGGGCCAAACTGTGGCAATTGTAGAATGTTCTCATTTACAATTATAGTTACAATCATTTTAACTAAAGCAAGAGAAGAAAAACCCATAAAAAAGCATTATGATTATAACTTATTACAGCTCTATTGCTTAGGAAAATTGCTGGGTTTTTTTTTTTCTTTGCAGTCGATGTAGTCATGTTTCCTTGTTTTTATGGAAAGGGAGGAACCTTTCCAACAGCATATCCAGCAGGTGATTGGACAATCAGTCCATCTATTACATTCATTACAGGCCAATCAGGAAAATCAGAAAAAGGCCCAGAAGAGGATGTACTTCCTGCGACAGCTGAAGAGACACAGTCTGCCTCTGGAGTTGCTCATTTAGTTCTGCACAGCTGTCACTGAGTCTGTCCTGTGCACCTCCATCACCTTGTGGTTTGGAGCAGCCACACAGCAGGACAGAAACAGACTGCAGCACACAGCTAGGACTGTTGAACGGATCACAGGCCCCTCTGTACTCCTCCAGAACCAGAAAAGGGCAGGGAACATAATTAGAGACCCCTCTCACCCTGGACACAATCTGTTTACCACCCTCCCCTCTGGCAGGTGCAGCAGAGCCCTGCACATGAAAACCTCCAGACTCAAAAATGGCTTCTTCCCCTCAGCCATTTCTCCCATAAATAGCCAAACTGTTCTTTCATGATGCAGTGCTTGTGTACATAAATGTTAACAAATTCACCTGACTGGACACTCATTCACTTGCACCGACTGTTTTTTTTTGCACCAATATCGTATTTTTATTTTTTCATATGTGATTATATTGTTCATTATTCATGTTATTCTGTTTTTATATACATTTCCCTTTTACTCCTCGAGAGACACAAACAGTCAGAAACAAATTCCTTCTATGCTGTGAATGTACTTGGCCAATAAAGCTGATTCTGATTCTGATTCTGATTTTGATTCTGACTCTGACTCTGATTCTGATCAGAAAATGTGGTTGGCGGCACTACTTCAGCAGTGTAAAGGGTGGAATATGAACAACTTTGTAGAAAACAAACTCGGCAAAATATTTTGAAAGTGGAGAGAGAAGTTTATGTGGCTGTTTGTTTTTCATTTAATAAGGAAATGTGGTGCAGATCTGATGAAACTGCTACTGAAGCTGTTAGCATCTTTGCAAATCTCTGTACGAGCAGTCACTTCCTGCTGTTGTCTTGCTTGCAGCTTCCACCTCTTTGTGCTCCAAAGAACGCTGATTGAGGTATCCTGCTTTGGGACACCCACAACTGTCACAGATTGGAGCTTCACAAGATGGAGCTGCCTGATTACCGGCATACATTATACCTCTTCTTTTTTAACATAATGTTTAGTATAACCATTGGTTATAAGTAAAGTATAACCATTTCATTTACTGATAAAACATAAAATACACAAACATATAAATGCAAATTCAAGACTAAGCAGGAAAGGGAGAAAGAAAGAAAAAATAGATACATAAATAACACTCAAAGTGTACAGTATTGTGGCAGACTTGCAGATCTCCTCCAAAATCAAACCACAATCATTCAATTTTCTTTTGTTTTTCTGTACTTTTTATAAGTCCACGGGAAAGAGTAATAACATACGTTTATTTGGCCTCTGGTGGTGAGGTAAAGAGAGCTGAATAAACAAAAGTAGATAAACACATAAATGAGGACAGCACAAATATTTATACTCACTTAGTCTACAGTTCATACATTAAACATATCTAATCAGTTCATCGAGTTTCTCCCCTCCCCCCCCCTTGGAAAGTAATTATGTGAATAAAAAATAAATTAATAATAAAATAAATACATACTTAACACTTCTTATAAACCACATTCACCTGACAAGTCCAGACAAATCTCTAAACTGAAGACTGGCTCTTGTGTATGATCACAGTCTGATACAGTAGGTGGCAACTTAGTTGGTTTGCAAAACAATCAGTTAGAATAAAAGAAGGGATTAACAATAATAAGCTGGAGGCATGTCTTTATTGTACATACAGTACGTACAGCATCTGTCTGTTCCATTCTTATGAATGCAAAATCTCTCAAAGCTTTGAGGGATTTTCCTCCAACTTTTACACAAATTTCCACTCAGACACTTGGTTATTTATTAGAGGTCAAAGGTCAAGGTCAAGGATTCCCATGTTCACCCTTTGCAAAGGCTTTTTTATTACCTATCCATAGTAATAACAATATTAACTTTAAAATATATAAATGTTTTTAAAATAAGAGATTTCATACTTAATGAATTGAAATAATAACTCACATTTAAAGACATTAACCCTGTGGTTGATGCACGAACAAGACAGGTTTCCATCATGACCTTGTAAAATTCCTGATTGCTACTGGATATACTACCAGCATTTATTTTCCCTTTTTGTCCAAAGACAGCACACACAGTGGCCATTTTTGAAATGGTACGATACACTTGCAGTCTACATTCTGATTTTTCCAAAATGTAGTATTAAAAATGCAATGCGTGAAAATTACCAAAATACAGCAAAAATACCTGGATGTCACACTACTTGGGTTAAACTTAAAAGTATGAAACCAACCAGTCTACCTTGCATACTGTTACCCACGATGCAAAGCTCAAACGGGTCAAGGGTTTGAATGGCACACAGCCACAGTGTATCTATGGCACCAGCCCTAGCCGTATTAGCACTAGCACACGTTCTATTACATTTAGAGAACAACAAAGGTAATGAAACTTAAGTTTCCATTGTTTGAGTCATTACGTGGATCTTCTACATTTCTTGTGTGTGTGTTCAGTGGGGAAAATCCAAATCAGTCACAAATCAGTAATTTTTAGTACATTAATAAATGTTAATTTAGCTGCGCTAGCTATTAGCTGAACTTTGGTTTACTTTTGTTTTCATGACCAGAAACAGAAATCAACCAAATTGTTGGAATTGAGAAGGAAAAACATATAACTTTGTTTGCATCATTAAAAGAAACTCAATTATTCATGCAATCGGTGTTATGTGTAGTTTTTACATTGTAGAAAGAGTTGCTCCAATCCAAACTTTAGCCCAGTAGGTGGCAGTAATGCACCTTATACAATAGCTGCGAACTGCCTGAAAAACAAAAGAAGAAGAATCAGCTGTAGTAGGAAACTACAAAAAACAGCCATTTTGCAGTGATACTTTATAGTACTTCCAAATACAGTATGCATTTTATACACATATTGCATTTGTTAGTAGCATGTTTTAGATGATCACATTAAAATTTGACGATCACAGAACAAAAGGCAAGGTCATCGAGCTTCATGTTCATGCTCTGCTTCTGAAATTGATCTTGTGATGGCAGTTCCTCAAAAATACCTTTTGGGATCTTTTTAAGCTTTGCTTAAAAATCAAACCTGAATCAAGGATACTCTGATTCAGTTTTGGATATTATAGGTCAAAGGGCAAGATTATGGAGCCTCGTCTTCATTACTGCTTCAGGATATGATATCTCAACATCTTTTTGAGGGATTTTCTTTAAACTTTGTACAAATATCCACGGTGACTTTAGGATGAAGGTCAGAGACCTGAATTGCTTGTCATTAAAAAAAAGCTTGTGAGCATATAACTTAGTTAATAGTTAGCATTCTCAAAATGAGATGAAAAGCTTATTTCAAGAACTATCATAAGCTGACCTGGTTTAACATTTGCTTGAAATCAAAGTAGTTCCCTCAAAAAAACTGAAGGAAATAGAGTTTTCAAAACAATGGTTGTCCTCGTCAGAGGTCTCGGGTAAACTATGTGTTGTTATTTTATTTCCATCTGAAGCAGCACTTTACCCTGGGGAAATATTTGTACAGTTGACTGTGCATCATCAGTGAAGAGTGAATGACAAACATCAGACACCGACAGGGTCAATGCAGCATTTGTGTTTATCTAATGGGTTTGCCAATTGGTGGGGGCAGAACGGAAAACGGACTTCACTGAGATGAACAGAATGAAAGTTATAACAAAAAATACAAGGAATTTATAAGCAAAAAGTTTTCTGTGAAAGATTCAGTAAACACAACACAAATTTGAAATAGTCTTTTAACTGTCTGATTATAGTTTCAAAATACTACTTATGATAGATACTCACAATTTGTCCCTCATTGAACTCACTCAAATCCTTACCCTTGGCCACTTATCCTGCTTCTAACAAATCAACTTTGAAGACAAATGTGTTTAAAATGATGTGTTCTACCTATTCTTTGCACTATGCAGTTGTACTTCATGTTGGTGTACTTAAAAGGGGCACTAGAGTGAAATAAAAAAAATCCTAGACCCAGCCCTGTTGAAAGACATTTAACTGATGTCAAACACTCCATTTCCTTTCCCTTTTTTTATTCGATGTGGCAGCTGAAACAAAGCAAGAGAGTTGGTAATATTAAATTCATCCTGCTAAAGCATTTTTTATTCCAAAATGTTTACTGCCAACAAACAACCAATAATGATTTTCAAAAAAGTGAACTTCTGTAGTTCTCACAGTCTTCTTGTAGTATTTTGTATTGCCTTATACTTTCCAATTACACTTAAAACCACAACAATTTGATATCTAAAGGACCTAAGTACACTCCTTTTTGATTTGTTAACACTTTTCCCAGATTTCCCCACTACAAAATTCTGAAGTTACTTCTTCTTTCTAAAAATTGTCTCGGATATTGGATTTTGTTGTGCTTATAACTCCCTCAGTTTAAGGCCTAGTCAGAACAGGCTGGTTAATGTAAGTCCGAAGGAGCTGGGTCTGATTACACCTGCCTCAAGAAGTGGCTGTAACTTTATCTTTTAAAAGCTGTGCTGTAAAGTTTACTATGGCTGCAAATAAATGCATTCACATGTTCCATCCACTGGAGCCAGCTGTGGGCTGAACAAACACCTCACTCAAGGGGTGTCTCCTGTTGGGGAGATAGATTATCCCATAATGGCATAATTAGAGGAACATTTTTCAAACAGATTTCAAGCATACATTTTTTAAGAAGTGGAGACAGCTGGTAAGTAGGAATCTTTCTTGTAGTGTGTGTGTGTGTGTGTGTGTGTGGGGGGGGGGGGGGGGGGGGGGGTTGCTGATAGGCCATGGACACATGTTTTTGTATTAAAAAAAACATCGGAAAAATTTCTGTGTAATATGGGATGTATAAGAAAAAAAAGTTTTTGACTATAAGCCAAGAGAAAATAGGAATAGTATTGTATGATCCAGTTCATGGCTGGCATTTTGTCTGTCTGTTTTGCTGTTAGCAAGATAACACAAAATGTTCTGAAGTTATGAAGTTATGTATTTTGATTAAATTTTGATTAATCTTTTAGGGAATATTGGCTATGGCACAAGGAAGAAGTGATTAGAGTTTGGTGTTAATCCAAATCTAGACAAGGATCCAGAACTTCTTTTAAAGATATAACATTTTGAGATTGGAAAAATAGTGTTAGAAATGCCTTAGCAGAGGGCTGTGCTCTTGGAGCAGGTCTAGGTCAATGTAAGATTACTTGCACTTCTACTTTTTGCTGCTGAGGTACAGAAACAGGTACCTAAATATCTGGTGTAAAGATGACCCAGTCATCTTCACTGCTGTTTGTGAAGCTGGAACTTTGTCCAACCAGCAAATGTGTAAATACATACAAAACAACCCCTTCAATCCCACTGCACAGACAGCCACAGGCAGCATTCATTCTCTGCATCATCATCTGAATTCAATGCAGCACCTTAATAAAGAAGCCCCCTGGATGAAGCGGGGGTTCTCACCACGTAAATCATGAATAATAGAGATGACACCTCTGCCACTAGCTGCCGAATGATGGCTAAAGCAATACCACATTCTGTGCTCCTCTGACCAAGAGTCATTATTCAGGAGGTGCCCCCTCCCCTCCTGCTGGTATCAGAGAGGGAAAAGTAATCACAGAGGATTTCAGAAAATGACTACACAACAAGAGGAAATGTATTAATACAAAACAAAGTTTGAGTCTGCTAATTTCCTCTCTAATTCCATCATTATTAGGATAATTAAATCAGAATGAACATGTGTACAAAAAGATGATCTTTGTTCTCTCTTATTCCCTTCTGAGTTTTATTGTTCTTAATTTCTGCGTGTTGTTGCTGTTAGACCTTTCATTAACAAGATTTTTTCTTTCTTGTTACATTTAATGAGTGCTCTCTGGATTGCTGCACACAAGCTAGGAAATGAGTGCTCTCTGGATTGCTGCACACAAGCTAGGAAATGCAAACAGATTGAGGCTTTAATCAATAGTTACTCCTCCATCCTCAGAGTGAATCAGCCTACACAGTTCAGCTCACCAGTCTGTCTCTACACTTCTTCATCCTCAACTATAAAGTAGTCCAATTTTATGGAAAGCAGCATGATTGAATGGAAACATTATAGAGAAATCTACTTAATAATCTCAATTTAAAATGTTCAATTATGCATTTGGAATACCAGTGAACCATTTTGTATTGAGCTTTTTTTTCTTTACCACTAATATAACTTTACATCTCTGGTGTTTTCATTCTAATGAAAATTAAACTACACTCACTTAAAAGTCAAGTTTGCAGCAACTTTCTCAGCAGGAGAAAATGTAGATGTAAATTTCACAATGTCAACTTTTTCTCAACAACTACTAATAAGGACAGAACTCAGAAACACTTGTGAAATAAAATGTAGTAATGACAACAATGGTTTCCTCAGTTTGAGTTAAAAAAAAAGGAAAAATAACAGATTAAAACAAAATCACATTCAACTTTGTACAAATACATCCGCTGTGTTGTAATATATAACTTTGTGAGGCAGTCGCAAACACAGCGAAAGATAAGGTGCTAATCACGACCCAAAATAGGGATGCTATAGGTCAAATTAAACAGCAGAACCTTGACAACAAGACAATATAAAACTTTTTTTAGACACCCTAAACACAACTCGAATAACAACTAAATGAATAACAACATATCAAACTCCGTACAGCTCCGCTGTGTCGACCCACTAGCCATATTCCACCTTCTACCACGATGAAGCTAAATGTAAGACACACAAACTTCACCTCACATGAAGCTTAGAATTCAAGGAATCCAATAATGTATTGCATACTAGGGATGAGAAGATAAACCGATACGTATCAATACGCAATGCGAGTGCACCGGTAGAGCAGCTGAGAATAAATGCAATTTTGGAAGCATATCGAGATTCATTGGTTATTAAACATTTTTAACCATACAGTCAAATCCATTTAATACATAATTTGTATTTCCACATTTATTACTAAGTGTTACCAACTCATTTTGGGTGCATTATTTATTCGACCCACATAGAGTAAGCGGCGGACTTGCGGATGTGTACACTACAAACCACAGTATCAGCTTTGCAGATGCACTGTGATACATGTGCCACCAATGAATACTAGTAGTCAGGGGAGCCTGAGGAGTAAGGTAAACAAACATGAAGGACGCTGAGCGAATTCATCCTCCACTGAGTTTCAAATCTTAAGTTGGCAACACTGCGAATTTTACAAGAGAGACGGACGACATGACAAGACAGATGCAATTTGCAAAATGTGCCGCACTGCTGTAAAATACACAGGCAGTACGACTAATCTGATAGTTCACTTGAAGCGGAGCCTTCTTTCTGCTAAATGAGTGCAAATTGTTCTCTCTCTCTCTCTCCCTGTGTATATAAATATATATATACATACATATATATATATATGTATATGTGTGTGTGTATATATTTATATATATATATATTTACATATACACACACACACACATATATATACATATACATATACATATTATATATATATGTATTGCACTTTTATTTTCTTGTTTATCTTGAGGATAATAAAATATGTCGTGTTTGAAAATGGCACTGCACTATAAACTTAAAACAGGCACTCAGGTTCTTAGAGAAAAGTCAGTTTATGAAAAGTCTTGGTTTTACTTGGTAAAAAAAAAAATCAAACTCATTTAATTGCACAGCATCCTCTTTTACATCTTCACGTGAACTTTGTCTAATTAGATCGTGCTGAATCGCTCTGTATCGTGATTTGGGTGTGAATCGTATCATATTGCATCGTAAAATGCCACACATGCATCTTTAATGTATCGGATTGGAGACACTGTATCGAGATGCGTATGGTATCGGCATTATACTGTAGATGCCCAACCCTATTGCATACCCATCCCATCTAGACTAAACTATCAGGGAGATAGAGGCCAGCGAATCACAAAAACAGAAATCGCTTTTCCAAACAATAGTTGTAAAATTTCTCTTACTTTGGCTGTCTGGCTGAGAAGAGCTTATTTTTTGGTAAATCCACTCTTGATTCTGGTAGACCTATGTCCGAACTTGCATTCCAAAGCTTTTAGGTTTTCTCTGACGGGTTCTAGGATGTGAGGGAAGCCTTAAAATATCTCTTGCACCCAGGAGGCTATTACGACACACCAATGTTTTTCTTATTCTGATTGGCAGACAGTTCTGTCAATCTCATTTTGGTGAGTGTAGTCTCATTCTATTGGCTCTAACGATTCCAACAAGGTGTCATTCATCCAAATTGACCAATCTTTGACAGAGATATTGCTATGCGTATTTCATTCAATGTGGCAGATTCTTCATTTCATGTGTCCTGAGAGCTGCCACTATAAACTTGAATTTTCCCTGAGATCTCTAAAAGTTTCCATCTACCCATCAATTGTTTATCAGTGAGCATGCTACAAACTACAGGGCCTTAGAAATAACACCGATCACTCCAGCTGTTCTGGATCATTGATCAGGAAAAGTCTATTAATCTCTGAATTATGTCCTTCTTTGACCATTTATCAATGTAACGTTGAGGTTTTTTCTTGTTTGTTTGGTCTTTTTGTTTGGCTGTGTGTGTGCATAACCTTTAAGGATATGTGACATCCTATAAGTTATCATGTTTGTTATCAGCAGGAATTTAATCTGTGAAATGGTTCAATGTGGCTGGCATTTGAGTCTAATTCCTGTTACCGTAAAAACATGATAGCTGAATCTTTTTTCTACATTTTATCTTGCAGCCCAGACGGGAATGGAGCTTAACCTGTAAAATGCTTTACCTCAACAGAGAAAATAACCTGGGTGCAGGTTGACAGTTCTATAATCTTTCCTGTTATTTGTCAGTTGAGTTTTCCTTAATGGAATCTAAACATAATTTATGTCCTGGTATCAGGTACATTAGTTTGTAATCCTTTGCCGTTTGGCCTGTGCAGCCTTGAATCTCCCGTAGGTACCACACAGGAACAAAAAACCCCTGTTCGCAGTGTGTGCAGGTTTCAGATTCCCCTAGGACGCCAGGTTCATGTTGGGGAGCAAGGCTGCATGAACAGAATGCAGCAAACACACATACATACAATTAATCACTGCCCAATGAAAATGTCACACACTCAGCAAATACAATCTTCCTGCTTTAAGCCCTAGGTCTCCAAAATGTATGGTTTCCAGTCATGTTTGCTGCCTCCTCACATATATATATATATTAATATATATATATATATATATATATATATATATATATATATATATATATTTTTTTTTTTTTTTTTTTTTTAGGTGGAAAAATTGTTCAAAGGTAATTGTTTTCAGATTTACCTTAAAATCCAGAGTACAAGACCCCCTTTAGTCTTATTTCTTAATCTAAAAAGTTCCACTTCAACAGTATTGTGTACTAAAGGATGACTTTATGACGTTATGCTGCAAACAACTCACACATTATACATTGCACAAGACTTAACAGAAAAAATCTCGCTCCTTTTCATTGTGTATTGAAAAAGCTGCTTCACAGCTCATGATGTGTTAGGATACATTGCAATGAGGTAATAAAGAACGGGTCTATGTGGTTTGGTACAAGAATGGGTGATGGGACCAAAATATCAACACAACTTTTAATTTGTCATTTTTAATGGTTAATTTTTTTAGCGTTGCGGTAACAGTATCGTATAATAATATAAACTTAAATTAGTGCAACAATCTCAAGGAAGTGCATTTATAAGTCTGTGTGCAACTGTAGCTGTAACTCCATGTGAGGTTTGTTTCTCTCATGAGGTAACACTCTGAGAGCATGATATTTTCTGGTTGGGCTGTTAAAAAAGCACTTGACAGTCAACTGTAAAAAACTTTTTGGAAGTTAAACATTTATCATTGATGGATCTGTACATGCTACCATTAACAGAAAGCTGACCAACTTCAGTGCTTTCAGCTGCTTCTAGACCAAGATGAGAAACCCAGGCCATTTTTTAAATGGTTTGGGGTGCAGATAAAGTGAGTTATGGGTTAAAACAAACCTTTAAACACCTGTTTAAGCTGCTTTTATTAAGTGGTGCAGGGATGACGTAACTGCGTAGGCCAGTTAGCATCGAGCTGGTTCTCTTGGATAAAAGCATGAAACTTTGTTATGTCTAATTACACTTTAATATCTCATGAGCAATTGTTCAACACATACCTTAATTTAGGCATTTATCCATTCTGCTATTCTAAAATCCCATTCACTTTACATCTACACCTAAGTAAACAGGAGGTGCCAAATGCAAACTCACTTGCACATTTTTGGATTCATTCCTGCATCACTCTATGGGAAATAACATTACCGTAGTGCTGGATCAAAACGGACCATGTCAATCAATTCCAACACATAACCTGTAATAAAAACCACAGCTCTGCTACACAAGCATGCATACTGCTGTCATTGGTCAACATCAAACTTGAGGATAGCACCTATTTACCACATTACTTTGGAGAAGTTTACTTTCACTGTAAAAATAAACAGTGATATATATGAGGTGACCATGGTGTTGTTTGTTTACTCTGCCTGTGTGTGTGTGTGTGTGTGTGTGTGTTTGCATGTATCGACCTCGCTCTGTTCATTAGGTATCACAGACTTGTTGGCTGTGAATCAAAACGACAACTGTCACCAAGGCTGAGAGGTAAATCAGTGATATGTACAAATTGTATGTTTTGCTTAACGAGGAAAAACATTGTGCTACCTAGTTTTAATGGCCTACCACTTGTTAAGAATATCAGCTGAGTAAAATGTGGAAAAACGCTGTTGTCTTTTGTTTGGATCTGTACCGTGTGCTCTAAAACGAACAATAGAGAGGCTTACATGTCCCTCCAGAAGCCTGAACCACAGTTGGCTGTAGTTAGAGACTGGCACCTATGTGTGAACCCTTGGACTAGGACAAGAAGACCCAGCTCTACTATGCAGTCTCTCTCTTTCTGAATCATGGAGAGAAGGGGACAGAACTCCTCTCTCTAAGCTCTTTCTCAGCTCTTTCTCAGCCTGTAGAGAGACAGAACCTCTCCAGTCTCTTCTCAGGAAAACAACCTCCAGCCTTCTTCTAGAGTCCTGCTCAGTGCAGACTGTAGCACTGCATTCCTCCTAAGAACAGTGACGCGAGAGCCTGCTTAAGGAACAGGAGTTCCCAGTCAAAACAATAGTAGCAACATGACAGAGTTAGCATTAAGCTGCTAACTCAAGGAATGAAGGAGCAACCAGTAGTCTTCAGAGACAGAAGTTGAATGGCCAGACTGGCCTGGAACCCACCAGAAAGCCACCAGACCTGCAGTACTGGACTTTACAGAGCAACACCAAAAAGGACACCTTTTCCTACCAAGGACTTGGTAACGTAACTGACTTTACATATTATAGCATTGCACGACTAAGCACAGGACTATTTGGTTTCTGCAATCACTGTTTTGATTTGTGGTCTTTGAGCTTTAAGCTGTGGCTAACTGCTGTTTATTTTAACTTGTCCACTTCATGTAGAGGCATCAACCTGAAACAAAGAACCCTTTGTTAACCTCCACCACTCCCCATGTGGTCTTGATTGTAAATGCCTTTGAGCCATGTGGTGTTGAGACACCTTTTTGTGGTAGCCATCTTTCCTTTGTCTGTTCCAAACACACCCACACACACACACCCCTGCACATAGGACTTTGCTAGGTTAGATTTTGTGTGTTTTCATGTTAGTTTGTTAATAAATGATAAGAAATGATTTGGAACATAAACTCAGTTGCTGGTCTGTTAATGTTGCATAAGAGTGAATCTTGCCAGCCTCTACTCTGTAGAAATCTAAATCCTTCAAGTTTGACTCACAATTGATTGGGTAATTTGGTTATTATTATTAAATTAATTACGAATCAAGGTTCCAAATTGATAGTCAGTAACCTTTGTGAGACTGACTCAATAAATTCCCCATAATTTCCCTTTATGGGTGGTGCCCCAAGGTGGATTTAATGTAAATTAAGTCACATTACCTAATCTAGTTAATTATTTCTGATAGCCAACATTATCAAGTGGTGGTACAAAAATGCCCAAGATTTCTGGTGTCCCTCTCCCCCATAAATGCACAACACTTTCCCCAAACTGTTAATGATCTTATCTGGCACCTACCCTTTAGCAGTACTCATAGGCATTAAAAGCATTATCTAAAAGTAACAAATAATGCAGGTAAACATTTTTTTTCTAATCCATACAAAGGCACCACTGCTAATATAAGTCAAGTTTATGGCCCCTAAAACTTCCCACTGGTACTTAAAAGTCTAATTTTGACTGTATTATTATTTTATCTTATTATCCAAGTGGAACAGGCCCGAGCGAAAATGGAGGGCTTAATGTCCATCCCCTAAAGGACCTTTGATCGAAGCAGCTCTGCTAGAATGAACTAATTTGTAATGATCTAATTTTTTATATGTAAGATAAGATGATCTTTTATTGATCCGGAGAGAAAATGCCTCAGTCTATCTCCCTGTTCTCCTCCACCAGTCACAGATCCACAGCCTAAAAGTCCTTTAATTGAGCTCTACTGAATGAATGTTACAAAGCAACGGACTTAATCTTGCCAAAAAACTCACCTTGAGAATCACAATTTGACAGCTGTAGCGACAGACAAATTCTCACCCCCAATTTTTCCTTTTTGCATTTTGAAGCTCCACCTAGAGCCATCCTAAGATCAAACATTGCAAAATGCAAATTCTTTCAATTTTTTAACTAGTTTTAAGATTTTGATCAGAAGTGTATGTCTGTATTATTATTTTACTTCATTACCGATGATAAGTCTTTGTTTGATTTAATTCTAAGATGCCCAAGAACATCTAGGAAAGGGACTGCTGCAAAGAATTGTTACTTTTCAGGACATTGAAAAAAAGTTCTACTACTGAATGAATGAATATTGTTTTGCCCATAGTTTTTGTACTTAAATTTTAAAAAATAATTTTAAAATAAAAATAATAAAAAATATGATATTAGGCTAGTGCCTGACAGTGACAATGTTTTAATGTTAATTAATGTACATCTTCACTTTGAATTAAGATTAAACATATGAAATAATAAGATAAATAAACTGGGTTCAAATGCAAGAGACAATCATGAGAGATCATGACAACAATCTCTGACCTTTAACCCTGTAAATATAATCAGTTCATCATTTATCCTGCATAGATTTTCCTTCGCAGTCTTTTTGACACACTGTATTTAAAAAGCAAGGGATGAGCACAAGAGTCATTAGCTACGACCTCTGACACATAATCTACAAAATCTCCTGACTTCTACAGGAGGATTTACATGTCCCCAGCCAGATGCACTTTCATGTTGTGTCTGTACAGTCTCTCTCATTATTCAGATGTTGATGATCATGTTCTTGATTAATCAGTTTCTCTTGTAATTGTTCTGTTATTGTTGTTCCTGCTGCAGTGATCAATCTGTCTCTGATCCTACTGGTGACATGCAGGCTGCAGCTCGCCTCTGCGTTGCATTAATTCTGGATGACGTGCATAAACACGTGCATAACTGATGCAAGGGACACATGGCAGCGCTCATGCATATGCACTAATGACCCGGACAAACAGATAGACAGAAAAACAAAACAACACAACACAAAAACCATAATGCTTCCAGTCTTTGCTATCCATAGCATAAAGCCTTAAAAGCAACTTTTTTGGTGAAAATACTTTGTTGAATTAATATACTAGGTGGATTAATTCACATATCTATGTTACTGTATATAACGTACATCTGTCTAGGCAGCATCCCTTAAACAGTGTTTGGGTGGGGCAAAACCCTTTCAAAAACAAAACAAAAAAAATAGGTAGCTGAACAAATGTGTCTGCCTGTTACTTTCTGTACAGGTCAGTCAGAGTCTTGCACTTACTGCTTGCTTCAGCACAGCTACACCAGGCTCTTAGCAGCGTCTTGTTTCTCCTCAGCGAACAGCAACTGGCTTAATCATTTTCTGACAAGAAACAAAAGAATCAAATTTAAGCTTTTGCAAGTTCTGCCAAATGACAGACATGAAATCTGGCAAATCCTGCCTGAAAACTTTGAAAGATATTAATCAAAAATATTCTACCACAGAGGGTCTAATGTATGCATCCAGTCCAATCAAACTAGAAAGAGAATATGCCACAACACAATCCCAAATGGTAGGAATGAGTCTTTTTGTAACTGACACCAAACTGAATGACACGATAGGTAAAGGACATCTGTAGAGTGGCATCTGTCGTACTGTTTTACAAAGGAGGTGTTGACAGGTTTAAATATATTTTTACAGGAAAGCGTGCTCTGCCATCTTCATTATTTTTTTTTTTTATTGTCTCATCTGTTGTTCAAGGAGAAAAAATATCAGAAATCTGCTTATATGTTCACCTACTAAAAATATTTGTCTGTTTCAACAGAAGGAGCATTAGGGAGTCCAAACCTGTCATTTTAAGGCAGGATTCATGTCAATCAATCAAGCAGAAACTAGAACAGGCCCACTCATATTTCAGCTTAAATGAGTAGGTTGGCATTTAGAGAGTTTGGTGCATCCTCCACAGCAGAGATAAGCTGGAAAGCTTGAACTTCCTGGGACAAATGAGCAGAGATCTGCAGCTTTTTGTATCCAAAGACAGACGTTTATCAGGTTCTAGCGACTGATTAAAGAAAGTTTGTGGCAGGGGTATAACTATGGTGCAGTGCAGGCCCAAGGGGGAACACATAATTAAAGATAGTCACAGAAAACTACTGAAATTAATACTTTATTAGCTTCTTTGGTATTTTTTTTTCTATCAGATAATGATTACGGGATAATATGGGCAATTGATATTCAATCTGGCGTCTCTGGTTGATTATGTGGCAATACTGTGTGTGTGCATATCTTGTGTCTGTAACTGTGTGCATGTTAGATTTGTATCTCAGGGTCCCAAGGCCCTGTCACAATAGCCTGCAAGGGAGGCCGTCTTTAGCACCTTGGACAGAAGTACATTGTGCACCTTTAACTGGCAGCTTTTAGCTATCGATGTGAAATTTCAAGTATTGGTGACAGCCTTCATTATGTTTCATTATCTAAGCAAAACACAGATGTTTGAGGTCATAATATATTATTTCATTCAGTGTTCTAAGATCTTTTATAACTCCATCCATCCTTTCTTTACACCACTTGACCATTTCAGGGTCACAGCGGCTGGAGCCTATTCTACCTGACATTGGGCGAGGGGTGGGGTACACCCTGGACCAGTCGTCAGTTAATCATAGGGCTGACAGAGACAGACAAGCATTAACACACACTTACACCTATAGGTAATTTAGAGTCACTAATCGACCTAATGACCATGTATTTGATCTGTGGGAAGAAACTGGAGAAAACCAACTCATGCACTGGGAGAACATGCAAACTTAACACAGAAAGATGAGCCGGCACCCCTCTTGCTGTGGGGCCTGAGTACTAACCTGAAAGATTAGAAAAGTGCTGTATAAGCTTAAGTCAATTAACATTTGCATTTTTATATCTTCTTTTCATACAACAGAGGCAGCTCTCCTCTCAAAGAGAGGCTTGTGTTCATGTCAAACCCATATCCTTCCCCCTCCTCTCCTTCGCCAGTTTCTCATTCTATCCAATTTCAAGAACAGATGAAGGCATGCAAAAGAAAATCTGATAAGGAAATGACAATCAGAAATGATGGGAAAGAGCAGGAGAGTTTATGTTGACTGTGTGTGCAGTCATTTGTGTATGAAGGAGCTTGATGGAGAGCACACAAGCAGGGGTCCTGTTTCCTTAAATCAGGCCAAAATGTGTTACCTTCTAACTTTAGGTCATAAAGACATACAACCAACTCTTAGTTACAAACAGTGATCAAATGTTGAAATCTTAGTTGATATCTGCTAGATAAAATTATGCAACCCATATAATCTCTTTGTCACTTTACAGCAACCCTGCAGCCAAACAACCAGCCCAGCCCACAGAGCATTGTCCTGGTTGTCTAGATTAGCCACTCCGGGCCAGTATGTCACAAAATAATATAGAAATAAGTTACACAAATATGTACTGCTGTCTTGTCTTTGACCAAATAATAGAAAAGCATTGATAATGAATTGGATCATAAAAAGGGGTGACAGATGTATCAAAATCAATCAATAATTTACCAGAGTATTAATATTGCATTCATAAAAGTGTTTTGCAATTTTTAGAAATATTCATTTTACATTTAAGCTAGTTATGAAGAGATAAACATTTTTCTGAAAGTAATGACAAAAATAAAATCACTTTTTAATTGACTAAGAGTCTTTGGACCAAAACTACAAAGAGTAAAAATGACAAAAATGTGGTTAAAACTAACAGAGATTTTAACTCAGATCAAAACGTAGACTCACTACAGGAAATGTTGTCAGTGAAAGGGACAATCAGATTCACTCACTTTTGTTTCAGTCCTAAGAAATGAAATGACAACAGTGGCAGATATTTATGGGTGTATTTCTGGCAGCAGAGGAAAATGCTGTAAGAGGAGGATGGATCATACAGGTCAAAACTATAATAAATAACTGGATGGATGTGACAGTAGAGGTTTACATGATGGAAAAGGTTACCTTCTCATTAAATTTAAGTCTGACATGTTCAGATCACACTAAGAAAAGTGTGTGCAAGGTGTCAAACCTCTGAGGTCAGGTTTTAGGATGTGCATTGACAAAACTTTTACTGTATTCCACTATTTGAAATGCACCTCATTATTTGCTGCATGTAAGTGGAACAAGACCACTTGGATATTCTTTATCTTCTTGTCTTCTTTTAAGGACTGTCTCTTTGGACTTTTCATAAATATTAATACTGTAAATGTCAAACAACTGAGACACTATATATAATATATTAATGTATTAGATGAAACACCTTACATTCTAATTGTGTTTTTAAAAAAAAGTAAATAAGATTGATTAGATTGATTATTCATAACTGTGTGGCCTTGTACTGAATGATCCACTGCCTGCTGGTATCATCTCTTGTCCTGCTGGTCAGGGTATTTTATTCAATCCTGTCCTTATTGAAGCCCCCACCTTCACCCTCAGGCCAATGCTACATTTGATTGATTTCCAGGACTAGAGACATACCTCTCACCCTCTGCTCTGACTCCTGATTAAGCAATCTTACAAAAAGTTTTTTACTCCGGTGAATAGGCAGTAAAAGTGCTGACTGATTTCGGGCTCCATGTTTTTGGAGATTTCAATCACAAGGGGAGAAACTTTGTTGTTTTCTGTAACCGAACATTTTTCACTGCATCTGTTGAGTCATCACATGAAAGATGAGTTTTGGTGAGAAAAGGAAGGCCTTCAGTTTTTCCAAACTATTTTTCAGATAGAAATCAGTGTGATAAATGTAAGTGTCCTCTCATAATGTCGGTGTACGTTTACTTTATGCCTTAATATCCTGTCCACTATTTTGTTAGAGATATCATCTTTGTGCTGATCTTCCAGCCTCTTTGTACAAAATATAGTGCAGAACACAGTAGAGCTGTTAGAGTAAGGAAGATCAAAAGGGCCCATGACTGATAGGGGGCCCTAAAAACATTATATCAGAACTGGTTTCCATAGGTGTTTAAAGATTTCCTTACTCTTCAATTATACATATTAAAAACAACATATTTTTCTTGTATTTCATTAAGAAAATAAAACATTTTGGATCCTTTTTGTAACAAAATTCCAATAAAAGGACATTTATATGAAAAAGAGGCCCTTTACAGCACTTATTAAAGGATTTTAGTTTAGGCTGTGCACTTTACATATGCAGCTGTTTCAATTTTCCCCTTCCAGTCAAAAACCTTTTACCAGCCAACTTTTAGCCACTGTGAGGCCCCCCACTTCTCTGGGGGTATGCCTAAATTCCACCATTAAAGCTAGAGTCAGTAATTTTGGAAAACTAGCATGAATTTGAATGTAGCATCTCCTCAGGACTCTGCCTAGCCCCTCCCCCCACTGCCTGGAGCTCCTCCAAAACCACGCCCCCCGCTCACATGCACGACCGCCACTGATTCGTGACCATATGACTGATTCAACTCAAAACCAGTCCTCAGCACATCGTGTTTGTTTTGCACTACACCAAGTCATGTCTCACTCAGCGGTAAGAAAGCACCAAAACATTATCATAGTAAAGTCAAAAAAACAAACAAACATGGCAAGTTAGTTAGTACTCACAACCCGATGTTGACTTTCCTTTTTGCCCTGGCTTTGTCCAAATTCTTTTTTGTTTCGGCCTTCTCTGCCTCCGTCTTTCTTCTCTTCCTCTGTTTAGCAGGAGAAGAGGTAATTGGGATATAGGTAGTTTCTCTGCCATTCTCCACATGGCTGTCAAGTCTCCCGTTTTGGCTGGGACAACACTCCTCTGCCTCTCCAAACTGAGCTCTGTCACAAGCCGAACGGGGCAGTAATGCACCAAAATAATGGATGCCAACCGCCATAAAACGTAAGAAGAAGAAAAAGCCTCGCGAGAACTGCCACCTGCAGTTGCCTGGGTGGCAGTTGTCACGAGATTAGAGCCCACAGCGGCAACAAACCAAGAAAAACAAAGTGTTTATTTTAGATTTCTTGTACAGTTGTCTTAAATGTAAGGGATCCTGGAGCTTGGTTGGGGTTGTGGGACGGCTTGCAGCGGGCTTCCCTTATTTTCAAAGCCAAAACTTGACAGGTAAGCATTCTCCAGCGTACTTGGATCCCTCTCAGCTCGGCTATGCGCATTGAATCAGGGTCAGTGCACGCCGGCAAAATGTACGCACAGGAGGTGGGCAGAATTAAATCTAATTCAAATTACCAACCCTAGCTTTAACGCACCCATTTGTGAAATTGTAAGGCGTCCCCGTTAGATGGTACCAAATACAGCGGGCTTTGATTTTTGCCTCTATTAGAGTAGTTGTGAGGGGCAAAGGTCAGCCCCGAGGGTGCCACAGTCAAGACAAGATTTAGTCATCGATCCGTATATGCTTTTGTCTGAATGTGGTGTTAAAATAAGAGATTATGGGGTCGAATGTTAATTCAATTAAGTTTTGAATCGTTGATAGTGGTAAAAGATTCTAGAAACATCAAGGCTTATTACATCCTGAAAAAATGATAAATGAAAATTGCTGAATGCTTTGAATGGTCAAAATGTGATTTAGACTCATTAGGTACATATTTTTATTTTATTGTTAATTTTTGGTTAAACAGTGTTTTCTGCTTTAAGCTTACTTGTGTCTCTAAGCAGAGCAGCTTGGCTGTAATAAAAGATGTCCATTACTTTTATCATATTTATGTATTTTCTTGATGAATGCTTGGCTTGAGAAACTGTCGAAGCTGGTTTGAGATAGGGCCGGATGTGACACCTTTTCATTACCTTGCACAGCAGCTGCGCCTGTCTGACTCGATGTCTGTAATCAGGTAGATCCATCTTGCCAAGCTACAACACACAATGATTGTGAGCGGCCCAAAGCAGCACTGTCCAATCGGTGTCCTTTAGAGCACCTTTTAGAGGTGAGAGCTACGAGCAACATGACAGCAGGAAGCAACTGTTCTTACAGAGACTAGCATAGATGCTGACAGCTTCAGTAGCAGTTTTATCAGATCTTCACCACATTCCTTTATCAAATGAAGACAAACATCAACAGCTAAAGCATTTCTTGATAGAAATGTTATTTCCGCTCCACTTCTGACGTATTTTGCCCATAGTTTGTTTTACATAGTGGCTAATGTTTTGCATTTGAAACAGTGGCAGAAGCACTCACGCACTACATTATCTGGTACATTATCCCCAATTTACCTGCAGAATATGCTTTTGAAAGGTTCTGCCCATTCCCAAACACTTCCTATGCTATAGCCCAGATGGACTAGTGAAATACATTGAATGGTCCATCTGGTGTGTCCGGTCAACCTTTTCATGGTGGCATTTTCTGGCAGTGCTCCTGGCTTGAATAAACCCATATGAAACTATGTTAAGGAGTTCAGCTCAGATTATTTTCTACACAGGGCTTTTTATTCAGTATATAAACGTAGTCAATATGTAATTATTCCCCCTGAACATGCTGTACATCAGTGTACCTGCCACATGATGACCTGGATCATCTTAATGCTCATTAGCAGTTAATCCTTCAGTAATCTGCAGTTGTAATTTCCCATATTCTTGATTTCTGATTTTATTCTGTCAAAATTCAGCAAGCATAAAAAGCCACTTAAAGTCATGCAAATCAAAGTTCAAGATTGTTTTTTAACATCACTGAGTTAGTGGGGTTGCATGTATGGATGTTTAGCTGTCATTATATTGTTAATGTACTCCAACTCTGGTATATGAAACAGATTAATCTTCATGATATCATGGAGCGCTCTGTGAATCCTCCATATGCCCTTTATGCTGCAGGTTCATGTACAAGTCACAACGGGATTATTTCTAAATGCTTCTCTGACATAAATCACATGCTTCCATGTCCATGTCTCTGATTAGAGTTACAGGACACAGTGAGTAATAAACATGTCAGAGAAGTGTCAAAGAATATTAATGTGTGTGATAAAAAGGAGGAAATAACAGAAGAAGCAACTTCATATTTATTGTAACGCTTACAAAGACTGACAGTACCTTCTATTATTGTGTGTACAATTTGTAACAATGACAAGAGGCTCAAACATGAATGAAGGATGGATGAATGGAGAGGTAAAGAATCCTTTAATAACATTAAGACACACAATTTCTATTTCCTCTTGGACTGTTTACTGTTTACAGCACCTGCAGTACAAATATAGATTTTCTAGATTTCTCCTGCTTTTTAATAGGATATCTTAAAAATGTTTTGGTTAACTTCCCTCTAAGTTGGTCCATACTAAATTAAGACCATGATTTCTATTATTTTAAACTTAAATACAGTTTAAATATTATTTTAAATTCTTAAATACCAAATTTTCATTACAGTAGAAAAAATCATTTTATTTGTTGTTACCTGCTTAAAATTGTAAACCTCCTCCCACTGCAATGGTACAATCCTTTTTTCTACATTATCAGTGCTGTGGATGAGACTGTATAATCTAACAGTTGGCACAAGAATGTTTGGTCTGTTCAGCTTGAAGACCTGCAACAACTTTTTTTTTTTTTTCTTTTTGGCATTTTTTAATTTGCCCAGAGCTTGAATGTTCTTAGCACTAATGGCACTTATCCAGGATGCACATGATGATGTTTTTATTGCCTTTTTCAGCATATATTCTATTTCTTTCTTTTTTCTTTTTGACTTTCATGCCTGTATTTATGTGACAGGACAGTGGATAAAGCTGGCAGTTAGGGAAAGAGTGTGGGGTGAAGAAGCCACAGTCCACATTTAAACCAGGCCAGGCACCTCGGGGACTACAGCTTATACATGGGGTGTGCAAATCAACAGCAAGGTCCCGTGCATTTCCTACACATTGATATTATTGAAATTGGAAAACTTCAAAAGAAACAAGTTCTAAAAATAACAATACCAGAGTAAACTTGGAAAGACCATTCTAATAACTATTCTACTTTATGTTCTCTGAAAGTATTAGACTCAGGTTATCATGCAGAGCTATGATTTTTCTCTGGTTTTGGATTTGGCACACATTTTTTCACCCTGAATAAAAACATGTTTTGTCTTCCCAGGGTGTCGAACAGCATGTGGGCTTTACGAACTGTTAAGTACTTCGCAAAATTGGAAAACTACTGTCCAGGCAGCTTCCTTTAACAATAAACTTCTCTGCTCTTTGAAGAAACATGACATTTAGTGTTGTTATTTGGATGTACAGCAACACATATGTGAAGTGCCTCATAAGATGAAATGAGGGCTTGGTAATATATCAAGGTTTAAAGAATTGATATGTTCTCAAAAAAAATCATGGGTTACACTATTTGTTTTTTATCAAGATAGTTTTTGTTAATGTTAATTTAAAAAAAAAACATTTTTTTATTTATATTTTCACACGTTGCGTATTTATATTTATATCATTTTTAGCATTAATTAATTGTAATCCATTTAATACACATAAGCCCATTTTAATTGGCATCAAACTTGTTTTTTATGATACAAATGTTTGTTTCTGTAAAAGCATTTTCAAATATTAGTTTCTCTGCACATGTGTGACTGTCTATTTGATTTACCTTTTGATCAGTATGTCCCTTGCAGTTTAAAAAATAAATAAATTGCCAACTGGTTCCCGTGGAGAAAAAATTATGTTGTCAGTAGATTCCTATGGGGGATGCCATGGAAGCCAAAAAAGATGTGTGTGTGTGTGCATGCATGTGTGTCTGCTCATAGATGTCTGTATGTTGAGGTGTGGTGAGAGCAGAAATGTGACAGAACTCTGTTTAATACTCAGATTCTAGTCTTACCCGTTCATTTCCAATGACTGGTCATTTCTGACCAGGGACCCCATGGGTGTGAAAAAGTTCAAGAAAACATTTAAAATATATTCAAAATTATTTTTATGGGTTCAAATGCCACATGCGAACAAAGTCATGAAGGCTTATGACAAACACTCAAGACCTACCTTTTTAGGCTGGCATTTAGCTGATTATATTTATTATTATTATTTAATCTTATTTATGTATTCATTTTAACCCACTTAATATGTTTTATTTCTCAATTTCAACTCAGATTTATTGTTTGGAATGTTATTCTCTGTTCCTTTATTTTCTTTTCACTATCTTACTTAAGTACATTTTTATCTTATTTTACAATATTATGACTTAAAAATGTATTTTATTTACCTATTTATTTATTTTCCTATAGTATATTTATTTATTTTCCTATAGTATATTTATTTATTTATTTATTTTAATCTAATTTCTTACCAGGATTTTTTATCGTCATTTTAGTCTTAGCTCCTGTGTTTCCTCATTTTTAATTCAAGATAATTCAACATAGCGTTTCTTCAGTCCTCCAACTCTGTTTTCTGTTAGAATCTCTTCCTCATGTCTTTGTATGTGTGTGTAACTGAGTGTGTGTGCTTAGATTGCGAGGGTGGTGGTGTTGGTGGTGGGGTATTTTTCATTGTATTCAATTTTCTACCTTTTATTTATTTTAATTTATTTTATTTCTTTGTTTCTATGTGAAGCACTTTGTGTTACAAAGCTTTGTATGAAAAGTGCTATACAAATAAAGTGTGATTGATTGATTGATTGATTAAAACAAAACAAATTTATTGACCTTTTTTTACAGAGAAACCTTGTAAATCAGTCAGATTTGGCAGGACCACAACAGGAGGGTTAAGTCACTTTATGTTTGTGATATAATGTAAACTTGTTGGGGTTTTTTATGTTTCTATGCTAATGTCATGGCAGAGTTTTCTTTCTCAGCAGTTCCTTTCTCAGTTTGTCAGTAAAGAAAGATTAAGTTGATGAAAACTGAAATGAAAAGCTGTTGTTCATACTGTTTTTAAAGCAACTGTGACAGAATCCCCACAGAGCACCTTTTAGCTCATTGTTTTGGTGTCAGTACCTCAGAGTTTATTGTTTCTTTTTCCTCTCACAGTCTCATTTCCAGCAGCAGGAGGCTCCTGTTTTTAGATCCAAACAACTGTCAGCTTCTGCTGACTGGTATTATTCAAAGGAGTTGTTCAAGACTAGAAAGACGGGGCATTTTATTGATCTTTGTAAAGCTGTGCAAGTGACCAAGTTTCCTTAATGTGATAAAAAGCAAACTGAATAAAAACAGGCACATCTAAGTAAAATATCAAGAAAAAAGTTGTTTTTTCCAAGTGAATGTGATCTCAAGTGTATTTAAGATGGAGAAAATAAAACGAGCATCAACTTTCAAACACACACAAACAAGGTTCTTTTTCTTCTTCTTCTTCTTCTTCTTCTTCTTCTTCTTATTATTATTATTATTATTATTATTATTATTATTATTATTATTATCACTATAATAATAATAATAATAATAATAATAATAATAATAATAATAATAATAATAATAATAATAATAATAATAATAACAATGTACATCCATATCAAAAAGAGGATTTGGTCATTCAGACATTATTGCTTTCTGAAGCACAGAGTGTGGTGTTTTGGCAGATGTTATGTTGTTTATGAACCAGAAGTGATCATATTAAGAGATACACTTAGTCTTTAGTACTATATTTAGCAGAGACACATCGTAGGAGTTTGCATCCTTATACAGACTGACTTAATGACCCATCAGACAGCTGCAGCTCATCCAGAGCGCTGCTGCTCATATAATAAAACACTTTATGGTCTTGGGCCTAATACCTTTCAGATCTTTTAGTCCCTTCAGGTCCTCTAGGACAGGTCTCCTAATTTTCCACAGGGTCAGAACTAAACAGGATGGAGCAGCATTTAGTTCATACTCTCCTCACCTGTGGAACAAAGTAAGAGAGCCATGACTTTCTACATCTTTAAACTCTTTTGAAACAGAACTTAAGACATTTGTCATTTTTACTGCCTTCTTAGAAGTTCAGCTTCTTATTTATGTCCTCTGTTCTTTTGATTAGACTTATATATATATATATATGTACATATTAACTTGAAATTCTCCAATATTTTCCTTTTTTTTTTTTTTTTTAACATTTTGCTTACTTCATGTCTCTAATAAAACTCTCCGAATGGAGAAGAATTCAGGTGTATCTGCACTAGTTAGGCGTTTCATCCACACGGATACGTCGTTTTGGGTGCCCAAAAACACAATTTTTTTAAAAAAAGGTTCAAGAGTGGGTAAATCTGGAAATGCCAGCCAAGTGTTTCCATGTGGACAAGAAATGCTGATATCTTCAGAAACAATTCGCCCATCTCTCACTTAAACTGTATCTGTGAACTCTGACAACAACAGAAACAATGGCGGAATACAGTGTCACACTCTTGTTTCAGAAGATACTGAGGTTGTTATGGCCCTACCACAAAATCTTCTGCTCCTCTATGACCACCGTGAGCAACAAAAGGACACAGAGAGCAACATAGTGTTTTTGACATTTCTCATGATGTATGCACATGCTTCATGTCTTGTTCTCTAGTTTTGGTGTATGTCTGCTGCAGCATTACAGCACTATTTACAGCCCTGGCATACAGTATGTACTACAGTATTTTCAGTGTTTTTGTGTGGACAGACAAATTTCTTTCAATGATGCCATCTTCACAGAGAGCGTTTTCAATAGAGAGAAAATCTGTTGATAGGCATCTATGACCATAATTTAAAAGGACTAAATGTGAATTAAAGTGAAGTTCATTTCCTCATCTATAGATTCAAAGTTATTTCAAATTATAAGTCTTGCACTGCACCTGCTTTAATCTCCACAGACTTAATGCTTCACCTAAAAAGTTAGACATTATGTTACATATCATTACTGTCTACATCCAAATTGCAGATTTTTAGGAAATGGAAAAAAACATACTACTGAATGAATGAATATTGTGTTTTCTTGAATGCAGATCATTCTTTTTTACTTTGTTTTGGTGAAAAGTTTATAAAACCCCCTCAACAACATGGAAAGTGGCAAACAGCACTGCTTCATGGATAACAATGACAGTGTGCCTGACTGTGTACCGATATGCAAAATGAGCTGTTATGTTCATTTGATATAATAGCTTCATGTATTTGTAGAAATCTACTACCTGCCCATTACATTTAAAATTTACAATTTAATTTAATGACACTGATTTCATCCTGATAATATCAGCATCCCTAACAGAGACCATAACCATTTATGTTAATACGCCACCAGCTCATATCTCCATATCTGTCAGAGCTTTCAGCTGCTCTGCTCCTCAGCTCTGGAGCTCTCTGCCACCAAACATCCGTAACTCTGACCCTCTCCCTACCTATAAATCCAGACTAAATACTCAGCTGTTAAAGATGCCCACTCAGTGAAACCATCCTCTCCTCTTCTACTTCCTTCCTCCCTGGCTTCATTTAACATTTTTTTTTTACAGTGTGATGATTTTATCCATTAATGTTGTATTGACTGCTGAATGTTGTATAATGTCCTTGAGCGTCTAAAAGGTGCTTATAAATACATAAATAAATAAATAAATAAACAATAATAATAATAATAATAATAATAATTATTATTATTATCATTATTATTATTATCATTATTATTATTATCATTATTATTATTATTATTATTATTATTATTATTATTATTATTATTATTATTATTATTATTATTGTCTTTAATATATTTATTTTTGTTATAAAGATGAGAACCTAAATGACCAAACTTACATTGATTACAGATTTTACAACCAGACTCAGGTTATAACATAAGAACACATGTTTTTTTGTTTGATTGTTTGTTTGTCTTTTTAGTATTGTTATGAGTGTGTGTTTGTGTGTGTGTGTGTGTGTGGGGGGGGGGGGGGGGTTATTTATTTTATTTTACAACACTGGATTTTGTTTGCTGGTTGATTTTCATAAAATTATTCTGCTTCCTACAACTGGTGATGTCACACCAGGCCATTAGAAACCAGGTATCCCTATGTATTCACTGGGTACTAGATTTGGCGTCCTAAACAGCATTAAAAAAATGATAATAAAACTGAAAACAGGGCAGCACGATGGCGCAGCAAGTGCACATGCCTCACAGCAAGAAGGTTGCTGGTGCAATCCTTGTGTCGTCAGGGCCTTTCTGTGTGAAGTTCTCTCTGTGCATGTGTGGGTTCTCTCTTGGCACTCCAGCTTCCTCCCACAGACCAAAAACATACTCATTAGGTTAGCTGGTGAGCCCATATTGCCCTTGAATGTTAGCATGCATTTTTGACTGTCTTTCTATGTTGCCCTGCTATTGGCTGACAACTGGTTCAGGGTGTTCTCCGCCTCTCACCCAATGTCTGCTCTGATAGACTCCAGCCCCCACAACCCCAAAAGGGATAAGCGGTTTAGATAATAGATGGAAAATTAAATTAACAATCAGCACATCCTCTGAGAGCATACTACTGAGAGTCCAAAAGGAAAATGTACATATAATAGCATAATAAATGTAATCCTTGACAACCGGATGATTTGCTTTGACTGCTTGCTCTCATGGCCAAGTTGAATTCCATTGAGCCGTCCTGTCTATAAACATTACATACTATGCTGCATTGTAAATGGGACCAAGTACTCAACTTTTCCTGTCTCCAGTTACAACACCATGACTCTGACATCCATATAATTCTGTTAATTCCCTCTGCATCAATTGTCTGTCACTCACACTTCAATCTGTCCATCCTCCTGCCTCGCCTCCTCCTTTCTGATTTCAAACAGAGCCACGGTTCATTAACACTCTGTCATCATTTCTCCTATCTGTCACAGCACCTGTCTCAGATACCAGCTCTCCTCCACTGAAGCTTAAAGAGAAGAATAAGAGGGGTCAGCCATTGAATGTCACTGTAAGAGTTACTGTGACAGTGTGACTGCAGTCTTTTAGCTCACAAATACTAATGGGAAGAGCACTGGCAGGTGCTTCACTCACAAAGACCTCCTCTGACTGGAAAGTAAAATCCCCAGTGGGACCAAGAGGGGAGCAGCAATAAGAAGCTGTTTAATTTGCATCCACAGCTTTTCTCCTGCTCCTTTAAATTGGTTTTAGATCTAAATGTTTAGCAAAAAACCAACAGAAAAAAGTCCCAAAAAACAAGACTGCTCTAAAGTAAAAAGACGAAAAATTAATTGGAATTTTATCACACAGGCTTTCTAATCCTTTTTTTGTCATAGTTCACTGATAGACTTATGTCCCTCACCGTGAAATATTTTGTCTTGAGCAAACCTGCTTCATACTGAATCCCTAATTTATGCCACTGTGATTTTACACCAGCACCTCATCTCACTTGTCAAAGACGCAGTTCACCTCCAATAACATCCAGTCTAAATCCCTAGCATGTAGCCGTCCGCACAGATGCCTTGGAGGTGCTGACGTTCATCTGAATATTACTGGATCTCGTACAGAAAGAGTCTGCCTCTGCACAAACACAAACAACAGAAACAGTCTCAGCTCATATTATCCTCCTACACGTTGCATGCATTGTGTATGTGTCAATTACAGTTGTATTTCCTCTGCTCTGTAGCAGTATATTGCATGCAATAATAATTCAATATGTCTACAGAGACTACATTTAGGTCTGGCATGAGAGAGTGAGGGGATTACTGTTTGCCCACTCAGCTGTTGGATTTATGAATTGAGCATTGGATGCATTTTTAATGTCCCTTAGGATGGATGGTTGATTCTTATTTATGGTATATGACAGCAAATATTACATAATCAAGAGTACAGAAAATTAAGTGTATCAGACATAATGATGTCATCAATCCAATGTGTCAGGAACATGTTTATGGAATGTTTCAACAGAGTATGAAAAGAGGGAAAATTAAGTAGTTACATTTTATTGAGTGTTGACAAAGTCAATGCAAGACAGTCAATCTAATTAAAGCAATAAAGCAAGAGTTGTGAGCTATTTTAATGAAAAGATGCAACAAATTTCCATATGAGATTAATCAGGAGCTGTTTTGACATTAGGCGGCACAGTGGCATAGCAGGTAAGTGCACCTGCCTCACAACAAAATTAATGGTTCCCCACATGTCAGTCAGGGTCTTATTGTGTAGAGCTTGCATGTTCTCTCCGTGCCTGTGTGGGTTTTCTGTAGGCATTCCAGTTTCCTCCCACAGAACAAAAACATGCACGTTCAGTTAATTGATGACTCTAAATTGCCCATAGGTATGAGTTTGAATGTGAATGTTTGTCTCTCTCTGTCTATGTGGCAATGTCACCGGCTGGAGATCGGCTCAGGGTGCACCCCACCTCTCGCCCAATGATGGCTGGGATAGGCTCCAGCCCCTGTGACTCCCAAAGGGATAAGCAATAAAGATGATGGCTGGATTGATGGATGGATGTTTTGTCATTTGCATGTTTGTGTAGCTGTGTGTTACTCATAGACTGTAAAAAGAATTGGACAAAGCCTTGTGATGTTTGATTATCAAAAGAGCCTTTGTAACATTGTTGATGCACATCAATGGACTCTGTCATATTGCACTAGTCATTTCAACTTGACTTTGGCTCAACCTACTCACAGATGTAGAAGCCGCCTTGAGGCGGGATTTAGGTCAGGACCAATAGCGACTTTGTGCACACTTTTAGCAATGTCAATCATGTCCCTTATTTCTAAAACCAGAAGAGCTCAATTAAATCAAATGGGCAGGGTATAAATAATTAGCACGAAGACGTATTATTTATTTAGACTGAACCTGTTTTTAAACCATACTGTAAATATGTTTATTTTATGCGGTAAAAACCATCCGTTATCTACACACAATCACGTGACCTTCAGGGTTCCTGCAGCCCCAAGTGGACACTCGGATCTACAGCTTTTGGCACTTCCTCATGGGCCTTCCTTCTCAGCCCTGGAGGATGCCACGTGGCATTACTGACAGAAATGAAAGACACACAAGAAAGATCAGGCCATATACAAATATCTGATGCGCAGAAATCCTGATCCTGATGAATAAGTATGACCAACATCATACTTATTGACAATCAACAGACACATCAGATCAGTTAAGACTGATGACTAGAACACACACCATCAGCTCAATATGTACACCACTTTTAAAAATTCCCCTCAGTGCTGAAATGTAGCATCCTGATGCTACAATTAAATTAGTTACCACATTAAATTGGTGATATTCAGCTGACTGGTTACCTACTGTAAGTGTTGCTACTGTTAAAACAAAATCCTCAAGAATGCTTCTTTTTTTATGTTATTTTGTCATTCCAAATTGTTATACAATTAATGAATTGCTATTGTCCTTTATTGATATTTGAATTGACAAAATAAGATGCCTGGCAAATTAAAGCTCGGAATCACTATTTCATATCTACCCATATCAACCCTTATGCTTATGAGATAAATGACAATAATACAATATCATTTTTCCATCAACTAGAATTAAAAGAAAGGAAAAAGACAGAGAGTAATGCTGGAAAGTACACAAACTATGCATTGTGTGTTGTGTCGAGTTAGCTTACTGTTCTAAACACAAATACTTTTTATTATGAAAAGCTTGAAAGAAGACGGTCAGGTAGAAAAGATTCAAAATGAATTGGGTTTGCCAAGAAAGCTTATAGCAGTAAAAAACTAAAATGATTAAACTCCTCTCAAAATGGTGACAGATGAAATCTCCAAAAGATTTGAAACTTTTCTCCTACTGCTACACTTATCTGAAAACAATGTGCAGTTTAATGTGTGCATTTTGCCCTTGTGACATTTCTTTTGTAGCATTATACAAGCAATTTATTCATTTGCTGGCATTTTCTTTTTAGTCTGAGGCAAAAATAAAACTATAGTTTTTGTGAGGACCTTGACCTCATTTCATTTTTGTGACAGGTTAATTTGGTGCCATTGACACAGCTTCTTGATTCATGGGCTCTGTCAGTGTATTTCTAATGTTGTATATGATTTATTAGTTTAGTTATGAATGAGTCACTGCATCAAAGAAATCATGCTCAAATGTTATCTCAGCCTCAGTTTAATAAAAAGTTTTAGACTCGTCAAAAGCTCTTTTTCGTTTCCAGTTCTGCATTGGTTATGATATTCAGTTATGCTTTAGACTTTGAATGTTAATATTTTTATGCCTGTGCCCCTGCGATAGGCAACATATTTGTCTGTACTTCAACATCTCAGCATCACTTTGAGGGGTTTTCTTCAGGCTTTGTACAAATGCCCTCTCTTACAGTACGAGTCACTGATTAGAATTTAAAGGGAAAAGGTCAAAGTTCAAGGTCACATAATGTCATATTCATCCTTCTCATACCTCAAGAATTCTTGGTGAGATTTTCATCAAACTTTGCACTAAAGCCCACCTGACTCAGAGAACAAATTATTAGATTTGATCTGAAAGATTAAAGGTCGTAATTATAGTTGTGAACACAGTACCTCAAGAATGCTTGAAGGGTATTTATTGAACTTTGCTCAAATGTCTGTTCCAAGAGAAGGATGGTCAAGAGTCAATGGTCATAGAGGCAATTTCATCACAAGTGAACATTAAAACTCAGTGACACGTTAAGAGCTTACTGCACATATATCTTCTCTGAATGAGAGATCAGCTGTTAAAATGTGGAGGTCAAAGGTCAAGGCCCCTGAAAGTGTAATCTCAAGAATACATAGAAGGGTTTTTCAATATTTTTTAAGTTCAAAGGTCAAAGCCATGTATTATCATTTCCATTATTTGCTTGTGTAGTATCTTAAAACTGCCCAACTGACTATTCTTAAAACTTTGCATATACACCCATTGCTGACTCACATATAAATCAAACTGAATTATCAAACTTTATTAAAGACAAGTGGTGCAGATAAAACAAGACAACACATATCAAAAAGGTATTTTAACATTGCAACTCAAAGATACATCAAAAGGAAATCTAGAATCATAAGTCAAAAGTCAAAATCATGGAGCCTTTCATATCTCCAAAATTCTTTGAGCTATTTCCTTAAAACTTTGCACAAATATCAACCATTACCAAAGGATGAATGCATCAAATTTTGGAGAGACATGGTAAAATGCCACAGAGTCTCAAGAGCAACCCATGCTTGTGAATGTGATAACTCAAGAACTCTTGTGGGTCTTTCTATCAAACTGCACACGTTTTCTTTGGCATCAAATTCCACCGATAGGATTTTTGAGATCTCAACTTAGAGCCAGTGTCAGGGTCATCCTAAGGTTTCTAAGAAGTACGCCAACATGAAGCCCACTTCAGATCCTCTTCTTGACTTATGGCTGTGTTTTCACTGTCTGGCACCTTGCGAGGCACAGGACTGCAGGGTTTGATCTACCTTTAATATGCAACACTGCAGGTTAAATGCTGGCTTGTTGTTTGACAAACTCTGCTAATTCAAATTGAAAGTTTTCTCACTTTGCAAAATATCTCTTTAAGCAACAATTAATACATAGACAACTGGAACTTTTTTGTGTCAAAATGGATTCTTTACAACCTACAACCTATTCTAATATAACAAGACATGAAAACACCATAGCCGTATTAGGCTTGAATCTCTATACTGATTTTTGCTGTTTGACTGAGCTGCTCACACTGATTGGAAACAGCAGCCTGGCAAATCTATGCCAGAAAATTCAACAAAAGCAGTAGGAAAAAATATGAATGAAAGAAGGAGCCCAAATGAATAGACTGTGGAATGAAATACTCAGTTGCATATCTATTAAAAAGACAAAAAAACAAGCCCCACAGAGTTAAATGATTTTAGACCAATTGCTTTAACATCAGTTGTTATGAAGTGTTTTGAGCGTGTTGTTTTAGCTCACATAAAAAGGGAAACTGACAGTCATATGGATCCCTTCTAGTTTGCATACAAAGCGAAGAGGGGCGTTGAGGATGCAACAGTCACATTTCTCAACCAAATTTATAAACATCTGGAAACTCAGTCATCTTATGTGCGTGTACTTTTTGCTGATTTCTCTTCTGCTTTTAACACAGTCAGAGCAGACACTTTGGCTGTAAGGCTGTGTGGTATGGGAGTTAATCACACTCTTATCATGTGGATATTTAACTTCCTTACCAATAGGCAACAGTTTGTTAAAGTCAATGGACAACAGTCATCTTTAATAAGCACTTGCACTGGGATGCCACAAGGCTGCGTCCTCTCACCTCTTTTGTTTACATTGTACACCAATGGCTGCATCAGTAAAAATGATAATTGTACATTGATTAAGTTTGCTGATGATGTTGATTTGATTGGTCTTCTAAACAATACAAATTTAGAGAGCAGTTACAGAGCAGAGATAAATCACTTTTTTTAACTGGTGTTTGGATAATTCATTTATTTTAAACATAAAGAAAATAAAAGAAATGATCATTGATTTTAGGAGATCTTCATCCTTTTCTCCTGTGATGTTGAATAATTCAGCCATTGAAGTTGTATGAGAGTGCAGATATCTGGGTACAATAATTTACAACAAATTAATATGGTATGCTAGCACTAATGCAAGATTTGCAAAGGCTCAACAGCATCTTTATTTTTTACGGAAACTGAGGAGCTTTAATGTGGACTGCACTATGCTGAAACTCTTTTATAAAAGCTTTATTGAAAGTGTGTTAATTTTATGTATTCAGTGCTGGGGTGGAGCACTATCCCTACAAAATAGGAACAAATTGGACAAGATTGTTAAAATCGGCACAAAGATAAAGTGGGGAACAAACGGGCAGCATCTCCCGCCTGACAGAACAACAGACACTGACTCTGGCAAACAAGATCACAGAAGACTGAATTGGAACTCCTAAACTCAGGACGCAGGTACAGGATGCCCAGAATGAGGACTAAAAGAGGCATCACATCCACATACCACGGAGCATCCAGCTGCTAAATAAACTCTGATCTCACAACATGAACTTGGCACACTGCATTATCTAGACCGCTTAGTGATCTTGTTACCCACAAATTTATGATTATAGCTGTATTTTAAGATTTTATTCTTGACTAACTGTTAAGTGTTATTATGTGCTGTCTTGTGTGGTTGTTGATGTCCTATGTAGTTTGTTTTTTGTGCTCTCTGTGCAAGACAAATTCCCTTAGGGGCAATAAAGGTTCATTCATCATTCATTCATATTAGCATAAAGCTTTCATATCATTTTTAAAAAAGTTTTTACCCGAATTAGAGGTGTAACTTTTGAAATTCTAAGGAAGGTTGCGTGCTATATGTTGATAGAAAAGGGGAAATAGCTTTAGTACATTATTCAAGCACGTCACGTAAACTGAGCTTCCGAGATAAATTGGCTTATGGAGGAGCCTTACAACAACATACCATTAATCTAATATGTCTCAGCAATCAGGTTGCTTACTGAGTGTATGTAAATAAACTCTGATAGCATGCTTTCATTTACATGTATTGATTCACCTTAACTCTTTTTGTTTTGCCTTTGAGAAGAATTCGATATCCTTCCCCTGAAGTAATTGTTAGTGAATGCAGAGAGCTTGGTGAGCTGGTTTCTCTAAACAATAGACATGCTGCTTGATTTGCATGTGACCATTTACAATTATCATCCATCATAGCAGGCAGCCTTTTAGTCTGGAAGGATACAGCTGCAGACATATCTGCAATAAACAACCTGTGGAGCAGGAGGCAGGTCGGTCCCTGCTGACTTTTCTGACCAAAACATCACTCTGTTTTTCTGTTGATTTCCCTATCATACCTTTGTGGAAGACATAAAGTCCACTGTAGAATGGTCTTTGAGATTTTTTTCACAGTTTAGCCTAAAAACACTGCAAGTAAGAGCTCATAAAAAAGATGATAAAGCTTTCAGTTAGGGACCAGCTCATAGTCCATAGTTTAGACATATAGTTAAGATGCAATAGGCTTAGACTGCCGGGGGGATCTGGCACATTGGGCTCTATCCCTCTCTCTCTCACACTCTCTCTCCATATCTGCCTCTGCCCCTTTCTGTTTGCTCCTGTACTCGTCTCTGGCTCTTGTCTTTTAGGTTGCCTGGGATCCTTGGTGGAGACTGCCTGCTGCTGTGGAGTCACGAAGCCTCAATAACTACAATTACAGACATAACACATATTTGGCCATCTCACTCCAGTTCATAATCATTATAGCTGTTAATGTTGATATTAACATGATCTTTCTATCCATGGTTGATACATCTATAGTAACTATCTCTAGCTCCACATGGACATGAGATCCCTCCTGAGAATGAGGTGTCACATCTCAAGAGGTCTACCATTAATACATTTATACTTAACGGAGACAAATATGGTAGGGATGCACTTGTGGTCTGGGCACCCATGAGTTCATCACTACCATAAATTCTTACTTCCAGTAAGACTTTTATTGATTATACTTCTATAAAATTTTCACCACAACCACACAGACATGAGGACCCTCCTCTAATAAATTTGTTTGCAGCAGAAACAAATTTGACGACGACAGGTCTATGATTGGTCCATTGATCTGTCACTAGCTTTAGTTCTTACTTTAGTCCACTTGTCTCCACTTAATAAAAATGGACTGCAGCCAGTAGTAGCACCAAAGTGTTTTGCATCATTTGCTTATATCATCTACTTAGCTTAAATGGGGCTTGGGCAAAAATAACCAGTTCCAGTTTAGACCCCTTTAGCATCAGTTATAAAATTTAAAAAATGATTGCAAAGTTGAGCATAATTCTCTTATTCTATACCATTATTGTATTGGGTTATGACTATTTGTGTTAACCTGTCCTTATTATAAAAAGAGGGAAAAGAAAAAACTCACCTTTGAGATCTTAAACTGACCAACAATAATGGTAGGTATTTTAATTCATTAAATATCTGTAATGTTTTACTCTTCCAAAATGTAGAAGTGGAATGAAGAGCTAACCCTGCAAAGCAGCTGGATTTTCCGGACTTCATATTTTATCAGGCAGATTCATCTTGCAAAGCTTCAAGCTGAAACCTCTATTCCAGTTTAGAAAATGACTGGGCTTATCAGCAAACTTTCAAAGGCAGAGAGGCTGTACGTTTGAGAGGTTGTGCTTATGGCAAGAAGTGACTGCAAGCCTATGACTGGCCAATGGTAAAAGTGACAGACATCATATTTGTTCAGTTACCTTCTTTTCCTTGAAATGTTCTGCCCTTCCCAGTCCCCTTTTCTAAGATGCTGCCTGTAGGATTAAAATGTGCCTCATGGATATGAGAAAAAGATTATATGGGTTGTCAGTTTAAAGAAGATCCGCTGAGAATTGGAATCAAAAGGCAGAACCAGAAATGCACCTGCAGTCAACAAAGTCAAAACTGTACCCAACCCAAATTTGAAGGCCCCTTCTTCAAATATTATAGCCCAAAGGTGCATAGCAAGTGGCAACCACTTGGTCAAAAAATGAAGCCAGTGCAAAAGTGCATAAAGCTGCAGTTACTTGACTATCTACTTTAGGCTGGCTACATTGCATGCCACATAAATGCTCTGTATAAATAAACCTGTTTTATAGCAAAGAAAAACACATTTACAGCTGGTATCTAAATGGTTTTGGTTTAAATAGTTCATGTCTATATGGGCTTGCACTCTGCAGAGGATGTTTCAGTAGGCTATGGGATTAGGAGCATGACTGATCTGATTACAAGCACAAGCATCAATCTCTTGGTCTGTTACAAGTCTGGCACAAAATTAGATTGAGATGGCATTTTCAAAAAAGATACCACCAAGAATAAGCTTCAAAGCCCCGTCTGTGACCAAATTGCTGACATATCTGGAGCTTTGTTCAGTAGTTAATTTAGTGTTAGATACATGCCCCAAAATTGCCCTTCCTCTTGTATTTACATTTGTTTGGGACTAACAGTGGAGGAAAGCTACCCCCACCTTTACTTTAAGTAAAACAGTGTTCTCGTGATGAGGGAGCTCAGTTCTGTTCACACTAAAAAGAAAATTCTGCCTAAATACACGCACACACACACCCCCACACGCACACACCCACCCACACACACACACTCATCCTTGTAGTGCATTACAGCTCCAGATCATCTCCACAACAGTGATGCACAGCTGACAGCCTTAGGCTGACCTAAACTCAGACTTGAATCTGATTAAGTTGGTTAAAGTCACGTAAAAACTGCAAGAAACAAAAGGGACTCATGCCCTAATGAAAGGATGGGTGCTCAATGAAGCGACCTCTGATATTTCCCAAGCTTAAAGGCACTGTTCATAATATGGCCCTTGGCTGCCACTGAATTGATTATTTCAACAGACTCATGGGCCTGTACATGGAGGCTCTAAGAAGTGATAATGTTTAGGATATCAACTATACCTCAGGAATTTGCTGGAGGTTATCAAGTGGCCACATGCCATCTATAGTGTTTTGTCTGATTAGTGAACTCAGTGGTCAGTGAACTCAGGCATCTCAGAGTCTATCCCTCCACTCTAAGACCCCGTCCACACAGAGATGAAAATGTTTTCATTTTAAAACATCCTCTTTAAAGATGGCATTGTTTCAAAAAATGTGTCTGTTCACATGAAAACACTGAAAACACTGTACAATATATGCCAGGCCTATAAGTGGCACTTTAACTTAAAACCCGAGAAGAAGACATGGAGCATGAGCATTCATTATGAAAGGTGTACACAAACACTGGTGTATGCTGCTCACAGTGTCCTCCTGTGGCTCACAGTGGTCATGGAGGAGCAGAAAATTTGGTGGTAAGACCATCACAAGCTCAGTACTTGTACTAACCACAGGAAAGTTGGCATACAACTAACAATGAAGTTCACTTATGTTCACTAAGAAGCCTTTCTCCGAATAAATGCACCTTTGCCCTTTTAAGTGTGTACAAACAGCACAAGTACGGCGCTGCTAGCCTCGTGGTATGTCAATACACTCCATGCACAGAGGCTGTTATCCTGGAAGTAGCTGGCAAGGATTCAGTTACAGCCATGTTGGCTCTTTTCCTTAACAATTTCCTACCCTCTCTTCTCCAAGGTTGAAATAGCTTCTGTCTCACCTAAAAGACTGCATAATAGCATAAAATGTAGGTAATAAATGTCTGTTGCAGCTCAGAAAGAGCAGTTAGCCCTTTGCATTTGCTTTGCGGATTGAATGCTTTTTATTACTTGCCTTTTTGTTTTAGTTACAATGGTTTAGCAAGTGCAATAGCTGTGCAGTCCTTTTTTAAACTCAGCCCATCTATCCCCCAGCACTTTTTGCCATACAGGTAGCATGAGTGTGTATAATTTGCACGCTCTTGATGCATACATGTGCTTTGCCCTTGAACACTCCAGATCATATCTGTATGCAAAGACGCACCTTTGAAAATCCAATTAAGAGCCTGCACTTACATATGCTAAATCTATAATTGCCGCATGTAGCACTCACAAGTGACTTTCTAATTAACCTCTGTACCCTGAAGAAACAAAACGGCAATCAGATTGTTTTGGCAAATCAAATTACAAGGAAGACAATTGTTTGTTTCAGACCTCAGGCACACACAGAAGATAAGTCTACAATCATCTTTTGAGTATTTGCCAAAGGTTTTTAAATCATTTTCAGCTTCCTAGATGCAAAATTAGATCCAAGCAAAAACTTCAGGGGCTTTCATTTAGAATATTGCTGTATTTTCTGAAAAAAGCAAAGAGGATGCAGTTACATCTCTGGGCCATTTTTTCAATTTAAATGACCCAAATGTGAAGTGGGTTTCTTGTTCTTAAAATCAAAGTCCATATCCTACTCATTTTGCATTAAATATAGCTAGGCTAAGCACTTGGGTAACCTCCACTTTTAGGGAAATTCTTTAGAATGATCAAATAATAATATACATTTCAACTGATCCTGCAAGTTGATGTTCAATACTTTATAACTGATGCATTTTGTAATTTTAAGGAAACATTTTTTACACATGTAAGTAGTGTGTGAGTGCAACCATGTTTAAGGTTCAAGGCCCATTAATTTCAAGTCAACATAAAATGTCAGGGTGGAGGTCCTCAGGAGGTCATTGCCCCACAATACATCACAGTTCTTGGCCCCAGGGGTTTTTAGGCCCCACGGAACAAAATGATTTGAAGCAGTATAATTTAAAATACAAGAATTCCTGCCATTATGAAACAAATTTAAAGGCCCCAATGGTTAAGGTCTCCATGAAATTTAAGGTTAATAAATCTCTGTCAATCTTAGTTAAGTCCAACTAAAACAGGCCCCAGTCAATAAAGTACTACATATCACAGGAACTCAAATCTTTCCCCACATAGCAAGGTTCAAGGCCCCAAATGTTCTCCTCCTGATATGGTATGAGGCCCCGAGGGTTCAAGTCTTGCTTGAATTTAACGGTGCCATTCCCGCAGAGATCCATTCCCCAAGACTTATAAGGGTGAAGGCTCGAAGGTTCAAAGCCCTTTATAATCAAAAAGGTTAAAGCACGATAGAATAAAATTGGACATGTCCTTATAAAACATGGGATTCTTCCTACAGGCAAAAATGCCAAAAAGGCTCAAGGCCCCAGGGGTTCAGTTCCCTATCAAATTTAAGGGTTACAAATCCCAGTTAAGTCCAACTGAAATATAAGGTTCATGGCTAAATTCAACAGTGTTCAATGCCCACAGATAACAATGTCCCCTGATATACAGTTAAGTTCATAATAATAGCAGTGTGTTTAAAAAGGTGAGTAAACCTCAAAATTCTTCAAATAAATTTTATTTCAATTCACACAAATGCATTGGGGACACTGCACATTCTATTTCAAAGCAAGAAAACTGGAAAAAGTAATTGAATTTGATAATATTTTACAGAAAGTCAAGAAATATAATGTACAAAAAAATAGCAGTGTTGACATCTTTTTTTACAAACTCAAAAATGTAGTGTATAAACTAAGAATTGCTTGATGAGTCAACTTTCCTGAGAATCATAAACTAATATTTATTTGCATAACCATGGTTTCTGATAGCTGCTTCACATCTGTGGTGCATGGAGCCTACCAACTTCTGGCACAGATATTGAAGCCCTGGACAATTGTACTATGTTCCCCAACTGCTCTGCATTTCTTGCTTTTGCCTCATAAACAGCATTTTTTATGTCAGCCCACAAGTTTTCTATGGGATTAAGGTCCGGGGATTGTGCTGGCCACTCCATTACTTGAATTTTGTTTGTCTGGAACCATGATTTTGCTCGCTTGCTGGTGTGTTTGGGGTCATTGTCTTGTTGAAACACCCATTTCAAGGGCATTTCCTCTTCAGCATATGGCAACATGACTTCTTCCAGTATTCTGATGTACTCAAACTGATCCCTGATCCCTGGTATGCGATAAATAGGACCAACACCATAGTACGAGAAACATCCCGATATCATGATGCTTGCACCACCATGCTTCACTGTCTTCACTGTGTACTGTGGCTTGAATTCAGTGTTTTCGGGTCGTCTGACAAACTGTCTGTGGCCCTGAGACCCAAAAAGAACAGTCTTACTCTCATCAGTCCACAAAATATTGTGCCATTTCTTTTTAGGCCAGTCAATGTGTTCTTTGGCAAATTGTAACCGCTTCAGCACATGTCTTTTTTTAACAATGGGACTTTGCGGGGGCTTCTTGCTGGTAGCTTGGCTTCACATAGATGTCGTCTGATTGTTACAGTACTCACAGGCAACCTTAGATGTTCTCTGATCCTTCTGGAGCTGATCATTGGCTGAGCCTTTGCCATTTTGGTTATTCTTCGATCCATTCGAATGGTCATTTTTCTTTGTCTTCCTCGCCTTTCTGGTTTTGGCTGCCACTTTAAAGCATTTGATATCATTTTAGTTGAACAGCCTATCATTTTCTGAACTTCTTTATAGGTTTTCCCCTCTTTTGTTAACTTCTTAGCCAAAGAACGCTCTTCTTCTGAACAATGTCTTGAACGACCCATTTTACTCTGTTTTTCAAGGACAAATGCACAGCCAGCATATGCAGCGTCAGTTGCCTTGATCCTTAAATCAGGGCCACCTGTTTAACTCCTATTTTTTCACACAATCAACTACCTCACTAATTGAACTCAGCACTGCTATTTTGTTGAACACGCCCCTTTCAGTTAATGATTCAGTTTCACAGAATCAGCAGCATGCACGTCATGCCTGTTGGGTCTGTTGGTTTTCTATACCTTTACTAAACCCTCTAGAAACATACTTGCAGTGTAGAAGTTGAAATTTTAACAAAAACAGATATTTATCTCGCTAGTGATGTGGGACTGCTATTATTTTGAACACAACTGTATAAGGACAGAGGCCCAAAAGGTTCTCATCCCTTTAATATATTGGTGATCATTGCCCCCATGTGATTGCTCCTAAAATATAATGGTTTAAGATCCCAGGGGTTCTTGACCCCACAAATTGTATGGGTTAGGGCCCCTCAAGTTGTTATCCCTTTAATTATTAAAGGTTTTAAGGCCAAGTCTTGATTGAGGCCCCATAAAATATTGGGGTTTAAGGCTCTATGGATCAGATCTCTAAAAATGTAAGGTTTCAAGACCCCTGGGATTCAACTTCTTTAAAATAAAGTCTATAAGTTAAAAAAAAAAGAAAAAAAAATGATACATGATGAAATTTTGGTTCATAATAACCCCTTTGGGGTGTGACGGTATAGTATATGCAGGTTCAAGGCCTTATGGATTAAGACTGTGTAAAATAAGGGTAAAAAGCATTGTAATTTAGTTTTAAGCCCTACATGAATGATTAAGTACATCTTATAAACTTGTCTTGCAGGATGTCTCCAGACGTTTTTGTGTTAGATAGTGACCCAGGGCATTAGGGGGCACAATGTTATTACTTCAAGCATATGTTTAATGGAGGTGAGGACTCACATTTTAAGAAATCTTAATGGAGTTCTTTGGCCTGCTGTCAGCTCTTATTGGCATTGATCTCCCCTGCCCTAAGCCACAGAATAAAATCAAAAAGCTAAGACAAACTCTGAGAATAAACATCTGAAAACAGACTTGCTGGAAATGTGCCCTCAGGTAAACTTTCCTCCCCCCTCCCCCCATTTAGACGTTTGTTGACAGCATAATGGGTACTGCTGCAGAGGTTAGCATCCCCATCTCCTGAGGAAATGCTCTCTTGTTTCCAAGGTGTTTACCATTCCCATTTTCAAGCTTTTGCAGGTGCTCTGTCACAAACAGGCCAGCATGTATTTCAGCATTACCTGCACTCTAAAGGAGGTAGTTTTGACAAAACACAAAGCAGAGTTATGGTTGTTCTAAGAAGAAGGAATTGATATGAGTAAATGAGAAGTTTGGCTGTTGGAAATCGATGAAACCGTTTCAATCTGGTTTGTTTGCAAGGTTTTGGTCTGCAACCAGCTAATTATCATGACTCATTTTGTTCTCCTGCTAGCCAACGAGCAGATAAGGATCAGATGTGATTAGCATAATGAAGTTTTCTCAGGCTCAGTGTAAACACGAGTCCTAGAGCACGAGTAAGAAGGTATAGTTGGAGATATCTACAAACAAAGTAAAAGCATGCACTGAAAGCCCACAGGAGAAAAAGCTCATCACTGATTAGTATGCTTACAGACTCTTTCTTATCACGGTGCTGAGGTGAAAATTGGGCATAATCTCCTCTTTTTAGGTCATTTAAATTCCATGAATGAACCACAGCAATAAAGAGACACTAATTAATTCTGCTAATATCTACTCTGAAACAAGGAGTAGCAAGGATGAGATTAAAGTTTCCTTTTGAGTTTCAGTTACTCCATATTTGACATCAGCAAGAACTGTCTGTTACTCCATCTCTTTTTCTGTAACTGTTTTGTATGAGTCGGTGGGGGCTTCAATTTGTACTAATTGTAATATCCTCTGTGAACCTCTAGCATCATCCACTGGACATTTGTGGTTGTTGTCTCTTCTCTAAGCTATTAGGATCTTTGGTTCATACTTTAATTTGAAGTTGGGACTTGAGAAAACACTATTGAGCTGATCCTGATACAAACAGAGTTGAAAATCATCAAAGGTTTCATGGTTGTGCTAATTATTTATGTTTATGGAAGCTCTTTTTTGAACTTGAAAGTGAGATAAAGCTCCCTGCCTTGATTCTGACTTTGAAATTATACGATAAAAATCTTAAACCTTGGGGATGTTTCTATCTTTAAACTGAGGCTGTTGTAATGTACCTGTACTGACAATGACCAGCCTTTGAAAAATACTGACCTAAGAACAGGCGTAGATGACAACAGTGCAACTAATCGGTTTGTTGTGGGGTAGCTGGTAGCAGAAAAAGTATAACTTGTGTACTCATTTGTTGGTATTTACCAAAGTCTGCAGCTTCTCCGTCATAATAATTTCAGGAGATGAAACATGAAAGCAAGGAATTATACTCACCCCCAAAAACGTTTTTTTTTTTTAGTTTTTTAGCAGGTTTAGGGGCACGTACCGTTTCGGCACTTTCCCATTCATCATTCCTGATGACTCATCTGCATTACCGTTAACATTAACCCTAATTCATTCATAGAGGTTTATGTACGGTGAAGTTTAAGGGTGCAAGGGTGCAAACCCTATGACCTAAGACTCTGGAAGCAAGGGATGCCAACTCCTTTCAGCTGCCCTACCTGTCAGTAGTGCCCAAGGAAGTCAGCTTTGTATCTCTCCAGCTACCAAACCAACATCTAAGTATTTTTCGATCGGGACTTGAACTCACCACCCTCATATTTGAGCTGAAGAGAGCTCTTTAAATTTTAAATAGACAGAACACCAGCACAACATTAGGGCGCCTGGAGCAGTGAACTGGTTGATACAATAGAGGGTGCTCTTGGAGTATGCACTTATGATGCTCCACTGACATGAGTAAAGTAAGAGTGACCACAAACCCCAACCCCCCCCCCCCCCCCCCCCCCCCCCCCCCCCCCTTCAGGTTGGTCGTGTCGGGTCTGTTTTTTTTTTCAGAATGGTAATCAGTGCTCTTAATTATCACATCAAATAAAATCATTAGTTACTGTTGGCTTTAGTTTTTTTTTATTTGGATCTCTGATAACACTTTGCTTTGTTTCCAACCTCCATTAAAGGAGAGAAGTGGATTCATGAATGACAGATTGCCTAGTGTCAATTTATTACACTTCCATTGTAATCTTAACCCCTGGAGAGAATGCCTCATTTATGAGCTGCTGCTTTATGATCCATGTAATTATCTCCCATTTGAAATTAGATCAGTATGTGGGGAATCACCTCTGCCCGCTCATAATCACTTTGCATGATTTCATTTGGTGATAATCAGGACTCATGTTGAGCAATCAACTTTTTGATGAATGATCAATCAGCTGAAGGCTGTACTCTGTCAACAAATCCCATGAGAACTGAAGCCTTCAAGCCTTTGGCTGGGGAACATCAATTTGCTTCCCTCTGTCATGTCATGTGCTTTGTTTGTTGAGTATGATCATATTCCATGCATAATCTGGAGTCCAACTCTGCCTAAAAATTTAAGCCGTGACAATTACTGATGGAGACTTAAGACATTATGACTTAAAAGACCTAAAAGTCTTTAGACTCCACTCTGACTTGACATCTGAGACAAAAGGCCTACTCTTTTTTTGAATCAGGCTAACTGTAAAAAAAGCACGGCACCTGCAGCTGCCACAGACGGCCAAACTTGAGACATTACTAAAACAGGTAACCGTCTGATGTGCCTGGTCCAAGGATAATGTTGTCTAACGCTGACCCCAGTAGTTTCAAAAAAAGGCCCTTACCACAATGTTACGTTCAGTTTGAGTACTTCCCTTTCTCCCCTCAACCTTTATCCCTCCCACTTATCTGCACGCTCATTATGCACGGCCGTCTCAGGTTTTAAGAAGAAGAAGGTTGAGAAGCCTTGTGCATCAAGTTTTCATTAATGGCAGATTTGTAACATTAAGCACATTTCTCTTCACTGATATTCATGTTGCTTAATTAACGAGCCAGTAGATTTGCATAAAACATATGCATCCTGTGTAATAGACAGGTGCACAGACAGACAGCTGTGTATGATGGAGAGAGAAAGTTGAAACAGAGACAGTGACAGAGACAGGAAAGAGTAAAAACCTGCAGCCCCACTCTTCACTGAACTTGATAAATGTGCACTGTCAAGGTAATCCAGTTTAGCTGCAACAGGGGAGACTGGGGCAGAGTATAACAGTTCTGACAGTTATAACAATCCACTGTATTTCTCCAGTAAGAAGCAAGCTAAAATGATGACATTAAGTCTGCACATGCTCAGTAATGTATATTTTGTCTCTTCTTTAATCAAAAGATGGCAACGGTCTGTCAGGTTAATATGAGATTTTGCGATGAAGTGACATTGACAGTGATGTTGTGTTGTGTTGTGTTGTAAAGGGACAGTCAGTCTGATCACTCAAAAATGTTATAACATCAATAAAAAGAGGGGCATTGACAACCTAGCGATGCTTTAATACTTGGCACAATCCAAAAGCAAACTTAGGTGACAGGTAAATTATTGTAGAATGGTTGATGCCTAATTTGTTATTTTTGCTCTTCAGAGGCTAGAGCTTTTTTTAAATTGAATTTACAGGATATTTCCAGGATTTTTCCAGTGCTCAAACTTGTACACTTAGTAATATGTGTCTGTCCATCCATCCATTATCTGCAAGGTGTGTCAGAAAAGTTCCAGGACTGGTGTCACAAAAGATTTATTTAGAATCCAAACTACAAACTACAAGTTTTCCCCTTCGAAGTGATGCCCCTGGAGTCTAATGCACTTTCCCATCCTTTTCTGCCACGCTTTCATGCACTCCTGGAAGGATTCTTCCAGGATCCTCCGCAGCTCTGTCGTCACGGCCTTTTTGATATCATCCATGTCTTTAAAACGGGTCCCCTTGATGACCCCCTTGAGCTTGGGGAAGAGGAAAAAAATCACATGGAGCCAGGTCAGGGGAGTAGGGAGGTTGCTCCAGCACGGCGATGTTCTTCAGGGCCAGGAACTGTCGGATGCTCAGGGCATTGTGAGCAGGCGTGTTGTCATGGTGAAGCAGCCACAACTCTTGCCTCTTCTCGCGCACTGAACGAAGCAAATGCCACAGTATCTCTTTGTAGACATACTGGGATTACTTTGATGAAGGGGAAAACTCTTAGTTTGAAGTTTGGGTTTGAAAGAAATCTTTTGAGACACTAGTCCTGGAACTTTTCTGACACACCTTGTATACCACTTGACCCTCTCAAGGTGGCAGGGGGTGGAGCCTATCCCAGCTGACATTGGGTGATAGTCGGGGTACACTCTGGACTGTTCACCATCTGATCTCAGGGCCACGTAGAGAGACGGACAACCATTGACACACTCACCCACATCTAAGGGCAAATTAATCTAACAAGCATGGTCTGTGGGAGGAAGCCTGAGTGCCCCATGCACAGGGAGAACATGCAAACTCCACACTGAAAGGCCATGAGACCAGCAACCTTCTTGCTGTAATACCTGCTGTGCTGCCTAGCCACCCATTATATGTCTAGTAATTTTAAAACATTTTTCTCATTATTTCAAATCCAAGCCTTTTTAGTATTATTGATTTAAAATATGCAAGACTTGCCTAACTTGCAGCTGCCACTTGGAGACTTGGACTTGGCCTCAAAGACTTGAGACTTGACCTGGACTTGTGCCCATCTTTGTTCTGTGGTAAGACGTAATAGTCTGTGAACATTTACGTGAAATTTGGTGACAATAAAATCTAGTCTTAAAATATATATATGCTCATAGGTAGAAGTAACATTCTAGGTAACAAAGTAATTTGATTGCATTCAAGGTCCATTGTAATAAGTAATGTAACATGCTTCTTTTGTTATTAGAGTTACCTTTTTTCTAACTGATTTACAATTGTAGTATCTTAATAGAAAAAAAAACAAACATTTGCACTGTTTCTGTTTCTCTTCTACCTGGTGGCATCTGAGCACAAAGTGTAAGGAAGATAAACACAGCTGTGTCCATGAGTACACATGACTAGCTACTAGTATTTAATTTGTTGAATTTTCTCCAAAGTATTTCTCTTTTAGACAAAGGGGGAAAACATCACAGCAAAATTTAAGTTCAAAAGCGAGATTAAAGCTGTACTTCAATGAGATGTTGAGACGTTACATTCAAACCCAACACTAGGAAGAGGCTGTCACTTTTTTGAAACATATATACAAGTAGCCAAAGCTCCTTAAAACTCTCTCTCTCTCTCTCTCTCTCACTCTCTCTCTCTCTCTCTCTCTCTCTCTCTCTCTCTCTGTGTTTCTGCTCTTGCAGGTGTTTTCTGGATTTTTGTAATATTTGTGGCGCGTTTGCCGTTAATACATTTGTTTTATATTCTTGCAACACATTATTTCATTTGCACTGTGATTCTGATAGGCCACCATATCTATCAGATCCAACCAAGAGAAAACAAACTGTAAGGGGCGAAACACATGTCTATACAGAATCAGTCCTTTCCTGCTCATCCACTCTTCTCTGGTGTCTATAATCAATATTCTGGATGTTTCTTTGCCCCTTGATTGGGCCACAAATCTCTGTGTCTGCGAAGATGAAAGAGCACATAGAGCAGCACACTTAAGAAGACAATAAGCTGATTAGCTCTGCTTGTGGCCACATGCTTCCCACTTCATACACAAAAAGGACAGGACATGTGGGTGAATAAGCAGGTTTGATCATTTATACAGCAAAGTTATTGTCACTATACTTTCTGGATTTATGCATAGGATTTTCTTTGGGATAAAACAGCCTCGAGTGGGAACAGTGCTATCAAAATTCATCCCAACACTTTGATTCAGTCAGAGAAATGTCACTCTGTCTTTCATGCAGTCTGCATATTTGTAGTGAAATGAAAAATGATTGTATATCTTTGAAATGCTGTTAGAGTAACATCTTATTCAATTTCAGAACCAGTAGCTTTCATCTGACAACACTTCTGATTTGAAGATCTGGGTTTTAGCTGCTGCCACCTGATGTTCCTATAATTGCCAAAATAAATAATTTAAATCCAATACTTCCATCTCTATTCACCACGATTTTATTTTCTGGCTGGAAACTCTATTATGACAACAGAGTTAGACTTAAGAAGTACAATTTTAGTACATATGGTTGGCTGATTTGTATACAGCAGTCCAGCAGAGAGCTGTCAGCTTAATCTGTTTTGATTTGCATTTACAAAATATGTCCCTCACTGTCAGATTTTGCGGTATTTCTTGATTAATTGAGAGAGATTATCTTTTGACTGAGTCTTTTTATTTAAACATCTTGCGCAGGATGGCACAAAATATCTGAAAAACAACCAAAAACCATCACATTGATCAAAATCACTCCATTCAGGGGTTGTGTATTTGAAACTGTCAAAATAAGACTTTTTTTTTCCACAATGAATTGTTGGATTTCATTGATTTATTTTCATTTGCACGTTCCATTAGTTTGCATTTCAAAACAGTTCCTTAATTCATGGCTTTTTTCTCAGTTTCCCAGATTGCATCCATGCCTCCTTCACTTGCATCTCTCCCTTGCATCTTTGTCACTCCCACTAGAAATGCAAGAAGAGATGCAAGGAAATGAGGAAAGAAGAGGCCTGATTTTGTGAGACATGAGTTGTCCTCTCGTTTAGGCCTAGTCTGTTTACGATGGTGAAAGATGATCCGTCTGTAACGTTCAAACAGCTGACTGCTTATGAAAATAATACACACTGTATAAATACCTATAAAATTCATATTTTGCTGTGTTTTGTCTCTGTATGTAATTTTGATTCTTTTTCTGTAAATGTCTTTGTGAATGATTTATGTCTTTATCCAGGGCAGCACAGTGGCACAGCAGGTAGGTGCGTGCCTCACAGCAATAAGTTTGCTGGTTCGAACCCTGTGTTGGTCAGGGCCTCTCTGTGTGCATGCTGTCTTGGTGCATGTGTGGGTTCTCCCTGGGCACAATGGCTTCTTCCCACAGACCAATAACATACTCAATAGGTTGATTGGTGACTCCAAATTGCCTGTAGGTATGAATGTGAGCATGTATGATTGTCCATCTATATCTTTGAAGACTGGTTCAGGGTGTACCCTGCCTCTTGCCCAATATCAGCTGGGATAGGCCCCAGCCACCAGCCAACCCCAAAACATTGCACAAGTCTGTGGAACAAATGATGATGATTGTATCTAAACGCAACTGCTCTTTGACAGGAGTAGAAGCTGGAGGAAACTTTTAGAAATGGATAGACAACAGGCCCTAAGAACCACGCTAAATAAAGAGGACTTCACTAAAACTGTTGGATTCTTTCCAAGCAGTTAAAACCAAGGCCATCCATCCACGTACCGAGTAGGCAACAGCAATGATGATGAAATATGTTTTGTTTAGTCAATATTAATGCACAGATTTTTTAAAGTCAATGAGCAACCATCTTAATAATTGTGATATCAGACAAAATGATAAATCATAGCATATAAAGAGCATTTATCATTTCTGAAACAGTTGAACAACTCTGTAGGAGAGTGTAATGAAGCATTATTGCATGTGATCATTGGTTATTTCCTTCCGTTGCTAATAACACCTCTCTTAAAGTTATCTCAGAGTGTTACTGGATATCAGATTGAGCAGGATTTCCGTCAGAGCTAATCTGTGATGCTGAAAAAGGGACATCATGAATTAACACTATTTCTCCACCAGAATTTTGTTCAAACTCTGAAGCAGCAGATTGGTGTTATCTCTTCCCCTCTGGAAAAAGGGGGAGAGCTGAAGAGACACAAATTAAATTAAACGTCATTTACACAAGACTTTAGCCGCAGATACTGACATCATAATGCTTATCCTGTTGAGTTTTTTTTTTTTTTTTTAAAGCTGTTCGGGGCCATGATGGAGGAACTGATCAAATGTAATGATAAAGGATTTACTTTCAATAGGGACATCCCTCGTATTTGGTGTTAGCCAGTGATAAAGTCTTTATGATAAACTAACAAGTTAAAAAAGAAAGGGAAAAAAAACTCCAAAAGAAAAGAATTACTTCACCCAGGACTAAGCCCAGAGCTACACCCGAACTGAAGCCAACCCTCGTTGTCTTTTAGCTCTTACTATTTTCTAATGTACCCTGCCAACAACCACTCAAGAATTCACCAATACAATGAAGGTCAGAGGCATTTTTTGGGGGGGTTGTTCATCTGTATGTCCACACACTTGCATACTCTCATCTGCCTCAGTGTGGAAAACAATGCTGGACAAATCTTGTGAGTTCAACATCTCAGAAACTTCTCAAGGGATTTTTTTTGGCCACAATTCAAATTCAGTGACTGAATCATTGTTTTTGGAGGTCGTAGGTCAACAGTCAAGCACAAACAGTCATGTGGTCATCCTTGAATGCTTGTAGGGATCTACATCAAGCTTTTCATAAATGTCCATTCTGACTGAAAAATAAACAGACTAAGTTTTGGAGGTCATAGGTCACAGGTCAAAGTCATTGAAGATCATGAAAGGTATTTTGTGAATGCAATATCACAGGAATTGTGTCAGGACATTTTTTCAGACGTTGCAAAAATGTACATGACAAAGCAATATTTTGGTATTTTGAAGGTCATAAGTCAAGGCCGAGGTCATTGAGCAACTTGTTTAACATTTGCCTGTGAACATAAAATCTTGCACAAATCTTTCATCTTTCCATCGTTCCATTAAGATTCTAGCACTGATCAAAGTTGCAACTGAGAAGAATCAACTGATTAAAATTTGGAGGTCATGGGTCAAAGTTCAAGTTTTTAAGTCTCATCGTCATTCTTTGCTTCCTAATGTTAATTTTGTGAACACAAAACACAGTAATACTTCTGAAGATGTTTCTCAAACTTTACATAAATGTCCACTATGAAGCATATGCGTGAGATATGTGATTAGATTTTTGGGGTCAGAGGTCAACAAGTCAAGGTCACAGAGCTTATTAGCCATCTTATGCTTTGAATGTGATCTTATGGCAGAAATATCTCCAGAAAACGTTTTGTTACTTCAACTTTGCGCTGATGTCTAATCTGACTCATCAAGGACGTTTTAACATTTTGTCCAAGGTTAAGTTAAGACTGCTCAAAGGGATTTTCACTGAACGCTACACCACTGGCTACTGATGTACGAGATAAAAGTATTTAGAATTTAAAGGCCAGAAGATAATGTCAGGGTTATGTAGCCTACAGGCCATCATATGCTTGCAGCAGTAATATTTCAGGAAAACTTTGAGGGAATTTCATACATTTTTGCACTCCAACTTTTACCAAAGAATTTCCTATATTTCCAAGGTCTTGGGTCAAAGGTCAAGGTCATTGACTGGTGAGATCATCTGTTGCTTGTAAATGCCAACATGCAAAACCTGATACCACAAACATGCTTTGAGGGATTTTCTCCCAACTTTGTGCAGGCATCAAACATGCAAAAGTAAGAACAGATTATATTTTTGCACGTAAAAGGTGCAAATTAGTCATGATCGTGGAGTTTTTCTGCTCATCCTGTGCTTGTAAATATAATATCTCAAGAAAGCATTTAGTTATTTCTGCCTAATTTTGTACATTTGTCTCCTCCTAATTACACTTTAAAGGGCGGAGGACAAATGTTATCAGTAATTATGTTCACAGCCTGCTTTTGAACAAAAAACCTCAAAAATGCTTTTGGAGACTTCTTTTAAATTTAGCACAGATGTCCACAACAGTTTGAAGGGACAGCGATCAGGCCTTGCTTTCGAAACTGTCAATAAATCTTTAAGGGAGTTCTGTACTGTACTTGTCTGTACTGTCACACTCTGGAGGCATAAGAGTGTCATGTGGAAGTTCAAACTCATTGAAATAAGTCACTTTATCAAAATTTAACATCAGAGCAAAGTAATTGTTTTTTTATTCATTTAAGATATTACACCTGATATTCTGTTATATAAAATACTGCTCTGGTACTTGATCTATGACAACTGGGCTTGAATATTTTAACTCGGTTATATAAGTTGACATGAATCATGTTAACAAATCTATTTGATATTATTATTATGTTATCTGAATGTTAACACCAACATATCCTGATTTGGGTGGAAGTAGGTCATTGTCCATGAGTGTGAGTAAACTTCCTGTCAGCTTCAGCATCACTGCATAAATTAGCCTCCACTTTTCAATGTTTTGCCCTTTCTTAGGTACTTTACCAATTCAATTATCAAAACCAAGGACCTGACGTAAGACCTCTCCAAAACAGAGACTGGCGTTTTCCATAACAATGACACTATCTCTACTGCCACATTGGGTGATTATTTAAAGTGTGCCATTTCCATTGATTATGCTGGCCACTTGGGTTTTCTGACGCCATGTATATGAGTGAAGAACCTCTCATGCATCTGTTTAGCTCCACTGGATCCATGTGTTAAGTGTCTTTTGACTGCTTTTAAATGAATAACAAACAATGTCCAAATACAAATACCAATCACTGAGTCCTTTGGTGTGACTTCACTGGGTACAAGTGGGACTTTACGGTTTACAATTAACAAGGACTGTTCTGTGTGGTCGACAGTTATTATTACCTCTGCTCCGGAGGTTGTGTTGATGCTGGCATTTGTCTGTCTGTGTTTTGATTTGTCCGTCCCTCTGCGTAAGTAGGTTTACAAGGTCAAAAAGTTCTGAACAGATTTTGATGAAATTTTCAGGGAATGTTGGTCACAGGAAATAGAAGTGATTCGATTTTGGTTGTGATCCGAAATATGGATGCAGATTAAGGAATATTTTTTAAGGATTTGTTAACATTGTCAGACAGGCCAGTTTTACACATTTTTGCTGACAACTCAGCTAAATATGTCAGAAAGGCCTTGGCAGTAAGACAAATGAATAATCTACAGAAGTTTTAAAGCCCTGACCGTGACAGGCAGGGAGCAGACCTGCACTAAATCAGATCACACAACTTAAAACTCTCAGAGTCTCTTGGAGCACACACTTATATTCTCTCCGCCAAGTGAAAAGTACACACGTCTCAAGAGTAAACTGTTTTATCCAGCATTAAATATAAGCAAGCTTGGGCTCAACTCAGCTGACCAGACAAGCAGCACTGTGAGAGGAGGGAGGAGGAGCACTTCAGCCACACATGAAAGAACAAGCATGGCATGGTGCGCTGTTATCGTCTAATGCTGGTTTTTGTGTTTGAGGGAAGCCATAAATTTAATCATCATTGAAACTTAAGTAATTGCCCAACATTAGCTTGTAGTGACACAGTTGCTGTTTTTATTCCATGGTAGGTTAATAACCATTTATGGATACACCCATAGGTGCTAAGGTCCTGGCTGTACTTAAGCAAAATATTCAGAATTTGTTTTGTTGAGAACTTTGAATAACGCAGTAATTTCTAAAGAAAGTACTCCTGTATTTGTGCTCAAAAAGCATTTCACTGAGCAATTTTCACTTGTATTGGTGTAATACTTAAGTTGGAGAATCTGTACTTTTACTGAGGTTGCACACTTTGCCCATCACTGCTTATGCCTCATCAGCGTATATTAGCTGATACAGTCTAACGTTGAGAAATCATCAAAATTTTGGTTAAAGTACGATCCAACATACTGTAGATGTAACACATGGTAGCATGCTCAACCTAAGGAAACTTAGTCCCAACAAATCTTGGTGCTGCTGAATGTTGGACAAACATACTGTGATATAACCCACTTCATCAGGTCTTGTATTCCAGCACCATAGCTGGAGGACAAAAGACTGCTTTCCCCAAAAGAGCACCACAAGCCATACAACAGGAACCTATGGGAGGCCAGGCCCAAATGTTCACCAACAGAGAATAATGCAGCTGTAACTGAGGGTAGTGAAGGTAAGCAGAGGTCAAATTTTGCTGGTCTTTTTAAACATGTTGGATCAAATGTTGGAAATTTTTAAACGTGTAAAATTTGTTGGTCCACCTGACAAACATCATTGTTGCCTACCTAACGTTAACTTAGTTCTGCATGGACTGAATTAGCGCAATACGGCTTGATGCGTCCCTGTATGTCTGCAACAGTCAGCCAAAGAGTCAGTTTGTGACATCGCATCAGGGAGGATATTAATCCTCCCAATTTGAGTTGTACCTTGATAGATCTTAACTTAGTGGTTGTGTTAGCGGGCATGGGGCACAAAAAGCATTGTCTACACAAAAAGAGGCACAATAAAATTTAACTTAGCGCAACAGTAGATCCACCTGATTGAAAGCCTGTAATCAGGCAGATCCGTCTTACTAAGCTTCAATCTACAATTGTCAGGCACAAGACAACAGCATGGACTGACTGCATGTACAGAGATTAGCATAAATGCTAACAGCTTCAGCAGAAGTTTGATCAGATCTGGAGTGCATTTCTTTATTAATTGAAAAACAAATAACATTGAAAGCACTTTTTCATTGAAAGGATACTTTCACTCAACTTCAGACATGTTTTGACAAGAGTTTGTTCTACAAAGTGGCTTTTGTTTTGTATTTTACTCTGTGGCAGTATGATCCCCCTACCACTTTATGTTTCAGCCTGTAATGAGTGTGATTGACTGAACAATCACCCAATCACCAGCTGTCCATGCCCAAACAGTTTCTATGGGCTGCTGCCTACATGGACTGGTTAAAATAAGAGCTGCCGATTTACCAACTTGAACAGATTGTTAGAGTCAACAAAGCAGTGTGTAGACTCCTACACTGTTTTTTTTTTGTTTTTTTTTTTTTACAGTTTTGTGAGTACTGCCTTTATCATCAAAAAGCGTAGACATCAGGAAACACGTCAATAATTTTATTTTCTGTAATAAAAAATTGTTACCTCCAAGACTATGCTACAGATCAATTTGGACAAGCTAGTATGATACTCAATCAAAGGAAGAGCTTTAAATGACAAAATTGGGAATATACTTTTGCCCTGGTACCATTCTTGAACAAGGTCCAGGCTGCCATGAATCTATCGCGTTTCTCACAATTTCCTTTTTTGTCAAAGTAATTTTGTACTACACTAATATAATTGTGCTATACATATGTCATGGTGGCAGTTGTGTTTCCAGAAACAAAGAGCCCAACCAGTATCTTTGCTAAGCACTCTGTGATATCTTTGTACAATTGCCTGATTTGCTTTCGAGATCACAGTAAATTGTTGGATGTTGAATCAGGGACCAGTGTGACAGTATAATTATTGTATGTGTGAATAGCCCCCTGTAGGCTTATCAGGTAAATTACTGTTATCTTCCTCTCCAAGCTTCTTCAGACACTATGGAGAACATTCAAGCTGTATCTCAGACCCATTTTGACTTTTGTGTTTGTTTGTGTGAGCGTTATGAACGCATCAGAGTGCATGTGTGAGTGCACGTGTGCGTGTCTAATTAGCAGTAATTTGCCAAGCGTATAGAAGATGTTTATCTGTTTGACTGTGTTGTACAATCCTTTAGGTATAGATGCTAATTGGATTAGCATATGATACAGATTATCTGGTCAGCAAATCAGTATGAAAACTGTTGACACACAGACAGAAGCAGACAGGGCATTTGATGGAGTCAGACAAATTTCAGAGTGATTAGATGCATGGTGGGCCAGAGCTGAATGGCAATAAGCTGCAGGCTAAGTGTGGGATTGAACTTTAAATCTCTGAAGCCAGAAAAAGACCTGAGGAGGAAATGAGGGAGGAAGGTGGATTACTATGTGCTGCAAATTATCCTGTAATCACAACAGTGGTGTTCCATGTGGTTTGCCTCCAGTCACTGACGGAGTTAAAGCTCAGATCTTAGATATTTTAATCCTTCCTCGCCTTTACATCAGTCAAACCAGACATCTTCAATTACTATAAGCCCACATCTGGCAATTTAGATGGTTTTGAAATCTCTTTTAATGCTGTGAAAGTCCTCATTAAAACCTTATAAACAGCCTCTGCACAAGATTTTTGGCTACTCATATCCGTAATTAGACATGGTTTTATTTCTATACAATCAACACCTTAAGACACTCAGAAGACATGTTTACAGTCTTGTTTTAAACTGTTTCATTCACACTCCTGTGACTTTTCACCTTGCCCCTAAAAGCCATCGAAGCAGAATGGGAAAATAAGTTGACCCCTCTAATTACCTCATCTTTACAGGTAGCACGAGACAGGAAGGAGCACGCTGAACCAGCAGGGGAGCACAGCACTGTATGTGTGTCAGCAATAGTGTGCATGTGCCACATTCTCTTGTCCTACTTCAAAGTTGAACCACACTATAGACTGATACAAAAATCATGTCCTTGCAGAATGCATGTGAATATCCAGAGGCATAATGACCACATAGTTTTGTTGCAGCACTTTGGCGTAAATGCACTGTGAAAAGGGCTGGCAGATAACTTAAATCGATATTTCAGTATTTTTTAGGTTGAGTGAGGTGAGCAAGCTGGCATTACCTGTAAAGTACACTGCTGTTAATGGGTACAGTTATTTCACATAATTGTGTGAGTTTAAAACAAAATGAGTCACAAAATTATATTGGGTCTAATGAATGATTAGGTGAAAAATTTCAGAGTGCTTTAATTTTCCTCTAAGTCTCTTTGTTTGGCACTATTTCACAATGCAGCAAATGGCTGCTATGTGTTATTCCACCTGTGCCCATGTATTCTGCTGATCTGCTGTTTTGCTTAACTCAGGGAGACACAATAACAGCAGAGGAAACTAATATTGAACCAAATCTGAATGATTCATTCAATGAAGATGATGTTCCTTTTACTGTAGATGCACAGGCTTGCCTGTATGCGGAGTTTACCGAAGAAGGAATTCTTCAGGATGAGTTCCAATGAATATTACAAGTCCATTAAAAACTACATTTAATTATGTTGAAGGCATCAGGAAGAGCACCGATAGGTAATTGGGTAAGTGGTTTATATTTTACCAAGAAGGAAAATAGAGACCCGACAAAAAATGCTTGCAGCTAGAGAGAGGGAACAGAAAATTATGTCAGTAAATTGGAAAGGGAAATAGGAAGAATGTGTTAAACTTACAGAGATGAGTATTATGTTCAAATTCAAGATATCTGTAAACCTTTAACCTTGTGTACCTTAACCTCCATACAAAAAATAGGGACATGTCTTTAAGATTAAAAAAAGGAGTTAAGAAATCCCTTTCAAACAGGGGGGTAGAAAATGTTGATTATTATTGCCCTCTGCTGGACACAGCTTACCCAAGTGTAAAAACACTGTTTCACTCATCTAATATTTGCCCAAAATTGTCAAATACTTTGTTTCTGAATTTTGATTTTTGTAAGACACTCTTAGCTTTCACATCTACAAAACAATTCTTAATTCTTGAAAACAACTGCCCATAGTCTTTGTCAGATTGTTGTTGCATCATATAATGATTTTTATAACCTGGAAACCTCACAGAGCAACTGAAAGTGTGTTTAATGTAAAAGGGAATAATAAAGAGAACCAGATTATATAACAACCAACAGATATCATCACAGACTCTGCACTGAATATGAGCTTCTGACATCAAGACAAACACTCGTGCCAAAGAGATAATCAAACCTACACTAAGCTGCTGAGCTCTCAACGATAAATCAGAGTACCTCAGAGCAAATGTGCATAAAGATATGAGCACACAGGCACTGAGCACTTCTCATAAATATTACAAGACAGATTTACAATCAACCACAGAAAAGTTTTGCCCCTTGTCTTCATCTCTTATATTGAAAACTTTGCATTAGTCCATTCATGATTGTGCTGAAATAGTTTCTCACTGGATTTTTTTGCTCAATCTGTTCTTTAGCCACTCTTTAAATCATTTAACTAGTATAGCTGTCTGCAGAAGGCTTTGGAAGGGTACTTTATATCTTTTTTTGTGAGTGATTAAATACAGAACTTACTGTATATGGCTCTGCATTACAGTGCAATGGTTAGCACTGCTGCCTTACAGCAGCATTTTTCAAATAGTGTGGTGCAATCCCTACATGGGGGCATGACCAGAAGGGCATGACTCATTTGAGCAGGGACATGACCAAATTGGGCCTGTGCCCCCTGGAATTTTAATGGGCCACCTCAGAGGCCAATCAATATTCTAATATTCTGAAGTTCTGCACTGTGACTGGCTATTTGCCAATTTAGAGGTGGGATTCGTGTAAAAATAAAAATCACTGAGTTTGTTGGGGGTTTTTTTATATTCTTAAAGATTGGCTTACAAAATTGATTTTAATATATTTGTACCAAATATTACTTATATTATGATGTAATATCTAAAGGGGAAATTGATATTTACATGCTGCTTTCATGTATTTGAAAAAATGCCAACTTTGCCCTTTTAGTGACTTTGTCGGTGGTAGTGTTGGGGAGTGGGGCCATGAAAAAAAGTAATCGAGAACCACTACCTTCCAGTAAGTAGGTCCTTCCCTTCTATAGAGAATTTAAATACGTTCAAGGGTTCTCTCAAGATACTTTGATATTCTATCATGATACACACTCAGTACTTGCACTGGTGACTCCAAATTGCCCGTATTTATAGTTCTGAGTGTACCAGGCCATTTGACTCCATATGTCAGCCCTGTGATTGACTGGCAGGTCCCTGGAGGTCCCTGCATGGCAGATTTTTTAAAGTGGCCATGAACATCCCAAAAATTTTATCTGACCTGGACGCAGACAACAACAACACAGCTAACTTTGAGGATCTACTGCTTTTAAAATCTCTGATATTGTCCTTACAATTATATTTCCTCACCCCTCGTCCCTCCTCTCTTGATTTAGCTGCCATACAGACCATCCCCACCCACTCTTCAGCTGGCATGAGTTAACACAGCAACTCTACTTTGTGGTTCACAAAGTTGGCAACAAGTTATTTTTTTTTCACTAACTTCATTTAAGCCATGCTTTGATTGTGACTTTTTTAGGACACTACCCTGTGAAGTTTTGTAGAAACTGGCATGGAGCATAAAAACACCACGCATTTCTGTGTCCAAGTGACCATCCATGCCATAAACATAATCATTTTCCTTAATTGCTTAATAAGGTAATATCTCACATTGTCTTGAGGATATGTGGGCTATTATGCAAAAACTTCTTACTAAAATGTATGTCAATCAACAAAATAATACAATATTTAAGCCAAGAACAGCACAAATGATAACTACGTAACTCATAAAATGACATGAAAAACAAATATTTGTAACTAATATCAGGGTCCCCCCAAAAAAATGTAAGTCCTCATTGGCAGTTCATTAGCAACCATTCTTTTAAAAACACAAACGCTTTGAAATTCAAAACTGGAGCATTTTATGTTGCAAAATGAAACATTCAAGTCTCACATGCATTTGCTCACCATGGACCTTTTGTCAGGCATTGATCCAAAAAGCTATTCTACAATCCCATTAACTGTCAGACATGGGAACCGTTACTGCTAAAATGCTAAATCACTACAAGTTATGGTGCGCTCAGAATTCAGAATTTGGAGGTGGAAATTCCATCACATCCCATTTAAGCGTAACATAGTCACAAGCTGGTAAACTCAGGGTACCTGAAGATCATCCAACCCCTAAAAACATGAGAGGGCATTTCCAGTGATGTATTTGCAAATAGGACAATTCAACCTCCAGATCAAATTGGAGGCACCATTATGTCCGCACCCTCCATCTACAGAGGCTTTATGGCTCAGTCCAAGCTCCTTTCTCTCATGTCATTTCCTTTTCTCTCCCCCATTTTGGCTCTTTTTACTGTCCTTTCTTAATAAAGACATACAAATCTATGAAAAAATAATCTTAAAAATAAGTGTTGCATATTTATATTCATATAGTACTGGCCTATTGCAAAAATAGAAGCAAAGACCAACATAAGAGGAAATATAAAGTGCAGAGAGAAACTAAACTGTAATCTCTCTGGTCTTGTTCAGCACTGTCAATAGACTTGCACTGCTTTTGCATGTTTTCTAAAAGCATGCTCCTGCCTGGTTCATTGGTCTCCCATTTAAAACACTTAAGCGAGGGCATTATTGAATCCTCTCTTTCTAATCAATGCATGTTCTTGTGAGCGCACTGCTATGAATGTCACTTCATCACAGATTTCCTGTTGAACATTTCAGCTAGGAACAACAGTGAAGGAATATTTAGTGAGCTTCTGTGCCATGCATCTAAAACAGAAAGCTTTTAGTTCATCTGCAGGAGGGACAGACATTTTGTCTCCACCATTGATCTCACTTCAGTTTGTTTGTTTGGTGTTCCCCTGCCTCCATTTTCAGAGCAGACATTTCTCTCATTTCAACTGTTAAAGAGGGGAAAGCTCAGTCACTCCGAGGCCACACAGATGGTCTGAAGTCAGATGAAATCAGTTTCACAGAGAGCTGACACAAAAAGAGGCGACGAATGATTCAGTTCTGAACTTGTGACAGTAAAATAAACTAAGAGCCATGAGGCAATGAGTGATTAGATCATTATTTCTGTCTGCTGCTCTGGTAGTGAATCATGCAGTGTAAATTAAGTTTTAAAACTTATGCAATGGCAGCAGTTCTTCTTGTCACTGTCTGGATTAAGAACACCTCATTTGAAGGGGTGTGAGCGTCAAACTCTCACGGAGAGAGTGTGACAGTGACTTGTCAGTAAAATACAAACAAATCTTAAGAAACCTCCATATGTCCATTTTTTTAAGACTTCAATATTATTGATCAGACTGCAATATACAATCAGCCATCACTTCATTAGGTACATCTCTTCAACTGCTTGTTTACACAGATACCTAAACAGACAATCACATGGCAGCTACTCTATGCATTTAGGGCATGTAGATATAGTCAAGATGACCTGCTGAACTTCAAACTGAGCATCAGACCAGGGAAAGAAGGCGATTTAAGGATTTTGAATGGGGCCTGGCTGGTCTAGCATTTCAGAAACTTTTGATCTACTGGTGTTTTCACACACAACCAGCTCAAATTTTTATAGAAAGTGGTCTGAAAAGAATCCAGTGAGCACCAGTTCTCTCTGTGAAAATGCTTCATTAATGCCAGAGGTCAGAGAAGAATGGTCAGAATGGTTTAAGAAGATAGAAAGGCAACAATAGCTCAATAACCAATTGTTACAACCAACGGATGCAGAAGATATTTTCTGAATTATTAATACATTACTCTTTGAAACGGCTGGGCCACACAAGCAGGAGACCACACCATGTACAAGTCCTGTCAGCTTAGAATAAGAAACTGAGGCTATAGTTCACACAGGCCCACCAACACTGGATAACAAAAGATTTGAAAACTGTATTGCCTGGCTTGAAGAGTCTTAACCTCAGCTGTGACATTCAGACGGTAGGGTCCAACTTAGCATCAACCACATGGAGTCATGGATCCATCCTGCCTTGTTTTGACAATTCAGGCTGGTGGTGGTGTAATGGTGTGGGACGCTTTTTTTTGGCACACTCTGGGCCCCATCAGCAGCAGTTAAGCATTGTCTAGTATTGCAGCTGACCATAACCATTCTTTATGATCATAGTGTACCCATCTTTTCATGGATACTTCCAGCAGCACCATGTCACAAATCTCAGATCATCTCAAAATGGCTTCTTGAATGCAACAATGAGTTCGCTTTACTCCAGTGGCCTCCACTGTCACCAGGTCTCAATCCTCAGGATTGTAAAAAGGCGCTACAACTGTGTTTAAATTTTGTATTGTTTCTATGAATAATGAAAGTTGGGTAAAGAATGACAGTTTTGTTTGCATTATTGTGATCTGACTTTGTAAGGAGGGGGCAACAAAAGATACGCTTTTTGCTTCATTCTGTTCCCTCTCAAAGTGGGTTGTTGTGTTGACATATGAACATGTGTTTTTTGTTATTTGTTGGATATGTATAATTGTTTGGTGTACATTTGTGTAATACTTTGTTTTGATCTTGTTTTTAAAGCTTGAGATAAATAAAAATAAAATAAAATCAAAAAACAGCAAATCACAGCTTTATTTATTGTACTGTTTTGTTGGCTTGTTGCTTCATTTTGTTTTGGTCTTGCATTCTTAGGCATGTTATGCTTATTTCACATGAACAGAATTTTTTTTAAGATGATAAAGCACTTATTTTCATTTAAAAATTGCCTTTCTGAACCTTGACAAAAATATCTTCAAATTTTTCTGTTTTTTTATTTCATGAATTAAACATATTAAAATATCTTAGCAAAATTAAGATCCATACACTAAAAACTGACAATAGTATTATAATTCTCATTTTAAAGATCATTTATTTGAAATGTTTAGTCTGAATGCAGAATTAAAATGTAATTTGTAGGGGTTTTTTTATTTTGAAAGTGTTGATCTGTAAAAACAAACAATATTGATACTAATTTGAAACCACATCATAAAGAAGCTCAAAACAATCACTAGTGGGTCATTTATTGTCTTATTATCAAAAAAGGCAAACTCCTGTACACATATGTATTGAATAGGTGCATTGGCTTCATTTGAAAATGGACCAGTCTGTCCTTGTTACTCCCCAGTCCCATCCAGTTGATTTGGAAATGCTCTCTCTCCTTTAGTTAAAAATCTAACCGAAGACCATCTTTTGTTATCACTGCTGGTCAAATAAATGGAAATTGTTATAATTTTGAAACACAGAGTATTCAGAAGCTTTGCAAATTATATGTAAATTGACAGAAATGTTGCAAATGTTTTGGACTAAACAGTATGTAGGGGGTTGTCATCAATTTTGGATAGTTACAAACACAATGTGCTCAGCTTTTGTCTTAGGGGACATGTATTTCTGTCACTGTGGTATCCAAAAATTATAATTTTGTTGGATTATTTTTCTACAACCATATCAAAGTTTATAACTGTGGACTGTGATGACCATTTGAAAAATCCTTTACAGAAAAAATTCTCAGATATGCATCATAAATTGCTGCTAAAGAAATTAGATTATGTTACTTCTGGCAGCTAAAAAGTATTATGTTTTCTTTGTTCATGTTGCTGAGCCCTGATATCTATTCCACTTCCAAACTAAGTGCTTTTTTCAGTGGTTTTATTCTAAATGTTTCAATTTGTGTCCACTAGAGGGCAGTAGTGAGGCTATGAGCCGAGAGCAGTGACCCAGAAGTTCAAGTGCTTATCCTTTATCTCTTGCTGTAGGAACAAGGTGCATACTTTGTTTCTCAGAGCACATCTGGAATGAGAGGAATTCAGATGGAAACCACGAAAGTCTTGTGATTGCTACTGTTCAACATCCAAACTGAAGAAAAGCCTATTGGGAAATATCCATGTTTTGCAGTCGGATGCAATCACAAAGCATAATGCAGAGGAAGTCCAAGCAATCTGCTATTTAAAGTTTTTGCAGTGCAGTAAACAATGAATTCCATCCAGAGGGAAATTGGTTTGGGCATTATGTTGATTTCAGTGGTGATGGGAGTCAATCTGACCTGTGTCACGTGGAGCAAATGTGTGACTTCACCAGTATTGTATCCCTACAGTCTCCCTCTTCGGTCGCACGTTACACCCCACCTTGTTGCTATAAATGTCTCCATGGACTCCAATGGTTACACCATCTGGTGGAGGAGGTGGGGTGGGGGTACGAATCCCTCCTGCTTGTTCCCCTGTGTACTGTTGTTGAAGGTCAAGGACCTGTACGTTTCCCTCATCAAGATAAGAGAAGAAACTTATTAAACTGCATCACTCTCCAATAGTTTGACTCACTCTTCTTGTTTAAAAACTCAGTGTGTACAGCTATGTGGGCAGAGGGAGATGAAAATGAGGACAGAACATACAGTGGACAGCAACTCCCACAAGATAGCATTTGAAACACAGTGGGATGCTCCTCGCAGCTCTTTTTATCTCTTGCATTAGCAGATGATGTTTGTGCCAACTCAAAGCATGAGAAAGAACTTTTTTTTTTTATCAACATGTCATCCTAAGCATTTTATACCACATTTTTCTCAAACTCGTTTCAGATAAAAGACAGTTTTGTCAGGTTGTTCTGACCACCCCAGAAGAGTTTTATACAGCCATGAGGAATCACTAGGCATCAACATAGATTGAGTTCATTAGTTACAGATGGATCAGTACTCCCTCTAGAGTTATCAAGTCATCTCTGATAGACTAAGTCCAGCAATGTGTGGAATTACAGAGGCTCACTTACAGGGTGATAGAGCATGCTACGATAACATGTTTGATAATGTGTTGTTTTGTGTTTGTAGCATACCACAACACATATGTATTTGTAGCAGAACACAAAAGATCACGTCTATCTAAGGATGCATTCTATTATCAGCTCAGCGTCTGCATTGGTGGGACCGACAATGATGCTATCCCTCATAAGATGGAGTTTTAAAAAGAACCAAAAGATCAGTGGTTTTCTTTCATTTTTTTTTTTGCTTTTGACCACATTTTGAATCAAGACAAACATCTAAAGACACCTGATATTTGTATTCATGCAAATAGCCTCGCTGCATGGTATCAGTCCGACTCAGGTCAACTTTGATTGGCTGTTTTGGTTACTCTTGAGATGGTACCTTGTACCTGGCACAGTTTTTATCACTTCCTTTGGGGTTCAAAACTAGCTCAGCCTAGACTGAAATGTAACATGAAGACAATGCGGACCACTTAGGTGGCTTAGTGTGGCAGTATGCTGTACATTTGAAAGAAAATGCACAAAATCATTAAAGAGTCATTTAAATTTTAGAGATTCACCAACAGATGCTTTTACTTAACAAGTCTTATTTTTACCTCCGCCAAGAATGTCCCGAGCCTTGTGTTTGTTTGGCAAATGCATCATCATAACAAGAGACTGATGACTGAGCAGCTCCAGCTCACCCAATGCAGTGATAAATAATAAACCTCTCGCACATCTACTCACCTCTAAATTCCACTAGTTTGAGCTTTGTGGGAGGCCTGATGGGCCTCTGCTGAATGTAAGGCATGCACTGATACCAACAGAGATAACATGATCTCTTTATGGACCTCCTGACCTCTGAGACAAGCTCAACAGGCTCTACATAGTTGATATGCAGTAGTATATATTTACACTTAATGACTGTAGAGATCACCCCATCTGATACCGGGGGGGTCAGGCCTGGATGTACATGAGCATGTCAATGATCACAAGGAAGGTTTTTTTTCCACTCAGAAGATCACAGGTTTTTGAGAGTTCATTAAACCATTTTTTTCCTATGCTAAGCACTGCTGAATCTCAGTATTCAAATCCAAATTTGTGAGTTTGTTGGTGACTTTTTCCCATCCCAAGCTGTCTTACAATGGCAGGATACCGAGTTGCAATAACACACAAGCCCATACCTTCCTTATTTTGAGTTCAGCCGAGTGTTATCCTAATATTTGTACAAGCCCTTTGTCAATACTGATGTTTCCTGTCCTCCCATTTTTACTTTCCCCAAATAATCTTTATTATGAGAAATTTGTGACCAAATCTGGTTTTCAGAGTGACATTCAGAAACATCCCAAATGAACTGTTGTTGTTGCTGAGAGCAATAGACAGCAAGCCATGTTGTAATGAAAGTGAATTAACTTTTTATTTTGTATGTTTAGACAAGCTCATGGGAAACAAGGAGGAAGAAAATGGCAGAGGAGACAGTCAAGACTGTGGAATTACTGACTCTGTTTGTTTACATTTTTACATTAAATCATATAAATAAGTTTATTGAAGTTTAATATGCGCGCTCATATTTTGCATGAACAACACAACTTTAATGACTGTCTGCGTACAGAACTTAATTTCTAGCCCCCCAAAAGGGTTCATTCCCTTTCATGTCTTTTAAATAAACGCTTTTTGACTATATGACTATGTGCAATAAAGCTGCTTGCTATATTTATAAATAGAGTCGAATTAGCCACAAACTAAGATAATGCCTGTTGAGCTTTTCTCCTTCAGTTTCTCTTAAACTTGCTTTTGAATGTAACACTGATATACTGTAGCAAGTAGACTCTGTGAGATAGTGGTTACATTAGTACCAACTCACTTTAATTCAAAGCAAAATTGTGACTAAGCTTCTTAACTTGTGATCAATTGGCCACCAATCATTAATTTTACCATAGGCTTTACTGCACATAAACCTAGCCACATACTAGTGGTCTAGGGGTGCCTTTAACATTTTTTTATATGGCATTTAATGCATACAAGCGCTTGTGAGTGTTTGCACTGGTTAACAAATCCTGTGACTTGTAACACTGGCTATGGGTATGTTCTGTCTTAAAGAGAAAATGTGACATTAAAACAATGAAAAAGCAAATATCGAAACTAAAAAAAAAAAAAAAAAACCAGATCCAGAATCAGATTTTTCGGCCTAGTGTAGTGCACATGAACAGTAAGGGTAGAGAGTAAACTGATCATCGATCTGCTGCTGTGAGCCCCACAAGCTGCACATGTTGATAGCTGTCACCTGACTGGGTTGAGAGGGCAGAGCACAGATGTGATCAGAACTATGGAGCAGAACAAAAGAAAACAAACCAGAGAGATGATGAGTCAGACTCTGAAAGTAAAAGGTGTGTTTTTGTCAATATTTCACGAGGCTGGTGCAGAAGAAAGATGATGGATTCTCTGGTGCCATTGTGGTGGCTCAGTAAAGTCAAAAAAGAGGGAGGGAACATTAACATGGACGGACTAATTGACAGTCACTGAAGTTACACCCAGAAACAAAACCGGTAATGTTAAGTTTATAAAACTGAACAGTCGTCCTGTTGATGTATCCAATGATAAACCCTGTGACCATGTTGATGTTTGATGTGCCGAAAATTAACAATAAATGCCCCCTGTGTAACGAGCACAACGTTAGCTGCAATCATTCCTTAGCGTTAGCAGACTGTTTTGCCCTCAGAGGAGGCTAATGTTGTTAACACAACCTGTGCTCACAAATGAAGCCTGATGTGGACTTAATACAGCTTAGTACACACAGAGAATCAGTTATATGAATTTACAGGACTTAAAACTTAAAGTGTAAGGTGCCCTTTTTTCTTTCATCATAAATTTGAACGCATCAAGATCTAGTTTGTAATTTTACGGTATTAATTTGCTGCAGTACTGAATAGATATCCAATATCAATTTCTTTTTACTAGTATCATATCAAAGTTCAAATTCTGGTAACACTGGGACAACCCTAACTTAGTCATAGTAACACTGACTAGCCCTCTTTCTTGTGTGATTTAGTCTGCTTCAAAATATTGCCATGTGAACAATAAACAATCAAAAATATCTTTTTACAAATTTGAAGTGTTTTTTCAACTGAATTGGAACAAAGTAACTGTATTTTAGGATTAAAAAACCCTTTAATATAGGGTGTAAAAAAGGTCACTCAAAGTGTCTTCAAGAAGCAGTGTTTACTCAAAACTGGGCCCAAGTCAAAGAGAAATAGTTCCATATATCCTCAGATGAACACTTTGTGACAAAAATTTCCCCCTCTTCGCTATATAGAACAATTAATGAGTTAATTAAATTCATACTGCTGTCTGTGGGCACATTTTATTGGCCTTGTTTACCAGTGCTTCTGCTGTGTTTATATGTTCTCTGGGATGCAAAATTAGAATGACTTTTGCACTACAGCAGAGATAAGTTTCTCTGTGTGAAAATGGCAATATTATCTGATGTGAGGGGATTGTTGTGGGTCTGTTTTGGTTGGCATAAAGCAATAGTGTTGTGTAAGAAAACATGATAAAATTTTATCTGTTGCCTGGACACAACAGAATCAAATCAGTTCCACAGGGCTCATAGTTTGTTAAAGAACTACATTTCCCTGCATTATAGGCTACGTCGTTTTCGGAATTCATTAAGTCTTTGATGGACCCAGAGATACAGCATTATTGATTTTTCTCTCTTTATTGCAGAAATGGCTTGAAATAATGTTTGTAGAAACGAAAGTCTTTTCTATAAAATATTCAAACTCCAAATAAATATGAGCACTTGTGGATTGAGCTGCACACTGAAACAGGATGCTCTGAACATATCAGACTTTCCAAAAGAAAACAAGCCAATCCAGTCTGTGAGGCATGTTTTCAACTTGGCCAAAGGTTGTCACAATGATTGGCCCTCTGCCTGATAGGGCCTGATTTGTAGACGGCATCTTTTCTGATGCAACTGTAATCTATTGTACAAAATGTTCCATGGGGAGGAAAAACGTATGTTACAACTACAAATGATGTAACACATTTCCAGAGGGGTTTTATCAGGAAGAGAGAACCAGGGGTATTTAAATGTGCTGCCAGACAGCTAATCAAGTGTGCACAGCATACCAAACTACAAGAAATGCACATTAGAAGTTGCCTCCTGCTTCAATTCTAATAAATATGCTCCACCTCTCCTCGAAACAAAATGGGGATGGCCTAATAGCTCTCATTAAATATGATTTGCATCTGAAGTGAATCAATGCCTGAACCAAACCAATCACAGCAACCTCCATCAACATGTCAGGTTGGTCACACTGTAGGCTAGCTAAGCTTAAGAGAGAGATTAAAAGTTATTAGCAAGCCTTTTAAGCCAGCAAAGTTTTGTGGTTTAACAACTTTGCTTTTATACCTTTGGGTGAAATCAGATGAAGCTAAAGCTGGCTATAAGCTACCTTTAAATCAATTTGTGGAAGAGAGTCTTTGTTTTCTTTTAGATTCAGAAAGAAACATTCTGTGGTTTAAGCATTATAGGTTATATACACTCAATATCTTTAGTTAAACTGTTGCAATCTATAATGCAATAGCAATATTGAACAATTTTATTGCACAATACATGTTTTTCTCATATTGCTTAGAGAAATATTTTTGATGAGAAGGATAAGTCTGTTGGCCTAAACGTTATAATAGACAAAAGAGACAACAAGCATCGCCACTGAACTCAAGTGTGCACTCACTACACGTCCAGTTGCTCTATGTCATGCTGAAGCACAATTGCCGCCCCCCTCCCTGATGCCCCATGTGCCTACAACTTATAGTGCTCCAGGTACAACTGAGCCTGGGCGTAAGTACAACATTCTGTCATAATACAACACACACTGTTTACAAAAAGCACAGCCTCCAAGTGGGCACAATGTAGAGCAACACAGAAAATATGACTGCCATTTCCGACTTTGTGGCCTATTTTGAGATGCCGTTGTCAGATATGGCTTTTGCACTCCCCACTACAGTTTGAAATAATTGCAGAGGGGAATGGTTACATTAATAGTATGAAAACATAATATAATTCATATTATTTTTGTTAAATTAATTCCAGAAAACAGGTATTTGTTTACGGCCAGAGCGCTCATGTTCCCTCTTTTGGCATACCTCAGTCACATTCATCAGGTACAGGCATGTACTGGTAAATATATCAGTGAAAGCAAGTAAGAGCACTCATGAGGCTGACAGACACATAGGCAAACACAAGGACCAACATCAAACCCAACTTTCGCCAAGGGGAATAATTAAGTTTTTATCTATCTCTCTAAATATTAGCTTTCTGCCTAAACGAAAGAGTAAAATAATATCCAGTATTAAAGTATAATTTGGTGCCACCAATGCCAATACAGCATCTAAGTGCAATGTAAGCTTTCGAAATTGCCAATTGACGCAGGTACACAAGAAGGCGCTTATTTGACCTAGTTATTTCTTGGTTTGATTCTTTTGCTGCCTAAACTTTGTTGTTGTTTTTTTAAACACAGCTTACACATAAAAAAAACAAAAAAACTAAAACTTTGAGGCCTTAGATTAGAACTATATTATATGTACATTTGGGAATTTGACCATTGCAATTCCATGCCATTTTCTGCTATCTGTTAGTCTTGATATACGTTAAACCTCAACCCTATCAAGCACAAACAAGTTACAGATATCCTTTTTAAGAAAAACCTTACACATGTTTATGATGTGATGATGTGAGATTGAAGTTGTTTGACCACAGAGTGAAAACAAAACATTGAATCAGAATTTAGATTTAACCAAACTTGAAAAAAAAAAAAAAAAAATCACACACAGATCAATGATAAGCAAGCCTTTTCACATCTAAATATGGTTCCTCAAGCCTTGGCTATAGGAGAAAAAAAAAGCATGTGACCGTACTCACAACCAAAAAACATTTCATATTTACACTTATTCCTCCAGATGTCTTTTTTTTCGTTCCAAATAAAGATTTGTATTCAGCATGGTGGTATAGCAGGTAGTCTGTAGGACTCACAGCAAGAAGCCTGCTGGTTCAAACCATGTTTGGGTGAGCCTTACTGGTGTGGAGTTTGCATGTTCTGCCCTGTGCATGGATTCTTTTGGGGAACTCCGGCTTCGCCCAACAGACCAAAAACATGCTTGTTAGGTTGATTGGTAACTCTTATTCGCCCTTACGTATGGGTGAGTGTGTGAAAGGTTGTCTGTCTCTCTATGTGACCCTGTGATTGGCTGCTTCTTGCCTAGTGTCAGCTGATTAATTGATTGATTGATTGATTGATTGATTGATTGATTGATTGATTGATGGAAGGATGAATGGAAGGAAGGATGGGTGGGTGGATGATCGATTGATTGGTGGAATGATTTGGTGGATGGTTTGATTGGTGGATGGTTTGACTGGTGGATGGTTTGATTGGTGGATGGATGGATGGATGGATGGATGGAAGGAAGGATGGGTGGGTGGATGGATGGATGAATGGATGGGTGTGCTCCACTTGGGAGCAGGTTCTGTTTCAAATTCTTCAAAGGGCAACATCACATAACTTGAACATCTTCATAATTCTTTTAGGACCTGACAGGTAGTGATCTATTTCCTTGTTAACCTTTGGTTGTTCCTGATTGGACGCTAACATAAAAACAAGACAAGCAGGACTTGGTAGCATTTGATTGGTCAGTAAACTGACAGGAAGTAGTCACTTTCTATAATGGTCTAAATGGAAGTCTAATGGTATAGCAACAACATGATTTTTAAAAAATCATTAATTAATCATTTATCCTTATGGATCAGCAAATATGTTTAAGAAACATTGCACTTCATGACTAGATTAATACTTTTGAGAAACAATACATCGACCTAAGGCCCTTGATAAATTGACAAGAGTGAGCTTCCAAACACATTTTTCTGTATGAAGATGCATTAAATGATCCCATACATATAAATAAGCAAAGTAAGTAGTAATTCCATGGAATTGAGAGTGTTATATAGTCCTCTTCATAATCTGTGCCAGAATGACTCACTCCATGTTTCTAGTGACTCCATGTTTTGGTTAGGACACAGCAGATGAAATGTGACAAGGAAATTACAAAGAACTTTGACTGCCTGGGGTCATTTCTGAAGTATTTGGTGACTAATACTACGTGGGTAAGAAGCATCCAATCACTGCTTCCATTTTAATTTAGGGTTATGCTACTGCGTCTGCTTCCCTGGTCAAATTGTAATCCAAATAAAGCCCTGGAAGAAACTGGCTCTCTTCTCTTAGAGCAGAGTTTTCTATAACCTTTTCAGCTCAGGCCTCAGTTGAATTAGAGCAGTGCCAGCTTCAGCCTTTTGGCAGCCCTCTATAGGTCTGAAGCGGCCCTCTACTCACACATTTGATCCCTTTTCAACTAGGGGGCCTAACACCCGAGCTGCCTCAATAGCCCTTTATTCCTCACTATAGGGGGAAGGTTTGCAGGAAACTGATTTAAAAATGGCAGAAGATCCTTTTACTGATGTGTAGTTCAAGATGAAGTGTTCATCTATCAGAGGATCCAATAAAAAGAAAAAACTGACCTTTTCAAATAGCAGGGATTTTGTGATTACACTCTCTGATAATTATATCTGACCTACTCTCATTCAAAGAGGTGAGGAGCAAATGTGGTTTGAAGCAGTCAGAGTATTTTATGCCCTCAATTCATGCTACTTCCAGTTTCATTCTCTGCAGCTTGAATTAGCACACATCATTTCCATTATTAGAGTTGTTATTATATGAGAGGCAATACATCAGATGGAGACTGGGCTTCATTAAATGGTGTGACATTCAAAATAATCGCTTGAAATCTGCACCTTTCTAACCTCTATTTAGCCAGTGGGCAGAGATACCGCTCTGTTTATCTGGCAGAGATGGCATGAAGCTATCTTGTTGTAATGAGGGCTAGATTATTTTACTTTTATTAGAGCTATATCCCATTAACTGGGCTTTTCATTAACTTATTGGTACCACTCTGGCCAAGTTTGTCTGAGATCTGAGAGAAGTTTTAAACTATGTATGAAGTAATGAAGGTAAAATGAATGCATCTTTATGTCATGAAAAAGGAAGCAAGACCATCAGCAAAAAGACTGATGGTTCTTTTGTGATCAGTTTTGGTGCCTGAAACTTTTGCTGTGGTGTAGATGTAAGACAAGGTGATTAACAGCAACCTGCAACATCACCTTTCTTCACAGATTTTCACAGCAATGATTTTCAATAACTGATAATCTGGTATCTGCACATCTTGTGTATGGATGGGAATTGTGAAGACTTATTGATCCCAATGCCATTATTGATTCTGCCTCCCGGTCTGATCATTATCATTTGTTAATTCTTGTGGATTTTTGGAGGAAAAAGTGGGCCAGAATAGATTTTCTGTCAATTCAATCAAACACATGGCATTCCTGATATTTAGCACAATGCTAAATGGCCATCTGCTTTACAAGGTATGGCTACCGAATAAGGAGACTTCCCTTATGAGGATAAAATCGAATGGTTCACAGTTACACTGAGCGCTGTATGAAAGGTTGGGTGTTCACACAACTTCTGTAGGTTCCCAATTAGTGACGTCTTTCATTCACTATAGCTTCTGACTGAAGTTCACATAGTTTTGTTAGGGTGTCGCAAAATGATTAGCTTAAATGTTGAGCAACACATTAACTTGAGGTTTTTGGTAAAAATTTAACAAATCAGCAAATCATTTTTTTGCACATTAACTGAGGTGTATGGGGAACACTGCATGCCATGTGCATGTGTATTTGAATGGCACAAAAGACTAATGGAGGCAGAGAGGATTTCCAAGACAATAAATGTTCTGGTTGCCCATGCACATCACAAACTTCTGAAAAATTCAACAAATTGAACAAATCAAAAGACAAAGAAAAGGAGTGATTCCTGGAATCAGAAAAGAGTTTGCTTGAGGTGCTCTCTGGAATGGAATCCACAAAGTCATTGAGGCAAAAAGAAAGGACACCAAGCCACTCTCTTTAAAATACTAAAATGCCTTCATTTTAATGGCATGGTCATGTATACCTTAAAAAACAAACTTTGACGCATTTCAACATCAAGCCTTCATCAGGAGGTTGTGGGAAAAAGCCCATATTTTTCTATATTCAGTTGACAATGATGGAACTGCAGTTTTCTGCGTATCCCGCAATTTTGATCTGATTCTTAAGTTGAAAACAACATTTACAGTAACCAATTTCTCCAATTAACAAGGCACAAGAATTTCTAAGTTAGCATGGTCTGCTAACATTACACAGCAAAAACACTGATTAACACTACCAGAATGTCAATAAGTGTCAACACCACAAAATGTTGTTGTCACTCTTTTTGGACAGATAGTACTTACGAGGTGTGTCAGAAAAGTTCCAGGACTGGTGTCACAAAAGATTTACTTCAAACCCAAACTTCAAACTAAGAGTTTTCCCCTTCAAAGTAATCCCAGCATGTCTACAAAGAGATACTGCAGCGTTTGCTTTGTTCATTGCGCAAGAAGAGGCAAGAGTTGTGGCAGGACAAGTTGTGGCTGCTTCACCATGACAACGCGCCTGCTCACAATGCCCTGAGCATCCGACAGTTCCTGGCTGAGAAGAACGACCTCCGTGCTGGAGCAACCTCCCTACTCACCTGACCTGGCTCTATGTGATTTTTTTCCTCTTCCCCAAGCTCAAGGGGGTCATCAAGGGGACCCGTTTTGAAGACATGGACGATATCAAAAAGGCCGTGACGACGGAACTGCGGAGAATCCTGGAAGAATCCTTCCAGGAGTGCATGAAAGCGTGGCAGAGAAGGATGCGAATGTGCATTAGACTCCAGGGGGATAACTTCGAAGGGGAAAACTTGTAGTTTGTAGTTTGGATTCTGAATAAATCTTTTGTGACACAAGTCCTGGAACTTTTCTGACACACCTCGAATAACTGTCATCAAGTGTAATTTTTGAATATGCTTGTTAAATTTAAAACTTTGTCTAAATATCCTACAGTGACATCTTTGGATTTAATTTACCGAAAAACAAATTTACCGTCTGGTACTAATAAAGAAACCTTCAACCTTGAACCTTGAAAAAATCCTTTAAACAGTTGTTTTAACACCAACTCCTAATTTTTTAGGGATTTGACTCCATTCAGAGTATACTTAAACTGCACTTGATGAAATTCTGTAGACACCAACATTTTAACTCCTCTCAATTTGCTGTGTCGCTTTGCTGATAAATGTGTTCTATCTTCACTTTTTGGCCTTACGCTCTGTTTCATAATGGTGTAGAAAAGTGCTAATGTTTCCACTCTATATATCTTTTCTTGTAACAGCACATGCCCACAACTTCAATATATTAAAACAATTAGAGCTCATCGAGGTTGGCCTTTTCAGCAGTTGACATAATGCTATTAGCAGACTATTGTCGCTTGTGAAGGACTTATGCTAATGGTCAGTTTGTCAGTGACAGGTTTTTGTGCTGACAGATCACTTTAGAAATAATGAGAGTGCACCAGCCACAAGGTCAGGCCAGGTGATAAGAGTATCAGCAAAAGCTGTAGGATGGTTTTCAACAAGCGCCACTAATTTGACAAGTCTATATAGAAGGTTAGGAGGCTTCAGAGAGATAAAGCTAATAAGGATCCCCCTTCCTCCGAGTGTAGCCTCCTTAATGCTAAACTTTTCCTGATGGATAAAGCTTGACATAACTGTTGAGCTTTCAGGGGGAGGTGTTGGTCTGGTTAAAAGTCTGTATTGTATCTGGGCCTTTTCCTGAGAAGCTGAACAGCAGCCTGTGATGAATACATGAATGCAGCTTTAACTGCTCAGCCTTTTAATAGTCCTCTGAAAATCTTTGCAAAGTCAAGCACTCAGCATCAAGTATTACTGAACACAAGCTATCAGATACTGAGTCATCCATTTTTCCTCACTTTGGCTTTTAAAAAGGGATGGAAAGACATCGCTGCTGAACTATGTGTGCAGGATGTTTTAAGAGATAAGTGGTGGCTAGAAGTGTCAATGTTGTGATAGTGCAGACGCCTACAGTGCTGCTATCCGTCCAAGAAATGGAAAAGGACATCCTCTGTTTCTCTAACCAAGTTGGCATGGTGTGTTTTTTGGCAGGGTTGTTCAGCAGCAGAAATGAATGGACAGGCTTTTTACTATGCAGCTGCACAACTTAGCTGTTAAATGAATTTCAGGTAGAGGGCCATTAGCTTGTAGCAGCATAGAAACTCACCCAAAGGGGCTTCAAAAAGCACAAAAGGTGGGAGATTTACTACATGAAGAAAATGAGGAGGACTAAGCCTTCTGCATGGAGTATTTTGTTAAAATGTTGCTCTATATGTTAAACTTGCTTATTCTGTTTTCTAGGATGTTTTTGTAACTTTAATTGTAATTTCGTTGGCAGAAGCTTCTATTTCATTCTTCAACAGAAACAGGAAAAACGTTCACAACAGTAACAGACAGAGAAAACACATAATAACTTACTTCTGTGTGATTTGATTTCTTCTATGTTAGACAGTTCCTTCTCTTTTACACCAAATGATGAAAAGAATTGTGATAATGCTTTGAACTTATTTACATAAGTCTATTGCATCTGCATTGAATTAAACTCCAGAACCCAAACTTAAAGAGCAACTGGACTTCAGATAAACACTCAAACAATGACTGGAACAAAACTCGTGACAAGGCTTGAACAACAACCAACGCTAATTTATGGATTCTTCAGTTTCACTGGCTGTTTCAGACTTACATAACCTCTGTTAAATTGCATGAAAATAACAGTAGCAGGCCTGATTACATTCAAGAAACATATATAAGTTACTCTTACTGTTGTGCCAGAATGTGCTAAATGAAAGATGTTTATTAAATGCACTATAATAATTTTCACAAACAGTGAGATATGTACGGAGCCCCTAAGGTGCCACGGAGAAAAAAAGAAAAAATTGCGCGCACGAGATAGTAAAACGTGCGCACGAAATACTTATTTGTGCGCACGTTTTAGCTTAAACGTGTGCACGAGATACTAAAACGTGTGCATGATATATTAAAATGTGTGCACGAAATACTCATTCACGTTTTAGCTAAAACGTGCGCTCGAAATAAAGTTATTTACCACGTTTTAACTTTGACGTCAGATGTTTACAGACACACACAATGGAGAGAAGAAGTGAGCTAGTTAACTTTTACTTTCACCTGCTCTTGCCATGAGAGATGGAATAGTCCTAAGTTGGAAAGCTTTGCTGCGCATACTAAAAGACAACAGGCTCAGCCGGCGGAAGGAGTACTCAGATTCAGTCAGTGTCCTGACCTGGGATGCACAGGGGGGACTTGTTTGCTGCTACAGAGGTGAAGTTGTAGCTAACTTCGGGGCTAACTCCCTCCACCTTATTCAGCGGGTGGCAGCAAGACACGAGCTTTGCTTGAGTCTTGAAAGTTGTGCAGCTTTTATTTAAGGTATTGATAAATAGCCTAAGGGACTGTACATACCCTACACTCCTACATTCACAGACACAGCTAACGTTGGCTGGTTACTGGGATGCTTCAACCAAACGGCTGTCTTCTTCTTCTTCTTCTTCTTCTTCTTGGTTTTTTACCGGCAGGTGACCACAATATTATGGGGCATTACTGCAATCTACTGATGAGCCCGGCTGTCTGTTGCCGCTTGCCTGTATAATTAAATCGAGCGCATGTTTTATCTTAAACGTGCGCACGTTTTAATATATCGTGCGCACGAGATAATAAAACGTGCGCACGATTTAGTTTTTTTTCTCCGTGGCACCTTAGGGGCTCCGTAGATATGACATGAACTGAATGCTCATTTTTTAAGTCATGAGCGAGACATGAGCATACTTCACATACAAGTTTCTGAAAGTATTTCGAGGACAGTTATTTAGTGAATAAAGCCACTTCCAAAGTTGTGTGGCCCATTCATAAAAACAATTAAATAATGTAGGGGAGACAGGCAATATTTTTTTAAAAACATAATCCTGGGGCATGTTTAGAAACTTTTAACCAGGAGGGACAGGCTTGAGCTCTGACTCTAGAAGTTTTGCGCATCTAAATGCAAAAATAAATCAAACTATTAAAACGTTACCCATATTATCAGTTATAAAAATAAAAACATTTAATGTTTAACATTTATACCCTTGCCAAGAAAGTCATACTTTTGCTGGTGTTTGTCCATTTGTCTGCAAAATGACAGAAAAAAAGTTACAAACGGACCTTGAAGAAACTGAACATTGAAGAAATTGTGATGAGTGGTTATTGGCGGGTATTCCATTAGTCCTGAAACTCTGAATCGTCCCCCTCCACATCATGAAGTTGAGCACTCTCATTTACTTGGAGACTGCTCCAGTTACACACATTATGCAGTGTCAAATTTATTTACAACTACATTCAGAGCACAGGTGGACTAGTGCACAAGCACAAGGTTAAACTGTGAGTATATCTCAGGTCTTACTATTTCATTCAGAGCAGTGACAAGAACAGAGAGCCTGAGTGTTAAGTGAGAACAGTCAGGTTTCACCAATGGATTTGTGAGGATTTGGCCGTTTTTTCAAAATAAAACACCTTTTAGTTTCGGTCATCCAAAAAAGAGTAATTAGATTATTATTTAGGTTTATTTCTCTATAGCCTGGTGCTGTTCATGGCAAGATGGTTGGGGACCTCTGCGTTAGAGTCTTTTAATATGTTAAACTTTATTTCTACACATTGAATGTTTGCAGAGTGAAATTTTGGGTTTTACCTCAAAGAATTTTAATAATTTGCCACACTATGTCATTAAAGGAAAACATATGCTTTTAATAACAAATTTTATGTTTATTGGGAAACATGGAAATACACAGAGCACTGTGTGTTATGAGGAAAAAGAAGAGTTGTAGTATGAGTAAATATTGCATCATGCATATTTATACATACAGTATGTGTATCTATTTTTTTCTGTACATTTGTAGTGGTCATACCGTTGGTTTATTAAATTGTATGTTTCATGTGATCATGAGCTATAACTGACATAATACAACAAAAACTTTCAAAGAGAGAAAGAATATTTGTGGGTTGTAGTTATTTAGATTGCTGCTTTTGTTAAAATCTGCCATGTTTTCTTTAAATTACAATTCTGACTTTGTTATAAAATAAGTTTTCTTTTTTAAAAAAAATGCTTCTTTTATTAATAGTTTTAAGCTCTGATTTCTGTAGTATAACTTCCTAGCAGCTCCTTCTCAGGTTCCTGTGTTGGTTTCCTGAGCCGAATCCACTGATATTCCTTAAAAACAAAAACAAACGTACCCTGAGCCACCCTCAAGCATTTTCTTCCTCCTGCTGACCGATGCAGCCTCCTCTCACTAGGGGGAACAATAACACACAATGCAGGGAAGCAGCTCCCAGATTACTTCCTTCCCTTGATAAGGCCGTGGCCACTACAGAATAGGAGACAGGAGAGTCCTTTTGGCACCCTGGGGAGCCGCAGTGTGTGAGAAGATCCTGTGCCTTTGGAGCCAACACCTGCCCCGTGTTGCCACCCGTGAACTCCCGCCACAGTTCCCAGTGATCCTCCCACTGATAATCAGCTCTCACTGATTTCCACCGCTGCACACACAATGCTGTAAAGATTTAGGGCTGACACTCAGGCATCTAGGAAACACACGCAGGCTGACATTATTGTCTGTCTGAGGTTTTGGGAGTGCACAGAGAGCATAATTGCCTGGTGTGGTCATTTGGGAAGCACACAAGTTGCATAAGAGTTAAGAGATAAAATAAATTCAAGCAGTGCTGATGATCATTTGTATTTACCCTGGATTAAGAGCACTATGTTTTTAAATTCATTACCCTAACATATTTTTATATTTTATATGATGTGATATATTCTTGGCTTTTATTAATGGTATTGCAGTTATACCAGTATGTAGGATGCAGCTGCCATTTTACATTAAATGAAAGAGGAATTAGAAGTTTGTCTTATAGATCAGATACTAACACATCTTCTTCTTCATCCTCAAAAGTTTTCTCAGGACTGTGACAGAATGCACTTTTGCTCCTCCACTGTGCACTGCTGCTCTCACTCTTCGCTGATAGTAGTGTAATTTCAACAGCACATTTTAATTTAGTATTTTGCCTATGATATGTTGTAGTTTTAGTCATAATTTAGTCATCTAAATTGTTTTAATTTTAGTCTAGTTTTAGTTGATGAAATTTCACTGTATTTTAGTCGATGGAATCTACTGTAAAGTTAGTCAATTAAAATATGAGGGTAAGGCATTTTTTTATGTTTCCTTGAATTTATGAAGTCATGTTTTACACTTGGATAAAATGAAACATCTAATAACCCTTTATTGAATGCTTGTAAAGTTTAAATGTATAAATTAACAGAAACAAATGTAACTTTAGTGTGAAATACAATCACCTTTGTTAAGGCTATCTGGCAGAGCATCTCAGTAACAATACCAGAATTGACAACAAACGGTGAACCTGCTCTACATGGATATATCAATTCATAAAGAGAGTAGCTCTGATTGGATCAGCCCCCAACTTATCCCACCACCACAAAGCTAAGGCAGTTGTGATTGGATGTCCCTCTTAACTCATCCAACCTTTCCACGCAACCAAATTAGCTGCGATTGGATATATCCCTAACTTGTCTCTACTTTCTACATGACAAAATTAGGTCTGATTGGATCAAGTCTCTGTCAAACATTTTAGTCTATTTGTTGACATTTTTTTATTTGCTGATGAAAATGTCAGTTAATTTAGTTTTAGTTTTTGTCCATGTGCACTTTTTATGTTTTAGTCCAGTTTTCATCAGGGGAACAAAAGGTTGTTGATGAAAACTATGAAGAAAATAATTAGTCAACAAAATTAACACTGGCTGACAGAAATGTGGCATTGTTAAGAGGCTACCACACTACTTATTCAACAAAAAACTATGTTACTCAGAAAACAACAATGCTACTCAAAACTACTAAAAAATTTAGTAGTAATGTTGCATTATTTGTCTTCCTTTTTAAAGGGACCTTGTGACCTCCTTCCTATGATGCTTTTGTAATACCAGCCCAACTCAGCTTAACTCTATTTGCTTTTGGTTTATGAGACGCATTGTTTTCCATTACAGTTTATATTCTGATTAAACCTTCTCAACAGAGGTGGGATCATCATAGCATGGCCGTGTGAAACTGCTTAGACATACTTGCATGAACAAAGAAGAAGGTAAAGGTAAAAGTGTAACTGGCCCTTTGTTTGTAGAATTTTGACAGTGTCTTCACATCACATTTTAATCTCAGCTCCGCTTGCTTAGGACCTCCCAGAGAGGATATGAAAACCCTAACAAATAAATGAAGGCAAGTTGAGCCAATCACATAGTAGATACCCAATTAGGTATCGGTACCACAAGGCCCCCAAAGGGGTCCATATCCCGACTTCGGGAACCATTGTTCCAAGTTATTTCACAGAGCACTTAAGTAAAATCGCTAAATTTAATCTCTGTCATCTAAGACATTCACATGAATTCCCCAAAAGCGTGATACCTGCATCAAGTCACAGTGCGATACAGCTTTGGAGGGGTACGATTAAGTGTGACACAGCACACATTTAACAAACACATACAGACAGACACACACACTCACAATGCCACTGTCCCTCGCTTACTCCTCCTCCTCTACATTCAAGTTTAAAAAAACTTTATTTGTCCCTGGGGGGCTATTAAAGGTGCACAGAGCAGCTAGTGAATGAAATTGCACAACATTACAACTTGTGGAGGAGACATGTAGAACACACTAAATGGCATATAAGACAAAAAAAAGCATATGACCTCTTCAAATTTTAAATATTTTTCTCAAATCAAAAATTTTTCAACTGCAACAAATTATCATAGAAAGTACGAAAACAAATATTTGAAGCCAATAAAAATTAGCATAAATATATATGTTCTAATTAAAACTGTATATAAACAATGAAAAAGAAAAAAAGAAAAATTAAATAGAGCAACGAAGCACATACTGTACACAATAACATTACCATTATTATGGCACGTGGATGCATTTTAACGACCATAAAATACAAAAGACTGACTTGAATAATAGCTTGCTGCCATATTTTATGGATCCCTTTAGGGGAAATTTGCACTTACATCAAGTCAGGAACCAGCAGGAATGTGGTGCCTTGTTTAAAGCCACCTGAACACGTCAGACCCCTGTTAACACACACACACTGCATCCACTTTACCCCATGTAGTTCAAGGACAGTCCCCTCTTCCACAAGGCGGCTCAGAGGAACCCATATCATAACGCGACTCCCTTCCTCGCCTAAGAGCTTCTATTCTGAACCGCTGTCATTGATCACAACAAAGAGATTGCAGATGGCATGGGACATTGTCTGACACACCAGTTGGCCAGCTCTACCCCATATTGTTCTTGCAGCAGGTTTTTACCACTTCAAAGACTTTGACAACTTTTACCAATGATTCTCACACAGACAGGATTTCTCAAAGAGCTGGTAAACATGGGAAGAGAAAAAGGGGTGACTTCTCATTTCCCAGCAGGCAGGATCGTTTCTGTGGAGGAAGTGAGCAGAGTCATGCAGACAAAAGCTAATTTTACTTAATTTATTTACATCAATTTATTGGTTTTAAACAAAGAAGAATTGGTATTCTTAAACCTGTCATTTTTCTGACAAACTGTCCAAAAAAGAAGTTTGATTTGTTGGCTGTACTGTCACAAAGGTCAATCTGTGGTCAACCTGTTTTTTTCACTTTTTCATTACTTGACAAATATCATTCAGCACCCGTCTAACATGTTTTAACAGCAATTCTCTCACTGAGGAGAAACCACAGCCTTTTCCAAACATCAACACCCTGTTCAGTTTGATTTGCATCTCAGCTGGCATGTTTAACATCTTCTTGCAGTTTTTTGGCATTCTGTCGCCTTCTTTCACTGATTATTTGTTCAGGATCATGGTGAAGAAGGACTCTTCAGTGTTTCAAAACAATCACTGCCTTGTGGTAATATGCCTTTATGAAGCAAACAATTTCAAATCAGAAAAGCACAGTAGTGGAGTCATGAAGCAGGGTTGGGGCTTGCAGTAGAAACTGTATTTCTGTTATAGAGGTGGTGCATGTTTTGAGATCACGTAACCTAGTGACTCTAAAATTTGTGCAAAGTTCAAAAATTGTTCATTAATCACATGTTCGCAAGCAAGAATCCCATTAAGGCCTAATGACCAAGACCTTTGATGTCCAACTGCTAGTCTATTTAATACAAAGTCAGAGCGGACATTTGTGCCAAGTACAAAACAAATTCCCCAGAGTGTTTTGGAGATGTCCCATTAATGACAACAAGTGCTCCAAGAGCAAAAACCTCTGCCAAGGCATTTCTCATGTCACTAGTCAAGCTATTATCAAAAACATGGAGAACTACATTATCAAGCAACATTTAGAAATCCTTAAAAGAAAAATCCGGGTTTGCATACATACTTAGATCACCACTAAAATCAAATCACTATTTCTTGTGCAATGAACAAAGTTCCCAGAAAATTTCATCAAAATCACTTGGAAATTTTTTTTAATTAACTTGCTAATGAACAGAAGGACAGAGCGATAAACAAACAAACTAACAAATGCTGGTAAAAACGTATCCTCCTTGAAAGAGGTAACTGAGGAATGAACTAGAGGCCCAGTGAGTTTTGCCCTTTAACCTCCAAAATATGTGAAGGAAATCCTTCAAGCTTTCATAAGAGACATGTTCACAAGCAAAAGACACCCATTAGGCCCCACGATCTTGACCTTTGAGCTCCCAAATCTGATCACTTTATCATCGAGTCAGAGTGAAAATCTGAGCTAAGTTCAAAGTAAATCCTTCAGAGTTCTTAAGATGTTACATCCACGATCAAGGGATGAACAAAGGGCCCTATGACCTTTAACCCCTGACCTCCCTGATCTTTTTTTTTAACTCACAAAGTGGACAATTGTGAAAAATATGTAGAAATCTCCTCAAACCATTCTTGAGTCAAGTATTCACAAGAAAGGAATTTCCATTTGGGTCATAGACCTTGACCTTTGACCTGATAAAACCTTATCTGTTTATACTTGAATTAATAAATGTGGAAATGTCAAGTTTATCCCTCAGAGTTCGTTACAGGTTACACTCACAATAGAGGGATGAACAAAAAAGCTCAATGACCTTTGACCTTTGCCCTTTGCCTCCCCAAATATGATTATTTCATCCCTGATCTGACATTTATGCAAGGTTCGCAGGAAATTGCTCAAAGCATTCTGAGGGCGTCTCTCTCACAAGAATGGAACAGAATGCCTTTAACCCGTGGGCTGCATGGGCATTAAAAGTGGCAGCGTTTTTTTAATTCACACTATTTGGTAGGAAACAATGATTTTACTGTTTTTTAAAGTATGTGTTACATTTTGTATGTCCCTGTCATTTTTAGACTTTGCATTTTGCAGTTGCTGTAGAGGCTTTGTTTTGGTCAAAATATCTCACAAATCAGTTTGAACACATCTATATCCCAACTCCTTGTATTGTGTTTAAGTTGGAAAGCAGGGGGCAATTCCTTTACCAATGTTCTTCAAACAACCATGAGAGGACAAAGAACTCCAAGGTTGCCTTATTATGAAACTGAACTGTACCAACTCACTCATAGTCCAGAAAGTATTAATATAGTTGTTTAATTATTCAGAGGGCCTGGTGCAGCGTGTCTTTAAAGCAGAAGTTTTTAATTGTGTAGCCAGAAGAGTTTTATGAAAGTGGAAAAGTCCCTCTCAAATCCCTTAATATGGTTTTATTAAGACAATATTTGGCATGATGAGGGTGATACATTTGTAATTCATGTAAAAAAACATAAATATATCTGCATGTTTCTATGTATAGTATATTTAAGTACCTTAAACTGTTATAGTGACTCCAACACTTCACTGGGGGACCAGGGTATCTTTTTTCTGCCTCAAGTCATTTATCAACGTTTGTTTTCTTTTGTGTTTTTATTTACTTATTACAAAACCCAATCCCATTGAAGTTGGGACATGGTGTAAATGGCTCTCTACCACTTTTAGGATGGTAATTCAACTTGTAATGAGAATGTTCAAAAGCCAGCATTTGTGGTTGTATGGGGTGTGTGAGTGACCATGGCATGGGCCACTTGCACATCCGTGAAGGCACCGTTAATGCTGAATGCATAAAAGTTTTAGAGCAACATATGCTGCCATCCAAGCCACGTCTTTTCAAAAAGATAATGCAAAGCCTCATTCTGAATGTGTGACAACAGCGTGGCTTTGTAGTAAAAGAGTGTGGGTACTGTGCCTGCAGCCCAGATCCATCCCCAGTTGAAAATGTGTGACACATTATGAACTGCAAAATGTGGCAACAAAGACCCTTGACTGTTGAGCAACGGAATTTCTACATCGAGCGGAAATGGGAAGGACTTTCACCTACAAAGCTTCAAAAATTATTGTCTTGAGTTCCAAAATGCTTTCTGAGTGTTGTTAAAAGGAAAGGCGGTGTAACAAAGTGGTAATCATGCCCCTGTCCCAGCTTTCTTTTGGACATGTTACAGGCATCAAATTTAAAATGAGTGAATATTTGAAAAAAAAAAAAAAAAAAAAAACTTTATCAGTTTGAACAGTAAATATATCGTCTTTGTAGTGTATTCAAATGAATACAGGTTGAAAAGAATCTGTCAGTCGTTGTATTTGGTTTTTATTTATGTTTTACATAGCGTCACAACTTGATAAGAATCTTGGCTTGTCATTGATTTATTTCACCTATTAAATGCAGCAAACACTGGAATGATAATATATCATCTTTAAATTTTTGTCATTGTTTTGTCTTTGTTCAGTATGTATGATTATCATTCACTTTGTGGACTTATACAAATTAATACATTTACTATACGTGAAAGGATAAGTGATGTAATTGACAGAAAAGCATCACCATCTGATCTTTTACCATATACAATTTTTACTTTATTAAGGATATTATGGCAATATCAAATTCTAATTCATGTTCAATTTTGTTGAATTTAATTTAAATAAATCCTAATTAAAGGAATAAATCTGACGTTCTCAAGGGTATCTGGAGTTTACAATCAAAAAGTGGTAATTATTCATCTCCTTAGTCATATTCTTACATTTCAAGCAGTGGTTTGTATTGTTAACACAGACAGATGACATATAGTAACAGGTCAGTTTGTGTCTTTATGTCATAATAAATGAACATTATCAATACAAGTAGAATTACCATCTTTAAGGAGCTAAAGTTATCTCAACCTCAAAGTTCATCTGCAATTGACATCTTTAAACGTCTGATAAGTGGTTTATGTCTCTGGGAACGGACGTGAGTATCCCTGTAGTTACAGTGAAGTCAGAGGTTAATGTGTAATGACTTCCACTATATCCCTCTGCGACTGATTGTTACAGATGACTATAGAAGTATGTGGGCAACTGCAGGCTTGACCCATCAAAGACATTCCTGTGAACCTCTAAGATTATTGCTAGTGTCATTCGTTTGGTCAAGACAGGACCAAATTATTATTCCTGTTTTTGATTGTTTGTTTGTTTGTTTATTGAAATTAAATGTTGAAAGGTTATGAACAGGTTATTTCACACCAGGTAGCTTGTCAATAATCTGCATAGTTAAGACATTCCGGCAAGTAACCAAATACACAAAGGCAGCATAAACTCTAAGGTGCTGTCACTGATAGAAAATAGAAAGCTGAAGACTGAGTATCCTCCCCCATCTGAGCCCTGTCCATTGACATTTAAATGCACTTAGGGCCCATTTCAAAGCGCTTTGGCTTATTAGCACAAGTCTCTTTTTCTAATTAATTCCTGATGCATGTTTTAGTTTAACGCTCGTTGCTCACGGTCTTTAAATAGTGAATTATCATGCGCTCTCGTTTGCACAGAGGTGTGCAGTTTGACTGAAAATAAAAAGTGGTCAGGCACAAAACTGGTAACTTGAGGATACAGAACTTGACTTTGCTTTAAACCTCCTTATACATGGTCTAAACTATAAAGTCTGCTGCGCAGAGTGTTTCTGCAATTTTAGGATGCATTTGAGACATTGAAACACAATTGCTAGATCAAAACACACATTCTACTGATCTTTTAACACTCATATGACATGCAAAACAGCACACTTAAGAGCATTTGTTGAAAAATTCAGTGAAACGTTCAGAACTGGACAGAGAGCTGAGAGACAGCCTGGCTGATTTGCTCTGCACTGCACTTTCAGAAACAAGCAAAATCAGACACGTGATTAAAATGGACAGAAGGTACATTTCTAATCTTCGTAAGTATACTAATGAGTATCCCCAATAATAATGTTTACAGATAATAAAACAGGGTCCAGTGTGTTTCACATGTCTAGCAGAGAATAGTTCCAGCTGTTAAAATGAGAAGATGAAGTACTTAAAGCTGACAGTTATTTGATGTACAGTAAACAGGTCTATCATAAACATAAACCTGCCCGATACTGTCAGTTCAAACCCAATATTTTACTGATTAATGACTTTAATTTTTTGCTTTAATGCTCATGCAGAAACATCTTACTCAGTGTTTTTTCATGTTCTAGATGCTTCAATGACAAAAAGCACTTTAAGATGAACACTAACATAATTAATATAGTGTCCTGTAAGCATTCCTTATAAGAAGAGGAGTTACCTAATCCAGACTAAATTCTCACTAAACAACTAAACCTGTCATTTAACCGGTCATATAAATAGCAAAACAGAAGCTCAGCACACACTCATCTGCATGGAATGATAGCTGACACTCTGATCGGTTTGATCTATGTGACACCGAAAACACATCCATGTATAATCAGGGCACATAATCAACCTTCTTAAAAACCTGCCTCTGGCTTTGCACAAATATAATGCATAAACTAAGAATATGTGCTTCATTCTGTCTAAATAGGGCCCTTAAGGTTAAACCTTGGGTTGAACAGCTCTTAACTTTACCTCTGTATCAGAAGTTAAATGATGCCAGTGGGCCTGGAGATGTTCCCTTGAGGAATGCCAAATTTAAACCTGATTGTTGTAAATTTTAACTTATCAAGGTAAATCACAATACAGGAAATCCTCAGGTCAACTTTTACCTCAATACAAGGTATAATGCAGCTCAAAAACTTCCAAACCCTTTGACTTTTTCCTCAAAAGTAGCAACAACATAGATTGGGAGACTCCACTGTGTAAATTTTTAGAAAGCAGAGGATACCTACATTGATGTTGTCAAAAGCAAACTTAATTACTATAACTATTTATTTTACTTTTCAGCATAAACAACACCAGATCACTTTTTAATAAAGACTGATAAAATATAGCATTTGTAATCATATGAAATAATCTTTGGCCTCTCATGACCCCTCGAGGAGTCCTGGTCTCCAACTTACAGCAGGAAGCACTGATCTACTTTTTGTGTTACTAAAAGGTGAAGTAGTTGAAAATACTTAAAAGACATTTGGGAAGCAAGGAAACATGGGGCTGTAAAGTAGCTGTCTTTAGGATAAGGATCTATTGGTTAAGGTTTTACTACAGCTGTTAGAAAACACAGGGTGGAAAAATGAAATAAATCATATCTGTTTGACAAGAGAGGCACAGGAGGCTGAATCAAAAGCAAATTCTAAGGGCAGGTCTAAGATTATGCGAGGGTTGTGTCTTTTGCTCCTAGTAACACCACTTCATGAATAATTACTGTATGTTAAAGGGCCATTTCATTCTCCAGTTGTCAGTTCTGGTCCAACCCTTGACTTCGGTTAAAATTTTAGTCAAGTAATTTTAAAAAAATCTACTCTATACTATCAGTGCTTCTGTTAATTATCAAAATTCTTGGCACACTACAACGACTGAAATAGAATCCATAGATGATGATGTAAAAGTTTAAAATGATAGGAAGTGGGGCTCACAACAAACTCACTTTCACCTGTGCAGTTTGAGACCTTTCTGTGGATTTTTCAGTGGTTTTTACCCTCACAACAAATACTAAATTCCTCACTTCAGTGATTACCTTAACTGGGGAATTTGAGCTATGCAGATAAGACTATCCAGATAAGATACAGAGATAAGATGAGATTCAAGGATTAGATAATTGCATTAAAGTGTGTGCATTTCATGATGGAAATAACCTTGACTAAAGGCTGTCTTGCAAAATGAATGCTGCATTTGTGTTAGTACTTTGATTCAGCAGCTGCCTATCCCTGTTGTCAGAACGAGAACTGAAGAGACTCTACAGCAAGCAGTGACTCCTCGCATTTTTCCAGTAATAACAAAGAAGACATACATAAGATTTAAAAAAATAAACAATATAAAGAAACTTAAAATCATTTGGATTTACATCAAACAATTACAGCTTAGTAAGTTCTTTAATTACTTGCAAAAAATCAAAACAAACACCAACAATCTAATGCCTAATTAGACTGTAAGCTCAAATTTGTGCATGGTGTTGTATTGATATCTATTGTATCTCAGGTTGAGATACATTTCATATGTTTTCTTCATGTTTACAATTTGTTGAATGACTGGTGGCCAACACTGAGTGAGGTGGAGGTCTGCATATGGCCCCTGGGGTGTCAGTTGCCCACCCCTGGTCTAAGTCCATTAGCAGGGGCTGGAAACTCCAGTGCAGAGCATAAGTCGTTGAATGATTGAAGAGTTGTTAACAAAATGCCTCTGAGCAGTGCTGAATGGATCAATTAAAGTAGCAGGTCAACCAAGACCGTGTAGACTGGGCCCATGTAGGGGAGGGGGCCTTAAAGTGAAAGGAGCTCTAACAGGGCGTCTCAGACGGATTAAGAATACATCTGGATCAGGGGTACTCAGTATGTGGAAGCTAGAAGGTTATTTGAACATTTTGCCCTAGAAGTCATCAAAAATGTATATATAAACCCAAGTTAAGGAAAAATATGAGCTCTTTAAAGGATTTCCCCTGAACTTTGCACCAATATCCACTCTGACTAAAGGATAAGCTGATTACATTCTGGAGGTCAAGATTACTGAGCCATGTGTTCATCCTTTGATTGAGCACAAAGCATCTCAATATCACAGTGAATTTTTAAAATTTTGCACAAATTTCCACTCTGACTCAAGGATACTGGACACATTTTGGGGTTAAAAGGTCAAGGTCCCTGTGATCTTCAATTTTGTGATGAAATAATGCACTTTCATTATCATTCATCATCATTATTATCTTCATTCATTAACATTCATACAAATCACACAAATCTACTCTGCCCCTCTTCTTAACCAGCTCCTGTGCTTTTACTGTCTGGCAATTGAGAGGTATTCTCACCAGGCAGATGTTCTAGATTAATTGCTATACAGGAAAAAGGCGGTTAATTGTACAATTCTCTAATTCAGGCAGTTACTACTTTATATCACAAAAGGACCAAATTCACAGCTTTATTAAAAATGTATTACACCAAGATTTACATTTTCAAGAAGCCTGTAAAGCTTGATCCATTGAAACAACCCTGAAAAAGCTACTTTCTTCACACAACTAAATAAACCAAGAAAATTATATCTACTGATTTCTAGCAAAGAACAAAACATATACTAGTAATAGAAAATCTCAGTTTTGTATGCTGTAATGCCTTTGATCACGATGTTGATTTACAGTATAAATCCATCTGTTGGCCAAATTTGGCCCCCAGGTCACCAGCTGCCCCTGTTTCCAGACTCCGGATGACATATTGGCCCAGGCTAAGTTGCTGTTTGATGTATTTTCTTACTTTATGGCATCTGAACAAATCAATGGTAAATCCATGAAATAAAAAAAATTGTGTTTGCAGGAGATGTGCTCTATTAAATTCTGTTGGGGGACTAAGTGACAAGCATTTTGTTCCCTCTGTTCTCAGAATTCTGCTGCTATGTGGGAGTCTGACACTAGCCCATGCTGGTGCTGTCCCTGGTTTGTTCACGGCTTCCTTTCTTCTTTTGTCATGTCTCCGTTTTCTGCATGCTCTCTGCTGATAGCCATTCCTTCTGTTGTTGTTTCCTCGTCCCCTGCAGTTATTGATAGGTGCAACAACCTTCACATCCTGTCTGAGGGCATCAAGGTGGTGCGCCTTATCATATATATGGTTTAGTTTCAATATAGGGCTGTGTGCCAATCTGCAATCTGTCTGCATCTTGGGTACTTTTAGGAGTTATACATACAACTTCTGCCTTTTGTATTGCTGTATCGCCTCAAGGGTGCAGTTAATACATGGTGGTTCCTTTGACCCACACCTCAAATAGCGTCCTTAAAAAACCTCTTCACAGACTTTTTCTCTTCAGACTAATTCTGAAAACATGACCTGCTTGAGGACAAAAAGGCTTTGACCAGTGCTCAAGATGGTCATTGTACAGTTGTGAAACTGTCCTGTCGACAAATTGAGTTATCCAATGTTCTCTTCTTATATTTACTTGACATTGGTTCACCATCAATTCATCTCCAAAGTTGCTATTTTTCAGGAAATGAAAAGAATGCTCTACTACTGGGTGAATGATTATTGTATTGTCTTGATTACTTTTTTTGTACTGTGCACTGTATTAAAAACAAAAAAAATCTGGAAGATGAGGCATCCAACGGCTACATCCAACTTCCTCTGCCCTTCATTGTTTCCAACAACGGCAAGGAAGGTGTGCACCTTCAAAGTACTCCATGCATTGTTCCATGCCGACATTCTTCAAAGCAAAAGTCGTGGAAAAGTTGCTCAACAAATATGTTGTTGTTGTTTTGGCTTCTGTTACACAGGAAGTGACGATCAACAGATTGCACTCGGGACCCCACAGAAGAGTGCCAAAAAGTGGGACATACAGATTAGTTATTTGGGTACCTTTCCCTATATTTGACAGCAGAAACACCAGGCCCAGCCTGCTGTTATTGGCTGACCAGTCTACTAAGTGTTAATTATGCATTTTGGCCATGTTGTCAAAAACTTTCAATGTATTCAAGGGTCTATGCTTCCACTCTAAGCCAATGGGCTCAACATTGTTGAAACAATGATAGGACATCAAGCTGGGAGGGCCAGGGGAACTTTGGGTTAGGGAACCTTTGGGTGCTGCAGAGAGAGGGAGAGGGAGAAATCCCATTGCCGCTGACTTTTTGTCCTATTTTCAAAGGTCTTTATTATGAGGAGTCATGTTAAACACACAAAAGAAATCATATAAACCTCAAAAGGAATGACATTGACATTGTTCTTTGACTGATAATCTCAAAACTCCAACGGGTTACTCTTATGTGAGAGGAGTTTGAAGTAAATCTATTGTAGCAAACTTGAAACATTGTATTTGCTATCAAGGTGTGACCACAAAACCTCCATGGTCTTAACCATTGACCTATGACATTAAAAATGTGTTTAATCTTTGAGTCAGATCATTTGGAGAAAGGTTAAAGAAAATCCCTCAGAGAAATCATGAGATATTGTGTGAATAACTCAGAATGAATATGGGACCAAATGGCCTCATGTTGACCAATGACCTTCAAAACTGCATCAGTTCATTACTGAGTCAAAATGCACATTTGGTAAAAGTTTGAGAGAGTTTCTCAAACTGCTTTTGACATATCTTATTCTCAACATAGGACAGCATGGGGGCATAAAAATGTGCCTTTAAGATCAGTCATTTTCTCACACGTTTCCCCTACACATGTATCCTTTAATACTTTAAAAGACAGGACAAGGGCAAGAGACATCAGGGGGTTAGGAAGAGTAGATATTCAAATTTCTGTTAAAGATGACTTTAGCCCTAACAACACTACAAAGATATCACTTATCAGTCTGCGTAAAGGTCATTTACAGGATTTTTCATGTGGGATAAGAGATGTGTGTAGATTTCTGAGATGATAGACTGATAGGCTTTCCAAAGCAAGTCCTTTCCAGATTCTTCCAAAACTCATAAATCCATATCAAGAACTCTTTCTTTCTAAAAGATTTGGACTACATTTTGATATAAATTACCTGACAAAGGTGGTATTTAGGGCCCTGGAGCGTGTTTGATGGCACGGTCTTTAATGTCTGGTGATTTGACTATGCTTGTTACAGATGCTTACGGAAACAGACAAACTGTAAATCACTATTATTGATGAAGCTGACAGAGGTGGATGTGTTTATTTATCTTCTGACCAAAAAGTCTGAAAAACAAATTAAGACAATGATGAAGACCTTAGGTAAACATTTGTCGTCTGGAGTCTTAAAAACCACAGTATAGTCCAGCAGTCCAAACCACAAACAAAAATGACTAACTCAGACATCAAAGCAGCCCAGTTTAGTGAAGACACTCCACCTTTACCCTGGTCTAACAGATGCCTCCAGGCCAGCAGAATGTCACTTTTCTAAGTAAGGTACTAATATATAGGGTTAAAACTAGGAGGCATGGGTGGAGTAGAGACCCTGAAAGCTTTTTAAAAGAGATTTTGCATAATTCATTTACCAAAGATGTATTTTTACCATATGCTCAATCGGCCATTTAATGAGGAACATCCATTCAACTGCTTATTAAAAATCAACTCAAAAAGCTAATTAACCAACCGCATGGCACCAACTGACCACAAATAGCATTGGTCAAGACGAACTGCTGAGGTTCAAACCAAGCATCACAACGGGAAAGAAAGGCAACTTCAGTTACTTTGAATATGGCATGTTGTGGTAACCTGATATACCAGATAGACTGTTCAATGTATGTATACTACACAGAATATATTTAACTAATTACATTTATTAGAATTATTTAATCTTATTCATTTATTTATTTTATCCCTCTTAATATGTTTTATTTCTCAATTTCAGGTCAGATTTATTGTTTGGAACTTTATTCTCTATTAATCGATTTTCTTTCCATTATCCTTCTTAGCAGATTTTATAACTAATTTGGTGTTTGGCTATCTCATTTTACTATATTATTATTTCAAATTTTATTTTATTTACTTATTTATTTTTCTATAGTATTTTTTATCTAACTTCTTACCATGTTTTTTTTATTGTCATTGCAGTCCTAGGGCCTGTGTTTCCTCATTTTTAATTCAAGATAGCGTTTCCTAAGTCCTCTAATTCTGTTTTCTGTGTGTCTTAGTGTGTGTGTGTGTGTAAGTGAGTGTGTGTGCTGTATGTGGATTGCGGGGGGTATTTTCCATTGTATTCAGTTTTTGACTTTTAATTATTTATTTATTTTATTTCTTTGTTTTTATGTAAAGCACTTTGTGCTACAAGGCCATGTATGGAAAGTGCTATACAAATAAAGTTTGACTGATTGATTGATCATTGTCAGATAGTAATTTCATTCTTTATAGACCAACCAGATTTCGTAGTAGGCAGGGGCTACTGCTGCAGTGTAAATGACAAAACATAAGTCACTTCATAAGACAAACTCTCTCCAAAACATGCCACGAGTGTAGCAAAAATATCCTTTCTATCAAGAAATGCTTTCAGTGTTTTTATTTGTTTTTCATTTAGTAAAGAAATGTGGTCCAGATCTGACAAAACTACTATTGCAGCTGTTAGTATCTTTGCTAATCTCTGTTCAAGCAGTCACTTCCTGCTGTCATTATGCTTGTAGCTCCCACCTCTTACTGCTTTAATGGACACCTGTTGGGCAGTGCATCTGCAGACAGTGAATCAGAAATGAATGTTCTTCTGGGATTTCCACTCACAATCATCTTTAGAGTTTACAGAGAACAGTTCTCTGGGCTAAAATGTCCTGTTGAAGCCAAAGGTTGGAGAAGAATGACAGGCAAGAAACACAATGATAACTCAAATAACAACTTGTACTTTGTCTGCAGAAGATCCCCTTTAATTGCACACAACAGTATGTCCAATCTTGAAGCAGCTGGGCTTCAGCAGCAGAAGACCAAACCAGGTGCTATTCCTGTCATCTGAGAACAGGGAACTGAGGCAACTCAGACTGCAATTTGTATGGGCTCACCAAAATTAGACAAATTAGATGATTGGAAGTACGTGTATGTGCCTGGTCTGCTGAGTCTTGAAATCTACAGTGACAATCAGATGGTAGGATCAGAATTTTGAGTAAACAACATGAAAGCATAAATCCAGCCTGCCTTGCATCAACAGTTCAGGTTCTTGGTTCTGGCGTTATGGTGTGGGGGATATTTTCTTGGCCCAATTTTGAGCATTGTTTAAATGCCAAAGCCTGCCTGGGCATTCTGCCTGAGTATGTCCATCCCTTTATGACAAGAGTGTACCCATCCTCTGATGGCTACCTCCTGCTGGATAACACCCCACGTCCACAACCCACGTCAACAACCCACGTCCACAGCCCACCACACAAAGCTCAAACCATCTCAAACATGAATCCATGATGCTCTCATGTTAATGTGGTACAAAATCTCTGAGAAATGAATCAAGCAACCTCTTTGAATCTATGCCACAAATAATTAAGGCAGTTCTGAAGGCGAAGGGGGTCCAACCCAATACTAGCAAGGTGTGCCTGATGGATTGGTTAGTAGGTGTAGATATACCTGGTATATCTTGCTTGATATAAAATCCTGGTGGGGCTTTTTTCAGTGGTTTTAATTAAATATAGGGTGGTAGATTTTTTGGCCCGTTAAAGTTGATTTTGATGGTATTTTATTTGCTCTTGGCAAAGTTTTCCAACCATTGATGCACAACTTTTACACTTATGCCTTAGGATGCTTGATGCACGAAACCCCAACAATTGCCAACCTATGCCTCATTGTAAAGCCACCATATGTCACTTTGAATGTGCCATGGCAGTGTTTTCAATTCAAAAAACAAAATCTGATAAACAAACACAGGTTTTGACCAACCTCTTCAAATTTAAAGTGATAGCTCAGAGGCACTGAAAGTGAATCTCGTTGCCTCTTTCTCAATGTCAGTTTCGTCAGACTCTTACTGATAGATAAAAACATTTTGTTTTCAACGCTAGAACCACAGAGAGAGAAAATTTATGGGCCCATTGTGTTGGGTGGGACTGTCAAAGCACATTGGGCTTCTGACACTCTGAAATTAAAAATATTTGAGGACATGTCTTAAATGATTGCCAACCATACTTTAATTGATTGTCCTCTAGTGTTCTCTGAAACATAAGCCTGAAATTTGTCTGCAGAGAGGACATATGTTGATACATTTGTGTTTCCTTGATTACGTAAAGATAACGCAATGTCTCAAGCATTGACATGTGTGACATAATAAATATACAATAACTATATGATAAGGAAGTCTGTTATTTGTTCTGGTCCCCCAATGACTGTCTCATAGGACAGTCTAATTTAGTTTCATTGTTTCCCTTCTCAGCATTTAACAGATAGTCTTACACACCCACACATACTCTCCTGTGCATCCACACATTCTCCTTTGAACAGATGTTCACATACAGTGTTAATGAACTTTGTGACCCCTCTTTAGTCAGATAAGGGCTTGAATTGTTTCTCCACAAAGTAAGACATGAGGTACACCCACCAGTCATTTTGTTAGGGAACACCTTGCTAGTTCCGGGCTGGTCTCCATTTGGCCTGGAGAACCACCCTTATTACTCATGACACTGATGCAATAAGATGGACATTCCTTAGAGGAGTGGTCATAAAGTGATGGACTTTGTAAGAAACAACATTAACATAGGTAGAGGCGTTTAAATGGTGCTCACTAAGGGGTCCAGAGTGTGCCAAGAAAAATTTGCTACACCAATACACCACTACCACAGCCTGACCCATTGATACAAGGCAGGATGGACCCATGCTTTCATGCTGTTTACATCAATTCTGACCCTGCTATCTGAGCATTACAATAGAAATTGAGACTCTTCAACTTGGCACTAATTTTCCAGTCTTCCATTGACCAATTTTGATGATCCCATATAAATTATAGCCTCAGTTTCCTGTTCCAAGTTGGGAGGAGTGCCATCTGGCGTGGTCTTCTGCTGCTATAACCCATCCTTTCAACACTGTATGTGTTGGGGGTCCAAAAATGGTCTTCCACATACCTTGATTGTAATGAGTGATTATTTGAGTTGTTGTTGCCATTTTATCATCTAGACCAATCTGGCCATTCTCATCTGCTGTTCAGTACATATTATCTCTTTGTGGACTATCCTACATAAACTCTAGACATGGTTGTGCATGAAAGTCCCAGAAGAGCAGTAGTCTCAGAACAACCTGTCTTACACCAACAGCCATGTTATGTTCAAAGTCACTTTAAACACCTTCTTCCCCCCATTTTGATGCTTGGTTTGAACTTCAGCAGGGCGTTTTGACTATGTTTACATGCCTATTGCATTGAGTCATTACAATGTGACTGACTGATTAGCTATTTCCATTAAAGAGCAGTTGAATGTACCTATGAACTAGCAGGATACTTGCTGAAGAGGTGTCCACATTTTTTCCATCAAGGGCCTCCTTACAAAAAAATATCAGGATGACTAGGTCAATTATATACACTTAAGAGTATTAGACTTATAGATAGAGCACAACCCATGTCCAAGGTATTTCTGACATGTTAGCCAAGTTATCTGTGAAAATATGGAAACTGCCTTAGCTCACAATGTTAACAATCCTTCAAAGTATTTCTGGATCCACATTCAGTTCAGATCTCAACCAAAATCTCATCACTTCTTGACACCATGGCTAACACTCCCCAGTAATTCCATCAAAGTCCTTTCATAGCTTCTCAAGTTATCTTGCTAACAGAGAAACAGATAAACAGACAAACAGTAACAAATACTCCTTGGCAGAGGTTAAAAAAAAAAAAAAAAAAAAAAAAAAAATCAGCCCACACCACAGCTTTTCATTCACAGCTTGACAAGGTAAACAGTCAATCAATGTATTTTTTTTTGGGGGGTGGGGGCTTTAAGGTTTCAGGGGGGCCCAGCCAGCCCTGGCTGCCATTAGATTGATCTCTCTGCTCAGCATTATGGACACTGATGGATCATTCCCACCTTCAGGCTCATGACAAGGGCAAACTGCCTAATTTAAATGGAGTTTTGGTGCTTGACGCTGATTAATACACTTTTCTGTGTGTATCAGACCTTGAAAAAGAGAAGATGGTGAAGGAAATGGATGCAATTCATGCCGCCATTACAAGCTGTTATTAAATTGTCTTTATTCTTCAGTCAAGTAATAGCTTCCAAGTTTTAATGTGGACCAAATTCCCATTATTTCTTTAGAAATTGCTGCAGGTCAGCTTAAAGGTGGCAGTGCCATAGTTGGCCCCCAGGCCATGTGTCATGCAAGCACAGTTTACAGGATCACTTGCTGAGCTAAAATACTGTTTCTATTTAGGTTGACATGTTACTAATTTAAGCTCGTCTACAGAACCTATCTATCCCTGACAGTTTGACAGGTATGTTTGTGTTTGTGCAGTCACAGTGACACGACACAGTTGGATTATTGTAGACTTGGGTCTATCAGCTCGTCATTACTACCTGCCATTGTTGTCCCTGCCATCACATCCACATTTCCTCTTCACTCCTGTGCACAATGTATTGTGCGTCCATTTTGCATTGCATTCTGGGAATGAGCAGAGCTGATGTGCCAAACCAATTCTCAAGATGCCCTGAAAATTGCCTGAGTCATCCCGTGTAATGTGTCAAGAGGTAGACAGTAATCCAAAACAGAAAAACAAAATATATTAATACTATGATATAATATTCAGGTCATATTCCATTGCATTTATATTCCTCCACATCATAGCATTCTTTTTAAAATATCAGTCATTTAAAATTATGTAGAAAGACAGGGAGTCTCCACCACAGAGCCATGACGGGTCAAACATCCATTACTGAAAGTGTCCACCCTCAAGAACAGCCCCAAACACTTCCAAAGAATGCTGAACATCTGCTGACTTGTGCTTTTACCACAACATGGGAGGGATCAATCAAACAAGAAATACTACTGTAGTGGTGTCATCACAAAACAAGAAAGAGTATTCTTTTTTTATCCCAAGCGTATATATGTCAACAAACATTCCATATAATGCACAGAGCTCTCCACTGCTGATGCTTCACACTGGTTATTGTGGCCAAAAAGCAAATAGAAAATGTCTCTGGTATCTAATTTCCCTCTGTTGCAACATCTCTGGCTGCTTTGTATAGAATAACACTTAAAGATTTATTGCTTACATTATACTTGGTGATATTTTCAATTTAGATGTGGTTCTTTCAAGCCTGTCAGTACATGTTTTACATCATATCTTGCTGATTCAACATGTGTTTTGGCACAACTTAGCACTTAAATTTAATGATATATCCATAAAGTATTTATTTTGATGAGGTGTTTCTGTGTTTCATGAATGTCTTTTGCATATATTAATTAGGAAGCACCCATATGGATATTGAAATTATTTAGACGGTGAGGGAATTCTTGTACATCGCAGGCTGATGCGTGAGAATTTATCGTTTGATTAGTTTTACCTGAGTAGTGTGAAATGTGTCAGCCAAGGCAGTGGTACCACCAGTTACTCCTTAAATAGAGTTACTGTGATGGTTCAAAAGAATGAGTGTTGTAACAATATTTATATTCTACTTCTTAGATTTACTGCACAATATGAGGAAGCACACTCCAGCTATGCGGAGGCCATGGTAACATTTACTTTATGTCAGTACATATCTAACCTCCCAGTGATGCATGTTTATTGCCAAGAAAGCATCCAGAAGTGGGTTTAAAGTTTGTCAGGACATCGTAAATTACCGTAAGTGCTGTTTGGAATAGAAATATCCCCCCTGCTAACATTACACTAATTCACTGAAAGTAAACCTCAGGAAGTGACATATACCTGCTGCTGTTGCTGCTCTAAAGCAGAGCATTTATATTGCTGTTTGTTTTATTTTGTACATTTGATTTACAAATAATTTATTCACACAATACATATTTGTTTTTTTCAGAAATCAGGAAAGTATGGATGATGTGACATCTGTCACAAATATTACACAAAAAAACAAGAAAAAGATCAAACAAATCATCAATCAATCATCAAAATGACAACAAATGAAAATTCAAAACAATATCAGATCAGAAAAAAAATCATACAAAATCCTATTACAAATCAAAAACCAACAAATAAGAAAAACAACCAAAAAGAACTCAACAAAAGACACACAAATAATAAACTGCAAAAACATAAAAACACAACATAGAAACAAAATTACATCAAATCACAGAACACAATGCCTACAGAAATGCATAACTGAAAATAAGTAAACAAATAACTCAAAACACACAAAAAATATTGAAAAGATTGCAACAAGAAATAAGAAAACTCAACAAAGCTAAATGCCACCGTGATAAATTGATGAACATGACATCAAATTTTTAAAAACATGACATGAAATAAGAGGGGGCTGTTTCAGGCAGCTACTGGCACTGCAGACAGAGGGGAGAGGGAGAAGTACTGATGCCATGAACTTTGGCTCCTAATTATCAGTCTGGTGTGACTCTTGCACAGATATTGATGCAGAAATTATATTACACTAGCTCTCATGAGTGATTCATGGGGCAATCTAAGCAAAAGAATGACTGTGTGTTGATAAATGTGATGACTGAAAACAGTCTTTATTTAAATATTCATCCATTAACTTTTGCAGCTTATCTGTTTTGAGGTTGCAGGGGCTGGAAGCTATCTCAGCTGGCTTTGGGCAAGAGGCAGAGCAGACCATGGACCAGTTGACAGACTTCATTGGTAAGCCCAGAATCTACAACACTTAGGAACGTCAAGGGGATAAAATGAGAGGAAATCACTTTGAACTGGAGACTTACAAAGTCACAAGAGAAGAAGAATAAATTATTGGTGTTTATGAGCCTAATAAGAGAGATTAATGGGAGTCAGAGACATCACGTCTGCAAAGCACACTGGATTTCTGTTTTTGTTTAAAGAGAAATATTTTTAAAAGAGAAAGTCATACTTTCTGAGGACTAAATAAAAATTTTAATTAACTATTTTTGATTGTTCAGGGATACTAGCGTTTTAATAGACCCCATGGGCAATGTATTTAAGAATGGTTTATAATTTAACAGAAACCAAACTCTCACAGAAAGAGACATGGTTAATATGAGGGGTTTATATTTCATTATCATCAGAGCAGGGGCAGTGGCTGATGGGACAGAGAAATAATCTCTTAAAGACTAATACAACAGACTCTTTAAAACTAAGTTATATTACATCAGACAACTAATTTAAGTTTTTGTTCTTTTCTCCCCATCTCTGTGCAAAAAACCTACCTCACCTTTGATCACCTCTTCCCTTGCTCCTCCCTCTTCAGAGCACACTAACTGCAGTGATAACAAACAAAATTTTGGTTCTAAACAATGTCAAAATGTGCATTTAAAGAAAACACTGGTATAGTATTTCATAAATAAATCATAAATTGAGCAGGTTTAATTGAACAGACTCCTTGTTTGGAGATTTGGCCCACTGAGCCAGTCAGAGATTTACTTAGCAAATGTAACTTCCTGTAAAAGTTCTCTGTCAAACAGTTTTTAGTTTTACTGATTTGAGAGAAATGCTTATCATCACTGAAAGCATTCTATTCCATTTTATTCTTCAACTTTCAGTCTATCAATGCACAGTGAGTATGAAATAAAAATTCCTCTTCCTTACAGATAGATTGAATTTGTTGCATTGCGAGACTGCACTGACTGTAAGCTTGTGCAGAACATTCCACAGGTGAACAGGTTAACTGGAAAGTGATAAGTGTCATGATTAGGTAGAACAGGTGCATCCTTGAAAGGCTCAGTCATTCACAAACAAGATTCGGGCCAGGTTCACTACTTTGTGAACAAATGTGTGTGGAAAAAGTGTGTGAGCAAATAAAAAAACAGTTCAAGAACAACTTTTATCAATATACAGTTGCAAGAAAATTTCATCTACAGTCCTAATATTATCAAAAGATTTAGAGAATCCAGAGAAACTCTGCATATAAGCTGCAAGGTCAAAAACCAACACTGAATGCCAGTGACTTTCAACCCCAAAGGCAGTTCTGCATTAAAAAACGACATGACTCTGTAAAGGATTTCTCCATGTGGGCTCAGAAACACTTCAGAAAACCATTGTCACGTAATACAGTTCTTTGTTACATTTACAAGTGCAAGTTAAAATTCTACTCTAGTGAAAGCCCTCAGCACCCAGAAACGCTTCTGGCTTTTCCTGAGCCCATCTGAGATGGACTGATACAAACTGGAGGAGTGCTGTGGTGTGACGAGTCCACATTTCAAATTGTTCTCAGAAATCATGGACGTCGGGTCCTTAGGCCTGAAGAGGAAAAGGACCATCCAGATTGTTGTCAGCACAAAGTTCAAAAACCAGCTCCTCCATCTCCTGCAGGCAAAGTGCCTGTGGTACTAATGGATGGGAGTCACTGGGTGGGCTTAAAGGCCCTCGCTCAAGATAAGTGTGGACACCAGGTCAATGTGGTGGTTCCAGACATTACGATGTGGATGGGTCCAGGGAAGCACTGTGTGATGGTATGTGGCTGTGTGTTAGTGACAATGGCATGGGTAACTTGCGCATCTGTGAAGGCACCATTAATGCTGAAAAGTACGTAGAGGTTTTAGAGCGACATATGCTGCCATCCAAGTGAGCAGCGTGAGTGAGAAGATTGCAATCAGGAGAATGTGGCTTGCTGGCCACTGCCATCGACACCAAGAGCTATCTGCCAGCAAGCTTCTACTATGGGATCCAAAGCATGAGCATCCAAAAAAGCAAAAGCGAGCTGGTCAGATGTATGGACAATCGAAATGACTGGAGTTGCTGATGGAAGGCTTGTCTGAGGGCGACCTAGGGATAGAATTGACGTTCCTGCTTATTTCAGTCAGACAATTCCAAGACCTGTTCTCCACATGATACAACAGTGTGGTTTTGTAATAAGAGTGCAGGTACTAGACTGGCCCGTCTACAGTCTAGACCTGTCGCCCATTCAAAATGACAACGGAGAGCCCAGACTGTTGAGCAAGAAAACACCTACATCAATTTGAATGTGAAAGACTGCCACCTACAAATCCTAAACCTTCAGTGTTCTCAGTTACCAATGTTTTATAAAGTGTAGTTAAACTGAAAGGTGATGTAGTACAGTGGCACACATGACCCTGTCCCAGCTTTGTTGGAAAATGTTGCAGGCATAAAATTCAAAATGACTTGCATATTTGCCAAAAAAATTGAGTTTATTATTTTAACCAATGAGCATCTTTTCTTTGTAGCGTGTTCAGTTGAATACAGGTTGAAAAAGGCTTGCAAATCATTGTATTTTTTTATTTTATGATTAACACAATGTCCCATCTTCATTAGAATTTGGGTTTGTAACTGGATGCTAACATTTGATCAAAAAGCAGGAGGTTAGCAACTTTGTCATTCAAACTTGCCTTAATCAATGTTACGATGTCTGCGTGGCTATTTAACATTCATCACCTTTTTAAATTGCTGATCAATCCACAATTGGTGAATCAATATCTTTTTGAGACCCCCAAAAAATAACTTATAGGACATTAATAGCTTCACAAGCAACATTTTATTTAGAAGCAGCAGTCATTGCTGTAAAAAAGCTCTCTTAAAGCATGTGTACTGCCACTGTAGCACCCTTGGATATTATGACAAAAAGCTTGTGAACAGTTGTAGCCGATAGTACAGGGGTCCTCACCCTCAGTTTGTGCTGCATTTGTTCCAAAATTCCCCTAAATACTGTAATAAGTCTACCTGTAAAAGCACAGACTTGATGTGTTCAGTGTGCTTCACTGCACACAGGAGGTATTTGGTGTGTACATATTATTTAGAGTTTTCAGTGCTTTAGATGTGCTGACAGATAAAGTGCCTTTTAAATCACTTTAATCAATTTCCTCCCCCCTGAGCGTTTTGTGTTCCAGCTTTTACTCAACAAGGAGGCCAAATAAACACAAACACGTCAAATTTCTGATTGACCTCACGAGGGAGTTTAGGACTAGTAGTTTATTAATATCCGTGCGGGATTAAATCGAGGGATGAGTTCAGCAACAGTTCAAAGTCCATCCTTATCTGCCAGCACTCAGCATTTTAATTCTTTTATAAACTCGTTTTCATGCCAAAAAAGTTAATGTTATCCTAAAGTATCCAGAAAAGCAGTGGGCCATGAAGTTCAATTGAAGTTTAGTTTATCTGGGGCTAAAAAGGTTTTGTTTAAAGAAGTCACAGTATATGAGACAATGCTTTTCTTCAATGTGTGAAATTGTCATAAAATATGGGATATGTGTTGTTGACAAGAACTGTAAGGATCCAGTAACTTATTTTACTTTGTGCTTGTACAAACCCATCCTGGTGTTTATAAAAGCCTCTCCTGAGAACATGTTCTTTTATGTGAGACCTATAGGGGCTGGCTCACAAATAAAAGCTGGCTTTATTTTTGTTTTTTCATAACAGGAAATATGAATGTTTTTTCCTCCATACTGCTCAACTTCAGGCACAGCATGGCTTGAAATATATTGCTTGATCGCATAACTGCTGTCAATCAAGCACAAAAAATGCAATTCTTATGAAAAGAAAGATTCCCTTACAGGTAGACTTAAATCAATTAGATAATTTGGATCACTACAAGTAGATAGTATTCTTATAAATAATCATAATGGTGGGCCTGAAGTGCATAAAATAACAAATAAAAAAAAGTTAAAAAAGCACAACAGAAATGAAAAAGACAAAGAGATGCAAAAACTAACAATAATACAGACATGACAACCAAAAAAATGGTACACCATGAAAGGAAACACAACTTATTGAAAAAAAAAACACAAGTGCAAACAATAAATGTGTAAGAAAGCACAACAAAAATACAAAAAGACTTGAAGATACAAAAATTAAAAACACATCAAACAATGAAAAATGCTACAACATTAAAAATACAAAAAACAAAAAAATTAAAACAAACCAAAAATGGCAACAGCAACAAAGCACTGCAATATGTAAAGAATGCATTTACAAACAAGACAGCCCAACAAGAAGGGCTAAACTGACTAGCACAAAAACTGTCCACAAACACTACAAACAAGCATTACAAGATTCACAAATCTCAATGTTTTTTTTTTATTTATTTCTAGTAGGTAATTTGATAATTGCTTTCATTTTTTTTTATTTTTGTTGTGTTAACTCACTTTAGAGCTTTTATTTCTTGTTGTGTTTATTGTGATTTTTTGTTTTCTTCTTTTTCATGGGGTTTGTGTTATTGATTTTTTATATGCTTCTAAATTTGTTTTTTTTGTTCCATTTCTTTGTTGTTGCATTGATTTTTAATTGATGTGTTTCAGAATTTGTTTGATTCTTGGTCGCATGTTTCATTTGTTGTGTTTTTATTTATGTTAAATTTGAAATTTTTTGTGATTTTGTTTTTATATTGTTTTTTTTATTTTTGCCTCTCTTTCGTTGATGGGTTTTTTGGAATTATTGCAATATTGTTGATATTTTTTCCATTTATTTTGATCGCTGGGGGTGATTTGTCGGAGTCTTAGACAGTTATATATTTTTTGTTTTGTTGATGAGTTGTCATTGTGCTTTGTCATGGTTCTTTTTGTTGTTTTTGCATGAATTATTTGGTGCTGCCTTTTTTATTTGTTGTAGGCTATTGCATTGTAATTGCTGCTTTCTTATTCTTGTTTTTTTATGGGGTTTTTTGTATTTGTTATTTGCATTATATTTGTTAATTGTGGCATTTTTTTTTTCAATTACTTATTAGGTTGTTTTTTTTTGGTTGCAACATTTTTGCATAGTGTCCAGTATTTCTACATTTTTAACTGTGATCTGTGACTTCTATTTTTGTTTTTTTGCTCTTGTGATTGTTAATTTGTTGTGCTTTAATATTTGTCATGTTGTATTATTTGTTGTGTTTTTTATTTGTTGTTGGGTTTAAATCATTATTGTTGTCTTTTCCTCTTGTTAAATTATGTATTTGTTTTGTTTTGTTTTTAGTTTGTTTGGGGTTTTTATATGTTCTTGTTTTCTAGGACTTGCTGTGTTTTGCACTCCAGGGTCACTGTAGGCTGTTCATCAAAGCCAAAACCTTACATAGCGTTTAAATGTGTGTCCTTGGCAGATCGCGCCACAGAGATGCGTTCAAGCAGAGTGAGGCCTGTAATACTGGATCTGTCGTCATGGCGTCACAGACCCCTGACCAGGCCTTTGAAAAATGTTTTTGTTAAGCTTTTGTAGAGGTGTGGGACACAAGCAAGGGGCTTTACAATGGCAATAAATGGGCAAGGAGCCCAGAGGCACACGCAACAATTGAGGGGAACTGATCCGCCTAATAAAGGTCCCCCTGTGTGTTTGCGGGCCTGCCTGTCCCAGGAGAAAACAGAGTGGGAGTGTAAGTGTCTTCAGTGATGGTTGTTTGTAAAAATCCACTGATCACAGAGGCTGGACTTGTGCACACATCCTAGATGAAACTTGTGATGAAACTAAAAGAGATAAATCCCAACAATTATCCACGCTTTTACGAGCTGAAGATGCTTCTCAGCTCCAAACTCCTTCAAAGGCCCCTAAGTTAATGTTTAAAGTTTATGGACATGGCACAGAAAAGACTTTGATGCTGTTGTAAAACAATCTAAAAAGGTGCAAGAACGGTAATCTGAGAAGTCTTAAAGATCTTCCTTTAAAAAAAAATAAGAACATGAGTCGTAATAAAGCTTCTCACTCACTCACTAAAATAGAGGTTATTACCAGTAGATCTGCAGGGGTGACCTGAAGGAGTTCACATCCTGCAGAAAACGCTGATCCATGTCAAGGCACAAACTTCACTACTGTTTTTGTAGCACAAGACACCCACAGAATAAGAGGATATCCTATGATGGTTGTAGCAAAAACAAACAGTTTCACCTTATAACTGGATAATTACGCTCCCACTGTGGAAGTCAGATAAGCCAAAAAGACCATTAAAGCGACATTAGACAGTGCTAATGCTTCCTATCCCCAGCAGCCACACCAAACACTACACCTCGGGGTATTTTATAAACAAATTATAATGACGCAGAGGAAGTTCCTGGGGTGCCATAATTTTACCTGTCTTTCTAACAATATCTGGACGTGTGCGGCTGTTTTCACAGTGAAAAAGATGGATCAATTTAGGGGGAAAAAAAATCAAAGAAAATGCTTAAATAGTTGAGAATTGAATGTATGATTATTTGCTGGATTTTTATTTTTGTTCTTGTGCATATCGCAGGTGATATAGTAAAATCACTATGGATCATGAGGTACTTTAAAAAATTAGTTAATGATGAAATTATCATGTGTAAAGCGTCTATGTATAATTTATGTATTATTATTATTTATTATTAATTTGTAATTTTCAAATACATTTTTTAAATTAATTATCAAAGCTAGATAGACAAATGGACACATAGATAGATATCCAATTCACTTTACCTGTATAGGACAATTTAAAAACAATGCAGTTTACCAAAGTGCAGAACAGTAACGTCATCAAAAATTTAAATTTAATAAAATAAAGCAGAGATGAAGCCAAACAATAAAAGGTAACTGCAAATGACCTATTAAATACATAAAAACATTTAAGAAACAGAGCTAAAATTAAAGAAGTTATACAAAAAAGAATACAAAAAGGAAAGAATAAAAACATGAAGATGGACACTAGAGAGCACACAGCTCTCATACATAGACTGGCAAAGTGAAATATGAAACCTTCTCTAGTCTTAAAAGATAAAACACACACACTTACATATATATATATATATATAAATATATAATATAGTATATACACAGTATATGTGTACTGCCATCTAAATACTTTGAAGACATAATAAATCTGTCCAGTCTGGGTCACCTCACCAGCTCAATGACCCAAACCCATTATAAATAGCTCCACAGATATAGAGGGGCAAGGGTGGGGATGGCTTTGAGGGTGAACAGGAGGAGTTTGAACTCAATTCTTTGCTTGACCAGGAGCCAGTGGAGGTGCTGTAGGATGGGGGTGATGTGATGGTGTGAAGGGGTCTTGGTGATGATGCGGGCAGCTGAGTTCATCCATAGCATTAGCAATTTTGGTCCAATTCATCTCTCTAAACACTCACCACAAGTTAGTCTTGTTAATCTAACAAGCTAATCTTTCCTGTCATCGATCTAACTTGATGTTTCGCATTTGCTGTTGTTTACATTGCTGATCCTGTTGTTCTTCCCTACTTTAGCCGGCTTGCTTTGTGATTGGCTATGTCCTACTTCATGTGACTAAACACAGAGGAAATGCTCAGCTCTCCATTATTTCCCCATACAACAGAATTTCTGAATGCACATATTGAACACGTTGAGTGTTTACAACTTCTTATTCAGGCAGTTCAGATTCTCCTCTGAGCCAATCAAGGAGGGCAAAGTCACTCTTAACATACCTCAGACCACAGGAAAATCTGGGTAGGTAATCTCAAGGACCACCAGAAAATTGCATCTGAGCTAACTTTAGTAGGAAAGGAAGGAATCTGGCAAAAAAGTGGGCAGATTGTCTCAAACCCGTCTTTCAGGTAAAGCAAAACAAACACACTGCACACTTGTAAAAGTGTAAAACTGCATCATTTAGCATTTTTATCTTTGTTTATAAAGGACAGTTCATTAATGATGTGTTAAGGGTGAGCAATTACACATTTATTAATGTTTTTAATAAATTTAGTTTTACTAAAGCTCAATTGTATGTACTGATAGTTGTTATTGTTACTGATGATTCTTGCGTCAAAAACTCCGTAAGCTGAATAAATCCTCTGTATTTTGAGATGCACACTGATTACATAACACGCAGTCCAGTCTGGGTCACCTCACTAGCTCAATGACCCAGACCCATTATAAGTAGCAGCAGTCCCATGACTGATTTTCATGCTAACGTTGCAGTCTCCTGACATGGGGTAAAATCCTTTGAAGGAGGCAGGTCACCGGTGATGATTTCAGGGTGTTTGCAGGGGTGTGAGGGTGTATATTTGGGTGTTTTTGTGGTGTCAGACATATGAATCCAGGCCCTGGCAGATCATTCAATCACTCATTCAACCCTTTTGTCTGTGTCTGCTTTCACACACTTGTAACTAAATTCTTCTCCTCCTCAGTGTGAGGTCTTTGAAAAGAGCAACCTCTCTTTATCCCGGTCATCAAAACATCTGGGTAAGAACAAATTAATCAACCAGACCTTAAAGTTTGTTTCCTTGCCTTAACAAATATTGCACAAGATGGAACAAAGCTGTTATAGTTGTTTGCATGTGGATATTTTCCTCCCTTAGAACACAAAATACCTTGTGAGCAAACTGTAATTAGATAAGTTTGAGCAATTAGTAAAATGAGTTCCTAACTGTCAGGGGCTGTTTCACGGGTCACAGCATTTCTGTGCTGTCCATGCTTCACAACCTTTCACCTGACACTGTGTTTGTTCAGCCACAGACCTACAATACTCCATACAAAAACATGCTGCTTGTGTGTTTTTCTGTTCTATATATCCCTCCTCAGCATACTGTACCACTTTGGCAGAAACTGTTGAGGAGACTGACACCAGGAAGTGATAAAACGGCCCAAGCTATGATGAATATTTCCTGTCAAGCTTTTTTTCAATTTGGTGTGTTGTTCATTGTGGGGAAGTCTGGCAATGCCATCCCATGACAATTCACAAAAGGACATATACTGTAATATTTGATGCCCTGTTTCTACTTTCTAATTCACACAAAAGAATTACACTACTTCAGACAATACTCCAGCACTTAATCTCGACTCATCATTGTACTTCAACTTTGTAGTTCTTTCAGACTTTCATTCCTTTACAACAGATTCTATCATTAAAAATTTAAATGTCTAACTAGCAACCTTAGATTTTGCTTGAACAAGTTAAAAAGAGCCAAACAGCACTGTCATACCATGCAACTGGGAAGAGAAGGAATAAACATAAAACAAAGACAAAAAAGAGAGGAAACAGTGAGTTAAAACAAAAGCTAAAAAGCAGAAGAAACATTTTTCTTTTTAAAATCTGAATTTAAAAAGTAATTTATATTAAAAGAAACATTGCAGTGTTTTAATTAAAAAGTAACTCCAATAAATGTTTCAACAAGACAGTTTAAATTGTCAGAGTGCAGTGCTGGTATTAAAGCAGTCATTAAAAACTTAAATAAGTAATCTAATTAAAGGCAGCTTAAAACAAATGAGTCTTTATTCTTGATTTAAAAGAACTTAGAGTTTCCACAGATGTGCAGTTCTCTCAAAGTTTGTTCCATGAGGCAGAAAAACTAAGTTCTGTTTCTCCATGTTTGGTTCTAACTCTGGGGACGGAGACGGACCTGTGCCAGAAGACCTGAGCTGTCTGGACGATTCATTTGGTAAAAGGAAATCTGATATATTTTGGCCCTAAACCATTCAGTGTTTAATAAACTAACAAAAGTATCACTAAGTCTGTCCTTTGAGAGCCAGTAAGCCAGTGTAAAAACCTCAGAACTGGAGTGAGTTGATTAACTTTTTTGGTCCTAATAAGGACTTGAGTGGCAGCATTCTGAATCGGCTGCAGCTGTTTGATTGAGTTATTAGTCTGACCTGTAAAGACACAGTAAACTAATCAACTGAAGATTAATGCAGGGACCAGTTTGTCAAGGTCCTGCTGAGACTTGAGTCCTCCTCAAAATATCCTTCAGGTGATGGTAACCAACTTTGTAATTAGCTTAATGTGATTTTGAAGTTTCAGGTCTGAGCCCATGACTGACCTGCTCAGTGGTTTTTAATTAACCGAAGCTGTGTTCTGACTTTTGATTGCTCTTCTTTGAGTAGTCATTTTGGTACGTTTCATCACCAGCCCAAAAATCGTAGAGGACCTTTATAATGTAACAGACCAACAACTAAAAACAGGTGAAAGTGATGGTAAATGAGGGTGTAAACAACAGAATTATCAACTTAATATATCAACACGCAGTTGCTTTTCCTTGGCCATGTGATAGCTACCTAGCTAATTGCTGGTGTGCCACTCGCCAATGCTAACTGCTTGCACACTAATGGCATTCTATTTCCGCTAACCCACTGATTGTCTATGTGTAAATATTTTTCACAACTTCTCAATATAAAGTTAGAATAGACAGATAACGCAAATCAAGAGCACACTGTTGACTTGTCAAATTCTCATGGACACACAGTTTTGTGCTCAGCACAGAGTTAATTTAGTCAGTGAGCAACATACCCTATGACAGTTTGGACTTGTGAATGTGTCTTGCTTATTAATTTTTTCCCATTTAAATGTAATTACATACTTTAGAATTATAATCTATCCTCCATTCATTACAGCACATCACAAGCAGTCATGAAACTGGCAATGACAGAAAACCAGCTCAAATGCATAAGCACCAGGGCTTTCACTTTCCCAAAAATCAAACTCAAACTTTTTTTTTCAAGCGTACACTCTAATAACCAGGGATATTTAAATAATGATGACTTCAGTTATATCATTTTACTATTTACTTCATACTGGTGGGCCGCATGTTCTTGCATATTTATATTTCAGTCTTTTCCACGATGACCTTATCATATGTCTCTCCCTTGGGCCCTGCAAAGGAAGATGCAGTCACTCTGGGCTGAGCACTTTACAAGGCACAGATAGACTGTGGTGGGTGGAAGGCCAATAAATGAACCACAGTTCTGTCATGGATTAGGAGTTGGACAGCTGCTTTGCACATAATCAAGACACAGTCAAGACATAGTCTGCGTGGAGTGGCTTTGCCTGACCTCCCGTTTCTCAAGGTGTACCTCCTGTTGTTGAGGTCAGGAGAAAATTGACTGTCAGGTTACACTGGGAATGTCCACTGTTGGATCAGGCAGTTAACTGCTCCAGGTGGTAGAGAAAATGCATTCTTTGTAATACAGTTCTCTGCTGAATTTTCATGGTAATATCTGTTCAAGCTCTCCTACTCTCTCTGATCTTTTGCACTATCTATTGTATTGTATTGTTTGTTTTCATACCCGTTTTTATGCCTGTTTTAATACACTTTTTATTTTTTGTAAGGTGACCTTGAGTGTCATGAAAGGCACCCTCAAATAAAATGTATTATTATTATTATTATTATTATAGTTTTTTTTATTCACTACCTACAAAATCCTTATATTAGTGTACTGTGAAAAAATCGAACACACTGAAAAAAAGATCATAATATAGCAAGCAGAAATGAAATCAAAACTAAATTCAAATTATGCAGAAGTATATCCATGTAGAAACATACAGACACAACTTATTTCACTGCAGTTTGTACAGCTGTTTACATGTGTTAGTCAAACTTCAAGCATGGTTGGATTTTTACGATGAAACAGCACCAATGTCTGTTTAAGGTAGGTGTCATCTTTGACCCAAAACACTAAACAAACTCATGTGATGACCAGTTCCACCATGACCTCAACATTAACTTTGTGCTGTAGTCACATCATTCTCTTCTATTTTCTGGATACATCTCAGTGTTTTTAAGGCACATTTCTTGAACTCTCACATGAATCATGTGCACAGAAAGTCTCTCTATGTGTATTTTTTAAGCATTCTCCACATTCCTCTGCAAATGGTCCAAACACCTCACAATTCAGCCTAATGTGATGACCTGCAGCAGAGGAATGTTTGGTAAGGGTATAAGCAGAGGCTTAGCTGAATGGCTCTGATAAGATTCAGAGATATCTATGATACTGAGGAAGATTTAACAATACAGGAAAAAAAAGTGAGAGTGGTTACGAAAGAGAAAGTTAGAAATTACTCTGGAATGAGCTGATTATCCGTGAGTGGTTGATTAAACTCCAAAGAGAGGGTGATGATGAGCTCAAAGACAACAAACACAAAAAGACTTTATCCTTTAATCCGCTTAATGCTGAAAATCAATCAGATCAATACCTTTGCCATGATAAAACAATAACATCTTCGTTTGGTAACCTGGTCAAACATAGGATCCACAAACAAGGCAAATACGCAGTGGGCAGAAGGTGAAATTACACAACTGGAGATCAATCCAAGACAACAACAGATTATTATTTGTTTTTGTGACTTTCACTGTGTTATAGTCTCTCTCATAAGGAAAAAAGAAGCAGGTATTCTTGTACAAATATTTAGATGAGATAATAAACTTATGAAACCTTTCCAACAATGTTTCCATAACCACAATCAAGTTGTGTAGACCAGAGGTTCGGGCTGGTATGCTGAGACTTAGGTGGGTGAGAGCTGTTTTCATTGAATTGTGAATGGATGCCTGTGTAGAAATTGGGCAAAAAGTTAGATAGTTGATAAAAAATACAAAGTATCCTCTGTAAGCTGAAGCTCACCACTTTACTTCCTGCTTGTTCACATGTTTTCTAATAAAAGAGGAGGACAAGTCATACGGGCATGCTTGCTATTACTAAGGTGTTTCCAATGCTATCTGGCACAAAAAGGAAAAGACGTAGGAGAATCTGCTAAGGGTTCTGCACTCACAGTGCAAGGGAATACAGGGGTACAATAAAAATACTAAATGTGTCAAAACTTAATCCAAGTAGTCAGAGGAAGCACGGTAAGTAATAGACAGTTGGGCAGAAATCTGCCCCAACATTAGAAACAGCTGTAAAATTCAAAACTCGGGTCAGAGTCACATTGCAATCTCACAGAGTACACTATTACACACATTATTGCAGATTTATACTGTAAGATGCTCCACTGCCTGCATAGTTTCCCTATTCTGACCTTGAAGCATATTGATTATTTTAGCATAATATTTCTGCCTTTAAACTAACATCACTGCTATAGAACACTAACCTTGCAGCCTTGCAGTGCTTTTGGATCTGCCTGATTCAATGTCTGTAATCAGATGGATCCATTTTGCCTAGCTCCAATCTACAATGCTTGTGAGCAGCCTAAAAGGACCCAAACTAAACAGCGTCCATTAGAGCAGGAAGATGTGAGAGCTACAGCTAGAGGACAGCCGGAAGTGGGTGCACGTATAGAGATTAGCATAGATGCTAACAGCTTGAGTAGCAGTTTTATCAAATCTGAACCAAATTCCTTCAATAAATGAGAAACAAATAACAACACAACAAACTTCTCTATAGTAAGGACATTTCCGCTCCACTTCTGACATATTTTGCTGTGAGTTTGTTTTGCGATGTGACTTACGTTCTGTCCTTTACACAGCTTCACTTATTACATTATTTAATCAGTCTATAAGGAATGTGATTGATGGAATGATTGTCCGATCACCTGCTGGATATATTTTTGAAAGGTTCAGCCCATTCCCTGACACTTTCTATAGGCTTTTCCCCAGATTAAGTGGTTACATGAATGGTCCATCTGGTTTGTAGAACAACTTAAAGTCGTGAGCAGCTCCTACCGTAAGAATGCATTTTGTTTTGTTTTCATGTCTTTCTCGGTAATAAATCCATGAATAACAGAAAATGTTGAACATGTGTTCAAAATAAACTTAACAGTCAGCATGGAGGAGCAGAGGCCATCTCCTGTGGCCTGACAACAGTAAGTGCTTTTTAGTGGCTTCTGATACCAAGGTTGTGGGCACTGCAAGCACAGAAAAGCTGCTAATGGACCCAGGCCCTTAATGAAAAAAAACAGCAAAGATGTAATCAATTTCTTTTAGATATAAAAGAAATTAATAAAGAAAGTTTGAAAAATCTTTTCTGGTCTTATTCAGGGTCATCAGTCGAGGTCTGTTTTGTGCAATAGTAAAGATATATAATATATATATATTTTTTTTTTTTACTGACATACAGTCATATAGAGAAAAAATAGAAAAAAGTGCTGAAGGTGGAATAACATTTGAAGTCTTAATGTCAAATTAAAAAGTCAAGTCACACTGCACCCAATGTGTCATTTCCCGAACATTCACTAAAATTAATAGTGTGATTTGTAAGATTCCTTTATTTATGGTGCACTTTTCAAAGTCTAAGTTTTCCTGTGTTTTACAAAAGTAGCTGCAAAAAATTGGCAGGTCATCAGTCAGAGCGTAATGTATAGGAGTGCAGGATGTTTGATTTTCAACAATATCCAATATGCAGATACTTGTTACATACTGTTTTATAGGAATGACTGAAAGTAGCTCTTTTTGGATTACACCATCACGTTTAATGCATTTTTGACAGTAGCTTCAAATGCCCTTTGGCTAATACTCTCAATTTAAGATTACCGTGTAAAAAAATTTCACACAATCATGATGCAAATATGTAAGGCTAAATTGTCGGCAGGAAATTTCAGCTGAAATTTTCATATTTGCTGTTACCAATATTTTACTAATAATACTGAGCATCCCTAACAAAAAAGGGGCAGTTCAATGTGCCTGTCGAAGTGAATGTCATTATATTTTCCTCCATATACTGTAAGTTTATAACCACATGAACCAAAAAAAAAAAAACACCACAATACTCAATTCCTGAAAAAATATTCTCAGCAACCAGCACTGCCTGACACTCATTCAATCAGCTGACAGCAGCACTGAGGTGTGTAGATAACTCTTTCAACATTAGTCATGGTTTTTCAAGAGCTTTTTTCAAGGTAATGCAGGACATTGCAGTGTAAAGGTTTCCTATGTCACTGTGTCACTCTCAGCATCAGGAATGTGCCAAATGTGAGCCAACAAAGCAGCTGACAGTAGGAGCTGGCACAGTTAATAATTAAACAGCCATAAATTTTTGTAAGGACAGAACACTTTCCTCACTGGTCTTTTGATGCCACAGAAATAAAAACACTGGGACATCCTGTGTCGTAATGACAGAATTAGTTACAACTGTGAGCTGTGGCAGTCACATTACGTGTTGCATAAGAGGGATTTTTTTCATATATACTGGGAGGAAAAAAATCCTCTAACATGTTAAAGGTTATGAGAACTGTGATCATTTATGAACGTGAGCAGACATTAACATAAACAAAGACCTGCAGTAGCAAAGTAAACTTTCCGTCGTAGTATCTTGCAGGAACTGGGTTGACTGTTTGCCATCGCATGACCGACCGACCCCCCCACCCCCACCCACTCACACACACACACACACACACACACACACACACAAACACACACTACACCCCCCCCTTAACTCAGGACCAGGTGCATGAGGCAGCTCATTTCCCAAAGTTGATGTTTCACCTCACACTAAAATACATGTAATTATATAAAGACATGCTCTTGGTTAATGAGTTACGGTATCTCAGACTTTAAACTGAATCCTCTCTCCATGAATAAGAAAAAAAAACTAAAATTGAAAATTCATCTGAATTTTTTCCTCTTTGCTATTTTGACATGATTAAGCATGAGAAATGCTTGTGTGTTGCATTTTTATGGCTGAGCAATATTGAAAGAAAGGGATATTGCCTTGTTTTCTGTCTATACTAAATGTTTGGCCTGTTTTGTGTTGTAGGTATTTATAATGCATTGTTCTGTCTTTAATTGTTGAGTTTGCTAGTTGTTTTCATATAGTTATATTTGTCGTGTTTACACGTTGTTCAAGGCCCATCTAGGGACAAGCATCGCAAATTAGCTCAGGCCATTATTGCTGTAGCGTGCAGCAATGTTCTCTTGCTTCATATTGTTCCTACAAATAAACTTCAAATAAATAAACAAAACATCATAGTACTGAATTACAGGAGGTTATTACAAATAAACGCTAAGTCTCTTTCTTGGCTCAAGCACAGGCAAAGTACATTTGGCTTATTTTGAATTTAAAGATTCCAACTTTTACTTGAAAAATCTGATATGCAATACTAAATTCCAATACTGGGATAATAATATGAAGGGTAATGCAGGATTTCCCACTCATAGATGTTGTTTGTATAGGATACCAAGGAGCATTAACAGCTCCTCAAGAGCTTATTCTAACTAATTTTCTCTAAAACAAATATCTGCATATGATGTCTACTCATACTTTCTCAATACAAATACACCAACTGCAGTGCAACATTACCTTAAAAACTAATTGCTGCAGCTGTTGAGGAAAGAAAGACTGAGACGTCTATTTAGAATTTTTTCTTTCCTGACAAAAAAAGAGAGAATATCAACTCAAAAATATATCTTTGATAATAACAACTGAGGTTAACTTCATGTTTTTATGTGTTCACAAGATAAGGCAACACTTATATGTTAGAGGTGGGCTAAAACACATTCAAAATACACAACATTAGTTTTGAGGAGAAATTACTTTGTTTTCCTTGCAAAATGTTACAGATGTACAATGCCTGTCTGAAGCACATTGTGTCTTATCTTACAAAAAAAAAGAAATATTCTCATTGTAGCTTCAGAAAGGATAATGATAAAGGTAATGATACAAAAAATCCATCCATCCATCCATCCATCCATCCATCCATCTTCCACCGTTGCATCTATCTTCCACTGTCTCGACTTACTCCTTACAATTCGAAGGAGCAGCGGCTCTACTTTGAGTTCCCTCCAGATGTCTGAGCTCCTCACCCTGTCTCTAAGGCTGAGCCCAGCCACTCTCCTGAGGAATCTCATTTCAACCGCTTGTATCCACGATCTCAGTCTTTTGGTAATCACCCAAAGCTCATGACCATAGGTGAGAACAAAGATGGAGCAGTAAACTGAGAGCTTTGCCTTTGCGGCTTAACTTCCTCTTTACCACAACAGTTCAGTTCAGAGTCTGCAGCACTGCAGATGCTGCTCCAGTCTGCTTGTCTATCTCTCGGTCCATTTTACCTTCACTCGTGAAGAAGACCCCGAGATACCATGGCCTCAGACTTGGAGGTGCTGACCCTCATCCCAGCCACTTGGCACTCAGCCTCAAAATACTCCAGTGCCTGCTGAAGGTCCCCAGCTGAAGAAGCCATCAGAGCAAGAGCAGATGTTATTGCTCCTGAGGAGTGTCAGGAGTATTAACATAATTGAAAAAGAATCAAATTAACATTAAGTTCAAGAGAGAAATTGTTTTGAATAAGTGCACTGACTAACTGTAAAGAATTATATATATATATATATATATATATATATATATATGTATATATATATATGTGTGTATATATATATATATATATATATATACACACATATACACACATATATATATACATATAAAAAATAAAATAATAAATAAAACTGACTTAATCAATTATTTTTCTCATATATTTTTGTCAAGTATAATTTGACTGAAAGTGTGTTTGAATCGTGCTTTTCTAGTTGTTTTGACAATTCAAAGTGCTTTTACACCACAGTTCACACTCACCAATTCACACCCATTTATGCATCACTCATACGCTGATGGCTATATTTTTGCTGTTACTCATCCATTAGTAATGACAATGAGCAATTCATACTTTTGCAATACTTTTATGGTTCTTTAAATTTTACAGAGTTTATTTATAAAGCACACAAATAAGCAGCCTCAGTGCATTGCAGGTTTTAAGCAAACTTTAAGTCTTAAATTTCCACTGCATAGTCTCAGAATTTCATCTTGTATCTTGTGGTGTGCTGCCCTTCCTGATGGGCAAACAATATCACCTCATTTGGATCAGTGCGAGATTTTCTCTTCTGAATATCCTCAATTTATGACAATGTTTCTTCAAAGTCATGATTCTAATGCTAATGAGATTTTGAGCTAAAACCACAACAATTTCTTCATACTCAGTTCAAATGAACACTATGATTTTGTCAAGCTCTCAAGTGCAGAAATGAAACTTGGAAAAATGATTTATCTGGTCTATAGTTTCAGTTTTTTCTAAATTTGGTTTCTCCTAAAGTTAAGACATTTAAAGTACAAATAATCCAATATTTTCCATTAAGTTGTGATATTTAACTGGAAATTTCCACTTTTTTTTTTTTTTACCTCAGCCAAGAAGGTTATACTTTTGCATTTGTTTGTTTGTCTGTCAGTCAGTCAGTCAGTCAGTCCTTCTGTCAGTCTGTGGACAAGATAACTCAAAAGGTTCTCAACGGATTTTGATGAAATTTTCAGGGAATGTTGGTCGTGATACAAGGGAGGAGCAATTCAATTTTTGTGGTGATCCAAACACAGTTGTATATTCTGGATATTTTTCAACGATTCTCAAACATTGTGGGATTGAGTAGTTTTCTATATTTTTACTGAGAACTCAGCTAAGAACATAAGATATGCATCGGCGGTGGTTGTTTTTTGGTGTTGTTGGTTTTTTTTTGAGTCACCCTTATACAGCATTGTTAATTTAAATGAAACTCAGCATTTTCCGAACATTGAAATGGCACCAATTACTCCGTTATTAGCTGCTTTCTGGCCTAGGTTTCATTTGGCTGAATGAAAATAAGGTAAAAGCATAAAAAATTCACTCATATTTAGTCAAGTTATTTCTTGGTTTCAAAAAATATTTTTCCAAATGTTTGCAAATCAGTCAGGATGCTGCAATGTGTTTGTTTTGGATACTCAAATTGCAGCAACAATAAAACAGCTTTTATGGTGCAGTCCTATTTCTTATCCTTTAAACCTTTTCATTTATTCTCAGTCTTTGTCCTACAGTGTCTTTCAGAGCTGATGTGAGGTGTCTTTTGGGTGGTCTTTCTTGTAAAAGCTTGAATAGTTCTGAAAAGAAGGAGTGAGACTCAAAATGAGTGTTTAGGAGTTGTCTGTCCCTCCCTTATGTGCTGTCAGTCATCCATGGTGTCAGTAAGTCCATGGGAGTCTAAGGTATTATTATGCAAAAGTTTTTTTGTAGTGACTTACAAACATAAATTCAAGAATTTCTTTGTAAATTCTTGTAAATCAAACGGAGGCAAGGCAGATTAGTTTTGCAAGAAGGTCTGTGATAAAACTGTCTCAATGTTTAAGTTCTATGGTGAGTGGAAGCTTTCCTTTAGATAGATCTATTACTAAATCCAAGTTTGTTACTAACAGCAGTCCAAAGACCAGTCCTGCATGGGGAGGTACTGGGAGAGGGGCTGGAGGACAGAGAGAGGAGGAGGAGGAGGAGGAGGAGAGGGAGGGAGGAAAGCAGGAGACCAGTCTTTTGGATTTCTCATTAATTCAGTGTGGCCCTCTCTTTCAGTTTTTTAAAACCCGCCCACTGACCATTATCAGTGCGGGCCTTATATATGCAGCCTGCCTGTTGTTTGTGAGTACACACACACTTTTCCGCAGCTGAAACCCTACAGACCCCCCTCTCTACTGCCACCAACATGAGAGAGTTCAAGAGCAAGGACTTCTGGAGAGCCGTGCTGGCCGAACTGGTGGGCATGACCCTTTTTATTTTCCTCAGCCTGGCTACAGCCATCGGGAACCAGAATAATAGCAACCCGGACCAGGAGGTGAAGGTGGCCCTGGGCTTCGGACTGGCCATCGCCACACTGGCTCAGAGTTTAGGCCACATCAGCGGGGCCCACTTGAACCCCGCTGTCACCCTGGGGATGCTAGCCAGCTGCCAGATCAGTGTGTTTAAGGCAGTCATGTACATCGTGGCACAGATGTTGGGCTCTGCTCTGGCCAGTGGTATAATGTATGGAGCACGACCAAGCACTAATAACTCCCTGGGGCTCAATTCTGTGAGTATAACTTCTCATTTCATGGTTGGTAGCAGTGCATGTGATAGTGCAAGCTTCGATAATTGATTTATCTAAACATGATGTGACATTCTGTGTACTTTTGTGGCTCCTACAAGTCAAAACTGAAGGATTTAAAGCATGTTCAGTCTTATTTTGAGGTTATTTGCTTTGTTTCTTGGGACATTCTGTCATTGCAAGACTGGGAATTGATAATATGTTGATTTGTCTGCAACAACTGAGAGAATCTACAATTAAAAACATGCAATTTCAACTTTATGACAGTTTTCTACAGATGTTCTGCTCTCAAAAATGTGAAATGCCTCATGTGTCCCATCATCTCACATCTATGGGAAATATTGCTATCTGCTTTCAAAGAGTGCAACCGAGACCCCTCACACTGTTAACAGCGGTACAGAATACACTAAGTAACAATGAAAAATGGAAAAAGGCATTGTCACTTTGGATCCCCAGGCCAAATTTCTGTCACACTCCAAGGACTGGGATGCCAGCAGCAAGCAGAGGCAGGAGCAGCTAAATGGGAAGTGGTTAATGTGGGAAACCATCCATCTGAACCGACACAACACTCACAAACTGTTGTTGTTTTTGGATTCTTGCAGCTCAGTGGAGTCACTCCGAGCCAAGGCGTGGGCATTGAGCTCCTGGCAACCTTCCAGCTGGTGCTGTGTGTCATTGCAGTCACTGATAAAAGGCGGCGTGATGTCACCGGCTCAGCACCTTTGGCCATTGGCCTCTCGGTCTGTCTCGGACACTTGGCAGCGGTGAGTCGCGACCGTACCCCTGCGCAGTGTAATGCTTATCTGGGATTATGCACGGCACATTTGAGCGGTGCAAACAAACCACAGATAGATTCTGTCAGAGCCCTTAGAGTGATAAAATTTCATCCTTTTTTTATAACTATTTCTACCAGTTTCTCATCCCCCTGACTGTTTCTATCAAGCCAGTAGACCATGTAGCTGAAAATATCCTCTTATGTCATCCTCTTTGTTGCACATTACAGATCAGCTACACAGGCTGCGGCATCAATCCGGCTCGCTCCTTTGGCCCTGCTTTGATCCTCAATGATTTCACAAACCACTGGGTGAGTAAAGGGAAAGGGAACTTACAATACATGAAGCTTGAATAACTCAATAAAGCATAACAGACAGAAGACTCACGAGTTAATCAGCTACAGGATTCCCATTGTTTTGAAAATAGCTGCCTCACATATTGACAAAAGTTGCCGTATATTGGATTAAAAACAGGCACAGATTGATTAAAGTTACCCATTACAGGTGTACTGGGTGGGCCCAATGTGCGGTGGCGTAGCAGCAGCCCTCATATATGATTTCCTGCTTTCTCCGAAATTCGACGACTTCCCTGAGCGTGTGAAGGTCCTGGTCAGCGGCCCTGTCGGTGACTACGATGTCAACGGTGGCAACGACACTACAACGGTGGAAATGTCATCAAAATAGACCCCGCACAGTGCTGACAACTTAGTCTTACTGAGCATGTTTATACTCCTGTACAAAGAAATGAAGCTCTTGAATATAATGTAGTGTTTTATGCTGTTTTTAAGAGACCAATGAGGGATGTGGTAGCAGGTCAGCTAGCGCCTCTTTCTAACTCACTCCCATGTCTGACACCCGTGCACAAAATTTTCATCCACTGAGGCAAACAAGCTGAGGTTGTGGGAATCCGAACAGAGCAGCGTGTTGAATTTTTACTTCCCTATATCAGTATTCCTTGATGAGCCATGTTTTTGTATACTTTATGTGCCTATATCACTTGTTTTTTTCTGCTCAATAATGTAATGTATGTTCTCTATTGAAATGTCTTACTTTTATAAGTAAATAAATGACTTACTATTAACAATGACTCACATACATGTTTTTTCTTTTAAAAAAAGAGGATAGTGGCCCTTAATATGGATAAATATTTGGGTTCTGATAAAAAAAAAGTTGGATTATTCTTTTTAGGATTAAAAGATGCTTAGATTTTTTTTTAAATATGAACACAGAAATGAAAAAAATCAACACATAACTTAAGATCCATCTATGGCCAGATCCACTTTTTAAGGGGACCTTGGGCAAAATCTTGTTGTAGGACCCCTTGTGCCCCCCATTTCCAATTATGAGTGTATTTAACCTGCTACTTCTGCATTACATTTTAATTCTGTGCAGATAACACTACATAACCCAATGTGAACTATGTGTAACTTGATATAAAATTCTATGACTTTCAGTGAATAAACATGCATTTAAAGCCCATAGGGGTTGTAATCAGCAATGAAACAAGCTGACATCAGCACTCTGCATGACCTGAACTAATAAGGACCATCAACATCAGATCTGAATATTTCACTACAACCTTAAATACATGCTGCTGTCAAACAAGAAAGTTCACAGCATGCTGGACAAACAGCCTGAGATTCACAGTCAGTAGGACATTTGATTTTTAAAAGTAAGATGGATTTTTTTTTTTTTTTTTTTAAGAAAACTCAAACAACATGTTCTGGATAAAATCAGCACAATTATGATTGATCACTTTGTCCACAGAGGGTGCCAAATGTGTTAGTACCCTTAATCATTTGATAAATAGTAAATCCTGGCATTTCCACTCCTCTTGACTTCAGGTCATGGTGTTTACTCAGTGTGTAATCCAATCATCTGATAACAAATTAAAGCCCCTGCGTTCCTGGAATAACTGAGCCAAGTCTTCCAATTTAGTTATCCTACTTACATATTTTTACTGACTTTGAAATACCAGAAGAGTTCAACACAATGTGAAGTAACTCAAAATAATAAAGACACCATACACAATCAATGCCATACATTACAACTGATGCAATTCATTACAGTATAATAGTATATGGCTTTGGTTTATTGGACACTTAAAAAAAAACTTAATATGCATTCTAGATAGACTTTACAAGTGGCAGACAATGAAAGTGCAGTGATGGGTCAGGAAGAAGGGGCTGGGGGGGGGGGGGGGGGGGGTTGTATGTTGATAAGATATCCTTTTTCATTAAGGGTGTGGGTACATGTCTTTTGAATAACTTTTTAGTTAAGTAAGAGTATTGGGGTCAAATTGATAACACAAAAAAAGGAAGTTAAATATGTTTAATGTATGAATTAAGTTAAATTTGCTAAATGGACTAATAAACGTGGTGAAGAGCGTCATAATGTTCCCCACAAGTCTGAATTATTAGACAGACAAAAGGGGTGACTCTATGTTGCAAACTCTCTTTGAAGTTTCATTTTCATTGACTCAATATTTTCTGTTCAAATTATTATATATTTTTATTTATATATATATTTATATTTATATTATTTATTTCTTTTTTTTTTTTACATAACATTAACTGTCTTTTAATCTATTTGTTTTATTTTTACAGTTTTGGTAAATGGCCAGCATTGTCATTGGTGCACTGTTTTGTCATATTACCACATTACATTAAGAAGTAACTGATGGTAATGCTTAGAGAGAATGAATATTGGCTAATCTGATTTGGTCAACAGGGATTTTTGTCGAGACAAAAGTTATGTAGTGTGGGGGGGGGGGTCTTTTTTTCTTTATTTGTTCTTGTAAAGAAAGCAAAAAAGGTTGCATAAAAGGTTGCATATTGGATAAAAGGATTAAAAAGGGAGAAAAGTTTAAAAGTAAACAGTCTTGCATGGTTGTTTTCACATGCTCAATAAAATTGCAAGTTTTGATTAAAGACAAAAGTACTGGCAATAGAAAAGGCAAAGCCTTAAAGAAGGCATACCTAGTTTTGCACCAAATTTGACAAAAACCTGTTGGTGTGTTTTTGCTCAGATGCTCTTGGGTGGTATGAGGTTGCTGAGAACTGCAAATTTGACCTTCAAAATCAGATTACCCTTGAGTTAAAGTGGACAAATTCTCTTTAAGTGTTGTTGAGAAATTACCTTTAGATGGAGCTTGGCAAGACAGATATGCCTGATTACAGACATTTAATGAGGCAGATCAAGCTGCTGTGAAAGGTTATACTGTTACATAAGACCCATCAACTTAGACCTACAACCCTCAAAATCTGATCTAGTCAGTAAGATGGCGGCACAACGCTCCCCGCTACTGTGCACCATTTTTTGGCTTTTATGTCTATTTATGTTATTCCTAAATTTCGTTGTACCCCCCAAAGTACAATGACAATAAAGGCTGTTCTATTCTTCCATTCAAAATGTGTTCAGTTCATCCCTCAGTCAGGGTGGATAATCATACCATGTTCAAATAAAACCCTCTTAGAGCTCATGCAGCCCTGGTCCACCACAGGCCAGGGGACATAAAAGTTATCATAAAAGACCAAACAAGTGTTTGTCAAGAGATAATACACATGGACTATAAATGTTAGTTATTCTGAATGATAACGAATCTTATCTATTTAAAAGTGTGGAAGAAAAACATCACATTATCCAGCTTTATTTCATCTCATAGGCTGGGCCACAGTACAGATGCTCTGATAAGAACGACACCTTTTGTCCTGAGTGTGAGCTGTGCAACACATAAAAAAGCCATGTGTAAAGATCTAAGGCTGCAGCTTGGTTCTTAAACGCTTACAGGTCAGTGATATAACTCAAGGTTAGTCCCTTTTGTGCCTTTTACCAATTCTAAGATTGATTCTTAAATGTCTATTGTGAGCTAAACAGGAGTTATATGAGCATATCTTTTTTTTGTTTGTTTTTTTGAATGACTATGAGATGTAACAAATTTCTGACTCAAATGTTTGAAGCATCTTGCATTGCTCTAAATGGGACAATACAGCATAACCAACCCTCTTTTTTCCACGTGACATAAACAACTAAATTTCTGAAGAAAGCCATACTACAAGGCTTTTTTTCAGGAGACTGTAGAAAGACTACAGGTCAACCAGCCAGACAAGACAGGACAGAGTGAGAATATAAGTGGATCAGGGTTGCTAGGGTTACTAAACCTAGAAGTTTTTTTTTTTTTTTTTTTAAACTAGTGACTGTTAACATACTCATCAATATTATATATTAAAGCCAGAGTTAAAACAAGACCTGGGCTGTTAACATCTGACCTCTGATAGCTAATAGATGCTTCCCTGGGGCAAAGATAACGTTTTCATTGAAATGCAAGCTTTTAAGAAATGTTTGCGATATTGTGTTTATTATCAGAGGATTAACATGTGGCTCCATGACCATGACCTTTGACCTATGACCTCCAGATTCTGCTCAAGGTTAAACAAAATTGGTCATACTGGGAATGTTCTCTTATTTTGGAGCAACTCTCACAAACTATCTAGGAAGGACTGCACCAAAGAGTTTCTGTCCCAGTACAGCACTGCAGCTCAGATCTTACCCGAAGCACCTAGTGGGTGTGGAGTTCGCTGTTAAATACACTTTTAGTAGTGCATTGATTCGAAAACTTAGTTGAATGAGGATGAGCTAACAGTGTTGCTGACTGATTGACTAAATGGAAAGTAGAAATAAATAATTACTTTGCAACACTCCACTGTCCCCAGTAAAAGAGTACAGCCCAACTTTATGGCCAGTCAACTCATGACCAAAAGCCTCTCCTTCTGTAATGAGGAGGTACCACAAAAACTTCCTTAAATATGTGCAAAGCAGACATACTGTAACCTTGTACTCCCGAAGCTGATTGTCTTTGACCAGCTCCTGCTTGGAAATTGATTGTTCAGGCTCAGCCAATTCAGCATGAATCTGTGGCTTTGTGACATGATGACAAACCCAATTATACGAGTTCTTTCTCTCATTGTTACCAATGTACTGAGTCTCATGGTGTCTCTTTATGTGTATCTTCATACACAGCTCTGTTGTCCTGCTTTCAACCACCGGCAGGTAAAACTGTCTTCAGTTTCTCTTCCTTATTCATTCAAGATTTTTTGTTCAGACACAATAAGAGAATCTCTATTAGCATTTTTGTAACTGAAGTTTCTCACCAGCAAAGATATTGATATAAATAAAGATAAAGATAACTTTTCAACTAATGTTTAACAAACTTAACTGGTACAATGTTTCACATATTTGCATGAACTGTGCTCAGAAATAATTGCGTTAGAACATATTAGAGGCTGAATTCTAGGGCTCTTTAAAGCTGATTATTGCATTTCAACTGGTGTCATTTAAAGTTTAGACAGCACTGCCCACATCACAAGAATATGGACACTCAGCCATGCTTAGATATTCTCATGTGCTTTTATTGTACCGCCTGGCTGTCTTCGTTAATTAATGGATAGATGCTCTCGCTCATGTTTTCATCAGGGAAGTGCCAAATGGCACACTGCCTGGCGACTGAGAGATTCCCCTCAAAAGCCACAAAGTGGCACATACAGGAGATTTTTGTGACCAACCCTTTTGTCTGACTCCAGGGAGCATTCAGGGTTTTAGTGTTAGGGTCCATTTTGGCTCACATTTGCTTGAGCAGCATTGAGAGCAATTTAATCTGAGGAGAGTTTCTGAACGTCTGACAAGAGATGAACTTTTGCTTTTGCATACCCTGACCGGTGGAGGTATGGATGAAAATTCAGTGCAAACAGAACATGAACATTTTAGTAACAAGTTTAAGATGCTTTTAGATGAAAGTGTTAGCTAGTGTTGTAAAGCAGCATAAACTTCTGAGATGACCTCAGCTCACTGCCACACTTGCACTGTGGGGTGCTCTGAGAGAATGGGATAAACACCATGTGCGCTGCTGAAAATTGCCCTAATAGCAGATCAACTTTAAAAATGCTATTTAAAGATGGATAAATAACATTTGTTGCTTTGAGGCCAAATTTACACAACAGTCCTGAAAAATGGTGATCTTTGTTGCCTTAGGGCCATTATTATACACAATAACATCACTTTTTCTGTCTGAAAAAAGTAGTTTCTCCCGATAACACGTTTCAGAAAGCAAACTTTTAAGAAGTCTTTGGTTTTGTAAGCTGTGTAAAATGTTAATATGCAGTCAATTAGAAAACAGGGATCTTATACATATTTGCAATACTATTCCAGTCAACAGAAACATTTGCATATTTGACATTTTTGTATGTTTAATTCATGTGCATGCATGTGTTGTTTGATTACATAAACCCATCCCTAACTACTGCCCTGGCATAAATATTACAGCTTTATCAAAACACTGGTGTCTGGATTCAGAACTTTTTAAAAACAAAATATATAACATTTTTATTTTAGGTGGGTTTTTAATTAAAAAAGGGTCTGAAACAGTCATCTAAGCAGAGTGGCTAAAACCTATGCATATGTTAGTGAGGCAACATTGTAGCTATGTTTCATCAAGTGTCAAGGATTTAAACTGATCCATGAAAAGAGAAATTCCTTCATCATGCATGGAACAGATGGATCATCTATGGGATCCAGTCTTACGTTAAAAGAAAATCAGCAGTCCTCTCTTTTCTCCTCCAGATGAAGACAGTCTGGTGAATGAGCTGCAAATGCAGAGAACTGTTTTCCTTAACAAAAAGATCAAAATTACGTCAGCGTCAGACTACAGTGGCCGATCAAATATGTACAGGCACAATCCTTGTGGCTTGATTTCTACTATAAAAGTGACAATATTATTCAAAAGGCAAACAACAGCCTCCATGGTTTCTTTCTAAAAGAGTAATCCCTGTGTATGATTAACCTTTTCAACATTTAATAATAAATTATTTTGATACATTTTTTTCTGCTGCTGTTGCTGTTTTTGCGCTGCATAATCATTTTCATTTATTTTAGGTGACTGTGAGGGTAGAAGCCTTTGAAGTTTCAAGTCCATTTAACTCTGCTTAACAGACCAGCGTACATATGATTATATACTTGACTTGCTTCCATTTCTGCATGGTTGATTTCTCAGTGTTCATCCTATAATCTCTGAGGGCCTGAACACAATAACAGTTCTCTCTGGGCTTCTTCAGAACACCTGCATTTGGATGTTATTTATATTACATTACAGACAAAGAGCTGCAGGTTTGTCCTATTTTCATGTAAAAATTGGGTGTGTGAACATCATGGATGAAGAGGCAATATTTTCCTTATATGCAAATGATCAAAACAGATTTTTGTGCACATTAAATTTTCATGAACCAGAAAGAAAATTTGTTAGCTAGGGCCATTACTTTTTCTGTCTATCCCAAATTTTGTAAACTTAATAAACTTTTATCTTATTTGTATGGAAAATATATATAATATTTTGATGTATTGCATAGGAAATTATATATGATATATGAATGTCAGGTTAAATGAATTTATTTATATGATATGACATAATTTGAGAATGCATTGTACACAAAATGATGTTCTGATATACAATATAAAATTATATGATATGAAATTATATGAAATAATGATATATAAAATTATATTAAATTACGTATGAGACGATATGTCATTTATGATATGTGGCAATATGATATATCAGTTGATAGTATATCATATATGTTATGATATATGTTTTATAAACTGTGTTGTAGGAATCAATACAACATTATGTATAAGTATGTAATGATACATGAAATTATAAAAAAAAATATTCAATTTAAAAAGATGATACAATATATAATGGAATGTAATTTTATATTAAATTATGTGATAGAACATGATATAATATATGTTATATGAAATGGTATAACAAGACATTAACCAATATAAAAAGATTAGATATGATTTATATGTGATTGTTATGTTAAATTAAATATCTGATATAAAATGATCTGATGTTAAGTGATATATGATCTGACATTAATTCATCCAATTTCAAATTATATGATACGATTAGAGATTGTACGATACGTAAAATGATAAAATATGATATTGAATGATATGATATCATGTAATAAAATAAATGATATATTGATGTCCAAATGTCATGTAATTGCAAAATACAAATTTAAATCAAGTAACAACATAACTCAATGCAATGTGACACACTGTGATCAGATATGTCACAGTACGCCTATGCTTTGGCTGTGATAGAGATGTTTCCCCCTCTGCCAACTTAAACACTTAAGAGGGATGTGCAGGTTACATTTATTTTGACATGAATACAAAATCTTGTTTGCTGAGAACTGTCATGTAAGGTAACAATTGTATTTTAAAGTTTTCCAAAAGAAAAAGACTCTAAATTGATGAAAAAGTGCCTGTTTTCAGTGAAGATGCCAGAACATTCCTACACTGTGACATGTTACGTCACTAAAGGGAGTCATGTTACATGATTTTAATCAGAACAAATTCATATTATTAAGTTTATGAGAGTCTCAGCCTTTTTTTCATATTAAATTAACACCATTTTAACATTTAAGACTCCATTTTACTTTTTGATAAGTTGGGTCAATATTCTCTTTGTGTCTGTTTCATAAATTACAGTTTTGAGTCAATTCTTCTCCAGGAAAAGGAAAGCACACTGCTGCAGAGTGTACTGCATCTCCTCCTGCCATATCACCCTGGATGTTGCTCTGCAAAGTTAAGTCAAGCTAGATGACAAACACATTCTGTTTTCCTATACACTCTTCAAAATAAAGGTCGTCATTTCTTAACTTGTTGGAGGGTTTTTAGGATGAAACAGCTTAACAGGAAATAGGGACGTTTACAGCAGCAGTAACTTAACCGAACTGAACACAACAGTTTGAGCTGAGGAGCCGGAGGTGGTGGTTTGTCAGTAACTCTGAGTATCAAGAGCTGAAACTCACAGAGAGCCTCACTAACAGAGATTATAAAAAAAAAAAAAAAAAAAAAAATTAAATACTAAATGAAAAACACAGACTTTAGGAGTAGCCTGTCTGTCTGTAGCCCCTGTCTGTAGTGATGAACATCGTGGTCATTTTCAGCATGAACACATCGTCAGAGATCACTAGCTTACACTCCTTTCTCACTTACTCCTGATCTGATCTCTACTGGTTCATATCACAAAACTTTATTTCTTCTTCTCAGCGGTCATTTCTTCATCCTGACCTATTTCTGCCCTCTTTGACATTTTAAAGGTTTGTCATCAAAAGCCTGTTCACAAAAGTATTTATATTTTTTACTTGTTGTTACTAAACACATTGTTTCATAGGGGTCTCCAACCTGCACTTCCCCTTATAACTACTGTGAACAATTTTAAAGAAGTAGGTATACCTTACGGGACACAAAGATTACAAGCAGAAACTTTTGATAACAAGTTAAATAATTCTTGCTTCAATGTTTGCTATGCTCCCTCTAATCTCTGCTTCTGTGGTTCAAATGTTGGTGTAAGAGCTGAGGACCCATACTTCAGCCAAACAGTAGAGGGAGTTTAAAATATTTTTGCTTGTCATTCAAGATTCTATTATGCCATTTATCTTTTCAGACAGTTTGTGTTAAGCAACTACATATACAAGGTGGTAGTCCTGTTCTGTCCATGTCAAATTTACAGATGGAGAAAAATAATCATAGCTTTTCTGCATCATTCATTTGAATTATGAATTGAATTAACTTTAACTTGCATAAAATAATATGTAGGCAAAAATTCACTTCTAGATTGTGATTGTATAATGATGTTTTTCAACTGTTCTGTTCTGCACCTTGTTGTTTTTTGTTGTTGCAGTGCGTTGAGCAGATCCTGCAGGGTATTGATTCGCTGACTGATGTGATAATTATCCTATAGCTCACATTCAGTCAGCCAGCTCATGTGGAATAGATTACAATGTGAGCGTACAGCATGTACAGAGCTGAAGTTTTTGCATGGAGGCTCTGACCTCTCAGCTCTCTGAAAGGAAACTGAGCTGAACACAGCAGGGAGACGTGCAGGACGATAACAACCCCCCCGGCCCCCCTCATCTCCAACCCCCAGTCAACACGTGCACACAGGGGCGAGGGGCTTGTCAAATCCTCAACAGTATAGAAACATTATCAGACATGCACGTACCAGGAGTTGTTATTCAGCAGATAAAATGTGGAGGATGTTTGGGCCCTGGCTCATAGGATTAGACATCATATATTTCTTCTCTGTATCTCTCATTTATCCCAACTCTCTCCAATAGTATCTATTTTATTATATATGATTTTATTACTTAACTCCCATTTCTTTGACTTATAAATTCTACATCCTCTGAATTATGTTATCAATCCTCATCCCAGCTATCATCCACTATGAAGTCATTAGTGCTACATACCAGGCTAAAAAAAAACTTTTGCTAATATTTCCTTCAACTACTCGCACCTTATGTTATGTAATGACATTTCTTTTCATCAATATTTTTACACATTTATTGCAAAGGTATTGCATAGATGATGGGATAGTTGAAGATTCTCATTTGGGTTAAGGTACGGACTCTGTAGTGGTCAGTCCATGTGTGAAAATAATTTCTCATGATTTCCCAATGTTTTACAATTTTAGCCCAGTGAATCCTGGCATTGCTGTCCCATGCTGAATGAACCCATGCTTTCAGGAACAATAAAAATCATTCAGTACATGTGGGCAGTCAGCTGACCTCATTTCTTGGGTAAGAATTGATAATAATATAATATCACACTCTTAAACAATTTTTTTTTTTTTTAATATCTATGTCTCATCTTTAGGCATTTCTTTAATTTCTTCTTATAGAAAACATTTTTCTGCATATTTTCTTATATCTCAGATGGAAATATATATTCTCTAAGTTTCTGATTTCTGCATCATTTAAAGTCAAACAAGGAAACTAAAAGTCAAATAAAGCATTGATTTAGACAATGTTAACTCAAACATAAATTAGTTTCCTTTTGTTCTGTGATACAAAGCTTATTTCCAATATCAATAGCAACTCTGACCCTGGAGTTTTTATCAAGGCTAATGTACAAAAATCAATCTAAATTTAAATAGCAGTGGTTCTAATCCTACTTCCTCTTTTCTACATTAACTTCACAAACTGCTTCCTCAGAAAATGTTACAATAGATTTTGGGTTCATAATTCAAGATTAATTTATATACTTACTGTGCATAGCAGAATTTTAGTAGAACATATTTAGTTGGTGTGCATTCTCATTTCACTCCTCCCCTGGAGCCCTCACAACCCCCTGGGGAAGCCCACCCCACACTTTGAAAACTAATGCTCTAGGACAAGGGTAATGGAAAATGGACTTGTACAGCATTCATCCAGGCTTTTTGATTACTCAAGCATGTTTACATCACTGGTCACTACTACCCATTCTCACCCATTCACTCACTGTTGGTTTAAAGGGATATGCCAACTGTTTTTCTTTTCATGTCATGCCTCACTCCAGAGTCCACGACTAGCAGATAGACACCATTCTTTCAACTGTAAGTTCAGTAACAAGAAAGAGATGGGCAAAGCTTGCCCACCGCTAATTAGCTTAGCTCAGACACTGAGGGTCAATTGGTAGTGTAAACCTGCCCCTGCCTTCAGTCATTAGATAAACGGAAACGGAAGTGTTTGTAAGTAGGTCAACAAAACAAAGCACAGCTGCAGTGGTTTGCACATGCGCTCTGAGATTTACTTTCATAATATGTATTTCTTTGGAAAATTACATAAAGTGCTAAAAATGGACAACGTAACATAACGCAGTAAAAAGTAATGAGTTACAACAAGTACA
>JBAMNC010000321.1:0-167500 GCA_037902135.1 Cetoscarus ocellatus | reverse complement strand
TTCATTCATTCATTTAACTTCAGAAAACAGGACACTGCAGTGTTCTGTTTTCCAGAGACCAGGTTTCGTCTCCATGTTAGAAACCTGAATACTATATCATGTAAATGCCTTTTCCTGGTTTCTGTCAGCTTTTTGCAGCTTTCTGCAAACCTCAGCAGCACCTGCACAATTAGGATGCTAGGGTCAGAAATTGGGATAGTATTTAACATGAATATAAGGAAACTAACATCCAGGTCTCTCTGTATGCATGTAAACGCCATGTCCTTAAGTAAATCAGAAACAGGACACTGCTCATTACTAAGACAACCAAGTCCATGTAAAGACAGACACCATCAGATGTCTTGCTTTAACCATTTTTTAACCATTTAACCATCATAGAAAGTAGCACCAAACAGACCTCTCCAAATCCTTACATGTTGTGTTAACTTGATCAGAGTATCACTGTCTTTTAAGAAGGCACTGCCCAAAAACACAGAATAAAAGTGACATCAGACAGTGATCCTGATGCAATCATCACAAAACATTTTAAAGCTCATATGTTCTTATTGGTACTTACCGAAGTGATGATGTGAAGAATTTCTGGTTCGTCTTTCAATACAGCGTTCCTTATGATCCAGACAAATTTTCAATAGATATGAACTGTCCGTTGGTCTATAGACTTTTGCCCTGTCAGCAGTGTGAGGTTTCTCCATCTTCATCATAGGTAGACATTACTGAGTGGGCATTCTGGTGAGAGCAGTGTTGTTTGTAGTCCTTTTAAAAGTGTCCCAAGTGCTGTAAAAGGGTCCAAAGATCCAAAAACTTAAAATGCACACTAAAATCTTAGTTTTCAGGCAATGAAATATGTTAGATAACGCATACAAGATGCCGATGGCAGCGCATTTTGAGTAAAAATACACTTTTTGACCTAAATGTTAAAAAGAATATACATTATTTGGTGCTTAACTCAAAGAGGGCTTCATACTTTACTTCCTATTACATAGTTTGTTGAGGTTTTTCATGAGTGGTGAAGAAGCAGCACCTCTTCCTTTTGAAAAAGCACAAAGCAAACAGGAGGCTAGGAGTTTGTCTCAGCTGCTTCCAATCAGGGCTGATTTCTGAAAGCCACCAAACTTCACTGATGTTTTCAACTGAGCTGCTGATGGGACCAAATCTCTGTCTGAGCAGCTTTCTCAGTGTAAATGCTGCCCTGAGATCTGCCTCTGTAGCATGAGTTGTGTGACACTGTCACTGTAGTCATGTCAGAGATCAGGATGTGGGCTTTTTGGAGGGCCATCCTGGCTGAGCTCCTGGGAACGACCATCTTTGTCTTCATCGGTATCTCAGCTGCAGTTGGAGGAAAAAATACCACCTACCCTGACCAGGAGATAAAAGTAGCATTAGCATTTGGTTTAGCAGTTGCAACATTAGCTCAGTGTTTGGGTCACATCAGCGGCGCCCACATGAACCCTGCCATCACTCTGGGCATGCTGGCCAACTGTCAGATGAGCGTCCTCAGAGCTGTTTTCTACATGCTGGCTCAGGTGTTGGGGGCTGTTTCTGGCACTGCTGTAGTGTACGGTATCAGGCCCAAAACCACAGACTCGCTGGGTGTTAACAAGGTAAGGTAGAGTCTAATTTTCTATGGTAATGTTTTCAGTAATGAAAAACATGTACCACTCAGGTTGAGTGACATTTGGAGAAATGGCTGATAGAGGAAAACAGAATCTCAGTCTCAAGCCTGAGTGCTCACTGCAAAGCTCTGCATTTATGGCAGCTCAGTTGCTTAGTTTAAATGGCAAAGTTAAATTATGTCTATCCAGCAAAAATAGCAGAATAAGTTTGTCAGAGTTTATTTGAACAGCTCTTTATTCACAGGATCGGATGTTTTATTCATTTTATATTTATTACTATTCATGCATCCAAATAAGGGTTATCATTGTTGACTTAAGGTAACAAAATAACAGAAAATAAAATGCAGAAAAATAACAACATTAAATGAAAACCAAAATAAAATAAGGTGTTTCAGAAACCAAACTAACTCAAAATGTATTTTGTTTTGTGATAGTTCTGTATTTTGGGTTGTATAAGGTTCATTTAAAAAGAAAATGCATCAACAATGCTGATTTTGATTCACTCTGCCTCTGTATGGTAGAACTGTCTTTATAGTGCTGTAGATGAGGCAAAGAGCTCTGCTTAATTTACAAAATTTAAGGATGGTGCAAACTAAAGGAAAAGCCCTAGGGTTATTGTTCACTGTACTGAGCACACTGACAGTGCTCTACTTTAATGCTATGAAGTTCCTGTGTTTTGGTTCTTTTGCCCTCTCTGCCCACCTCCACTGACACCATGTTGTTTTCAATTGAGAATACTATTCAATGAAAATTGCGCTTCATAAGGTGTGTTTATAAAATGGCAAACCAGCTTTTTCATTTCATGGATGAATATTACATGATTAGGTAGAAAGCTGACTCTTTGTATTGCATGCAGTGCAACAAAAGTGTCACTTTTGACAGTTTTTTGTAAAAAAAAAAAATAAACAAAAAAAAAAAAGAGAGAGAAATTGAATAAAAAAATGGGTTATGGAGTGCAGGTTAAGTTGGAAACAGTCCTGTTCTTTTTTTTTTTTTTTTTTTAAGTACAAAGCAGGGCTATTGTGTCTCTACTCAACCCGGATATATCTAGTCTGGCTGCTGCATTCCAGGGGATGGGACACAGTGATTAAGGGATGGGGTTGTGCGTAACAGGGAAACCCAACTCAAGTTGCAGTAGACACCTTTTTATGTGTCAGTTCTTAAAATAAAATTGAGGCTCCTCACAGCAACAATAAACATGTAATGGCTTTTATAGCTGCTGCTGCAGAAAGACATGTACTTTTACAACTTTTAAAATTTCTAATATCTGTCTTGTATTTTAAACACTCAGCTAAAAATATTTAGCAAAGGATTTATAATATTTAATTAAATTAGACATCTGAGTGTAAAACTGCTCATACTGCACCATAAACAAAGTTTTAATTTGCAGAAAAAGAGGTAAGGATTGAATCTGAATGTTTATTTGTCTGCAGCTGAATGGAATCAGCCCAGCTCAGGGTTTTGGTGTAGAATTCCTGCTCAGCCTCCAGCTTGTCCTCTGTGTTCTTGCCGTCACTGATGACAGACGTGACGTGAATGGATTTGCACCTCTGGCAATTGGACTGTCCGTAGGGCTGGGACACCTTGCTGGAGTGAGTATAAATCAAGAGCACTTCCGCCCCTCTTAATTTGGAAGATGGTTTCTCCATCTTACTGGAGCCTGATACAATGGATTGGCATGGGATGAGGCGGCTGTAAATCAGAGCTGCATGTAATCAGCTGATGCACAGCCAAAAATGTAAGTCGTGTTTTCTACTGATATGCTTTTTGCAGATCAGCTACACAGGATGTGGAATCAACCCAGCTCGATCGTTTGGGCCTGCAGTCATAAAAGGCTCCTTTGTGGACCACTGGGTATGATTCAGAGACGCCGAAGACCCTTTTTACTTTTGCATCTACAGCCAAACAGGGCTTTTGGGTGCCAAGAGGTAGCGGTTAATCCTTGATGTGGACATAATTCAGGCTTGTCTGGTGGTCAAAATGTAACTTGTAGAGGAACTCATCAAAGACTAACCTGTTTAGTGACGTGATTCCTGGAGGTTGGGAGTGGGCCTGGGGATTTCATGTCTCCATGAGTCATACAAGTGGAGGACAGAAACTGTTTAGTGATGTGTCAAAAAGAGTAGCGGGGACAGACATCTTCTTTTCAGCTATGTGATTTGTAGAAACTACTGTAAGCAGGAGATGAGCATAAGTCCTAAAGTCATGTGTGAGCATGTGAACTAAAATGCAGTCCACTTGATATCCATACATCTAGTGGAGTGGAGGTGTTGATGCAAAGTATGACTACATAGTTGGCTCTTAACATGTTTCTGTGCTGTCATTTTGTCTCTCAGGTGTACTGGGTTGGTCCGCTGAGTGCAGCAGTAGTGGCAGCTCTTTTGTATGACTTTCTGCTCGCACCCAGAGATGAACCTTTCAGCGAGCGAACAAGAGCCCTTTTCTGCTGCGGCTCCACACCAGAAAATGAAATTCGTGAGCCACTTCTAGAGGAGGTTAAAGACTTGTAAAAAGGAGCTAATTTGACAGCTAATTACCTTTTCACGCTGCTTTTTTGTACTAAGTAAACACATTTTTCAATGTAAGGCATCCTGTTCTCTCATTTGTGGTCTGTAAATTTGTGCAGCACATCTTTTTCCTGTTTCATGCCTTCTCTCCTCCCTTCTGCACCTCTTCACTATAAATACTGCTGTAAAATACTTGTTGGTTTTAACACTGCAAACACATTTAGAGGCAGACATGACGGAACTCAAAAGCTGGGTCTTCTGGAGGGCTGTGGCTGCAGAGTTTGTTGGCATGCTGCTCTTCATTTTCTTGTGTTTGTCTGCCATTGTTGGGAAATTTGATAGCACCACTGGGCAGCAGCTGAAGGTGTCACTGACCTTCGCTCTGGCCATCGCCACCTTGGCTCAGAGTCTGGGGCACGTCAGCGGGGCACATTTGAACCCAGCAGTCACTCTGGGCCTGCTGGTCAGCTGTCAGATCAGTGCACTCAGATGTGTGTGTTACATCCTGGCTCAGATGCTTGGAGCTGTTGCAGCAAGTGCAATCGTGAATGGATATAAGAACAGCGGCTCTCTCGGTGTCAATGAGGTAAGATTTCATCTTGAGACTCAGACATTTCATTAAACTTTACAGGAATTAAGGTAACACGTTATGATAACGACAAACCATTAAGCACTGATAAAGTGTCAGTAAATACATAACTTATAATCAAGGGATGGGCAATTTTGGTCACAGTGAGGGCCACATTCATCTTTTTTCTCACTGCTGAAGGACAAATATGATCAGAAAAGGTAAGAACATATTTAACTTACCAGGAGTTATTGAACCAATGTTTATTTTTTATACTTAAATTCAATAATTTCTAATTTAATCACTCTAAAATGTAATAACTATTCTTACTTAAATTACATTTGTGCACTTTACTTAAATCTTAATAACCTGTTGATCTGCCTCGGCAGACAGGAAAACATGGGGGGCCAACCCCCCCCCCCCCCATTTCTGAGGTATCCACAGTGGAGGTGACAAATCTAAGGGGTGTAAATATAACGACTTGAAGCAACAGTGTGAATGGGAATATGGCAGTAAATGTATTTGTAATTTTTTTCAAAGAAATGAACATATGGTCATGAGACACAAAAATACCTCTATTTTCCCCAAAAAGTCATCATGTTTTTATACAACTACTTTTATCTTTCTGTTTTATGTTAAACTGACCAGTTGGTTCATTTTTGAAAAGAAGGTAGGCTGCATGGCAACATGACAGGCCTGAACCGCTTGTTTTCTAATCATGTCATGATCTAAACATCAATAATAGATTTGTGTCACACAAATTCGCTGCTATAAATGCTTGACTTATGCAAAGAATTAGCATAAGTAGACCATTTATGTCTTGGTTCATCATCTTTAAACATATTTACATGCCATCAAACATTTATATGCATCAGTAAATCACTTATGTCCTAACTCATCATCTATCTAATATATTTAAATGTCATCTTTGAGACAGCCATGAATGCTTTAATAATGGATTTATTTTTCATGTAATATTCTATGATGCATAATCACTCTGTTATATCTTACCAGGGACGACAAATTTAAACTAGCTTTGAGCAAATTCTGATACGAGGCATTAAATGGCAACATTTGTACCAATATTATACACTGTTCCCTCACAAATGAATTAATTTACATTAAATCAAATCAAATAAAAAGAAATTAAATTAGACTGTATTAAATTTTATACAATCTGTGTTACAGCTGTGTATAAAGGACATGGAATAATAATAATGCTTTGTAAATTAGTTGCATATTTGCCTTTTTTTTTAACCAAACCTGGGTGTTTGGCTATTACAAAGCTGACAAAACTAGTGCCAAAATCTGCAATATAGATACTGAGTATTGATATATTTTAATGATGTTTCTATGTAATTATCACTTAAATAAAAGCTTGAATTGTCCAAATTATAAGTTTAATTCATTAATCTGCATTACCTTTTAACAGAGGTGAACAGAGACTTATTACATTTTCTTAAGGGGGGAACTTCACAATGATTTACTTTCATCAATACTTTTACGCAAGTGTGTTCTGGGGTGCACTGTACTTAAAAGAAAAACAAAACGCTAAAACAGCGTTTTACATCAACTATCGCTGTTACAATACAAAAATTTTAGCTTTAATATTGATACCAAGTTCAGTATCACAATATCAAATACTGAATCAATACTTTGAAATGATACTGGTTCAGTTCTTGCTTATTAATGGATCAGAGAAGGAACGTCTGCAAGGGCTGCTTACATTTTAGGATTGTCAGCTTACTCATATCAATGAAATAACCCTTAAAATTTAGTTTCTGCAATTTAACATCTATCACAGCACATTTCTGATTTATGTTGCTGGCTTTACTCATTTTCTTATTTTCTATTCAATATTACATTTTTTATGCAAAACAATGACACAGAATGCATAATACATCATTTTAATGTCATCTTACATTATAATTTTACATCTATCAGCAAACCGCTGCACAGTCTTTACTTTTTACTGTGCCAAACATAAGCTAAGTACACTGTTATACTGAAACATATAACTGCTTAACACATCGCTGTCTATTTCAAACGAAAGAGCATTGTGTTCTTAAAGTATTCAGTACTTACAGTATGTTTTAACTGAGGCACGTTTTACTTGAGATTCATGTGCATATGAAGAACTTTATGTCAAAGTAACTGCACTTTACTTTAGCACAATATCTGTGTACCATTTCCACCCCTGCCATTAGCTTTTAAAGTTAGCATTATTAATCTTGGAGTAGCAATTTCCTAACAGCTTTTTATTTTTTCCTTTTTGTTGAATTATACAACTTTCAAAAATGTGTTCCTCCAGCAGTGAGGATTAAATGAATGTGGCCCTCTGGGAAACCCAAATTGTCCATTCTTTTTATATAAATAAAAGTGTCACTAAAATGAACCTGCTTTATATCTGATTTTGTTTTTTACATTCAGCTCTCCAAAGATGTCTCTGTAGGACAAGGCTTCATCATCGAGTTCTTCGCCACCCTCCAGCTTGTCCTGTGTGTCATAGCTGTGACTGATAAGCGACGCAGAGATGTCACGGGCTCTGCACCACTTGCTATCGGCCTATCAGTGGGACTTGGCCACTTTGCTGCTGTGAGTGAATTACATTCCTACAATTCAGCTTAACTTGTGGTGGAAAATTGCAGCAATTTGGACAAGGCCAAGTGCACCTTAAATGATTTTAGGAGACAAATAAATGTTTTGAGGAAAGCCACAATTGGAAAGGAACAACTTAAGTGCAGATAAGTACAGGGGCCAGAAAAAGGTGTCATTAAAGTAACAAAGGGAAGAAAAGCATTTGCTACGCAATGTTACACAGTTAACGGAAATGTATAGATTTTTTTACCTTTAAAAAACTAATCACACTTATCTTGAAATTGTGATTGTATATTTTTTTTCCCATGTGCAATGTTCAAAAGTAGCACTTTATTCGAATATAGTACTAAAACATTGGCCAAGTTAGATTAATTAAATAAGTGCTGTCACAAGGACAGGACTGGTTTACCATAGTTTTGTTGCATTGGCATTTCACCACCATGCAGTGGTGCACATTGTTTGGAGGCTTGTGCACCAAAGGGCCTCAAGATATAGGATAGTAACACAGAAAATTATTATTTAAAACTAATAATAGTATTTAGAGAATAAAAAGGAGCTCAGAGTTTAGAAATGCATTTAAAAAAGTTATATTGTTCATAAAATTCCCTGTAACATTACCCCCACTGAGTTCAGGACTGTCAAAAGAAAACCATATATTTATATCAAGCAGACAAACGCAGTATGCTGTACAAGAATATTATCTCGAGTAAAGTTACAGTTACCTGGATTAAAATTTCCTCAGGTGGTGGTAAGATTTTTGGCACATTTTTTTAGGGTGCTACCGACATATTTAGCTGTGTTGCTCATTCCATGAATGCACAATCCTTACAAACTGTAACTCAGTGTAAAGGCGACTAATCAGGCTTTCCAAACACTTAAAATAAAATACCCATTGACATCGTTCAAGAGGAGAAACAACTGACTGTAATAACATTTCCAAACTTTTTTTTTTTTTAAGGAGAATAGCTGTTCTTTTCTTCACACTTAAATGTTCGCTTGTTCATATCAGATTATCAGTTTCCTATAATATTATAACCTCTGCCAAGGAGGTTATGTTTTTGCCAGCATTTGCCCATTTTTTGGTTTGATGGTTTGTTTAAACCTTGTGCAGCAGCTGGATTTACCTGGTTCAATGTCTGTAATCGGGCAAATCCATCTTGCCAAGCTCCAATTTTTGATGACTGTGTACAGCCCAAAGCAGTACAGTCTAATCAGAGCTCTTCAGAACAGGAAGTGGTGGTAACTACAACAACAGTAGGAAGTGACTGGACACACAGAGATTAGCATAGATGCTAACAAACTGAGTCGCAGTTTTATCAGATCTGGACCACATTTCTTTATTAAATGAAAAACATAAACTGAAAGAATTTCTCAATGGAAAGTATATTTTGGCTCCACTTACGACATGTTAAGAGTTTGCTCTATTAAGTGGCTCACATTTTGTATTTAGCGCCATGGCAGTAACGCCCACCTACTACATTACCTCATTACCTGACTGGGCTGTAATGAAATGATTTATCAAACGATTGTCCAATCATCTGCTGGATATGCTTTTGAAAGATTCTGACATCCTCCAAATACTTTCTATGGGCTGTTGTCCAGATGGACCAGGAGATATGATCTGTATAGTATATTGAATGAACCATCTGGGGTGTCAGGCTAGTTTGATTTCAAGAAGTCGTCAAAGGATTTTGCTTAAATTATCAGGGAATGTTGGTCATGGCACAAGGATGTACTGATTAGGCTTTGGTGGTGATCTGAAAATGGATGCAGATCCAGGATTTTTTTTTGAGAATTTGTTAACCGTATGAGATAGGGCAGTTTCCCACAATTTTTCTAACAACTCAAAAAGTTCTCAACAGAGATTGATGACATTTTAGGGGTATGTTAGTCATGGGTTGAGTTCTAACCCGGATGGGGATCCAGGATTTTTTTTTTCAAATATTTCCTTTTTTGCAAGATTGGGCAGTTTTTCACATTTCCACTTAATGCCAATTAAGCAGATCCGGAATTGGATAATTTTTCTTATGGTAATGATGAAGAAGAATTTCTTTCTCAAATTTGTGATTACTCAGAGGTTATGAAGGTCTGTGGCTTTGTTGATTGAACTTTTTTTTTAAATTTCCAGCTATGATTGTTTTAGACAACATGTAGAAGGGCCTCATATTGCTCTTACTTTTGGCCTCACAATAAACAACCCTGTTTTTTAGTGATTTTTCAAGGATTTGTTTTGGTATGATCATGTGACATACTTAAAACAACTTATTTAAACATAACTTAAAACAAACAACTACAAAGTGATAAAAATTAAGCACTCAAGGCAATCAGGGATTGCAAAAGAAAAAGACATCAACGTGTAACATCAATAACTAATCTGAAATAATAAATCTTTTTGCAGATAAGTTTCACTGGCTGCGGTATCAACCCTGCTCGCTCTTTTGGACCTGCCCTCATACGCAGCGCTATGAAATACCACTGGGTAAGATGAGCAAACAGCTAAGCATTCTTAAATCTCCTCCAATGTCATATTTTCTTCATCTAAATATAAACACAGCTTATCACTGCCTTTTTTCCCTCAGGTGTACTGGGTTGGACCTATGTCTGGTGGCATTGCAGCAGCTCTTCTCTATGATTTTATCCTCCATCCGCGCACTAACAACTTGAGAAGTCGCAGACACATGCTGCTTCACGGTTCAGATGAAGACAGTGAACGAGCTGAAGTAAACGAAGGAGGAAACAGCAGCCCAGGACCAAGCCAGTGGCCAAAACAATGAAAAATGTGTAACTTTTTTTGGCTTCATTGGCCATTATTGCATCTTCAAGCTTTAATTTTACAGAAACCATTATTAGTGGGTATTGATCAAATTCGACTATTAGGTATACGTGTAATTGTTGATAAGGCCCCAGTGTGTGAAGACAGTTTAAAGCCACCCCTGGTCATGAAGTGAGTGTTGTTATAGTTTTTTGTGTCTATTTTTGTGTCAGTAAATATTAAATACATTTTTCATCAGATTTTCATAGTTCAAAGTAAAGGCATCATATCCTCTTTTACATTGTGTCTTTACCAGAATAACACAATGTATATTTAGACCAGCTTGACCTTGACATGAGTGTCTTTATAATACATCACATCAGTATACGGCGTTATTCTATTTAAGGTGTTTGGCAACAGTCCCAACAGTCTCTGTACACTGAAACAACACAAGGATATGTATCCACTAATTGCACATAAAAGCATTTCATCAGAAAAAGGACAATTAGACAAGATGTGGCCATCACAGACATTTCCTGTTTGGCTTTGTCACAAGAATGCCCTCTCTCCATGTACGCACACAGGCACTCTCACATCCCGTTTTATGGCTTATAAGTATTTAATGGTTCCCCCCTCCCCTTTCCCCCCAACACCCTGAGCTAATCATTGAATAACCATCAAGTGACTTTAAGCTCTCACAGTCTGACAGTGTTTCTCAACAAAACCCCAGAGGTCTGAGGGCAGGGGCAGAGCAGCCAAGGTTGTCTTAGGCTAGATGAAAGTTACTATTGACATACAGACCAACCAGGGGGCAAGAATAAGCACTGCGGTTGGATGCACACACCCTGTGGAGCAGTCCCATTATTCTGCTCTTTGTGAGATGATCATTAACGAAATGTCTCATGTCCCAATTTATAATTTTACAATGTTCTGAGGAGAGTAAAGGTGTACTTTTTGTTTTACTGCCACGTCCACGCATCACTTAACAGCACACAGACCTGCAGGAGATGGAAAATTACACAAACCCTATTGAACACGTAGACATGCAATGAAAAAAAGGCAGTAAGGTTCTCCAAAGCATGCAAAGGACACCATTTTTTATGATTCTCATGCTGGCTGTATTAAAATCAATATTGTTGCCCTGTCAAGCATTTTTTTTTAATTTATGTTTGTTCAAGTTCCAAAAAACTACCTTCCACCAGTTTTACTCTACATAAGTAGGCTATTCTATTCACTAAATATACAGTATTCATATGTGTGTGTGTTTTAGTTATGTGGGCAAATGATGCACCTAAAACTTAAAGCTGGCTAGCTAGTAGTGGCATGAAAATGGTAATATGAATAAAGGGTTTCAATGCTTTCTCTCTGGCAGCTTCTGTTTTTTTTAATGAAATAGATACTGTTTTTGACTTCATGATGTTTTCTTTTGTTTTAAATGTTTGCGTGTTTCTTATCACATACTGGGTCAGTTTAACTGTATCTTCTAATTTATCCCCCTCATTTTTGCTCTCTTGTTTCAAAATGTTACATTTAAATAAACACAAAATCATATATGCTCAATAATCATGGTTAATTTCTCTCACAGAATCAGTCTTTAAATCACTTTGCCTTACGTTTCATTTGTACACTTTAAAAATCCTGGAAACACAGACCTCAATTGGCACTTTATTTATCATCGCCAGAATGGGGCTAAACTAGCTTAAACAGTGTCTCCTTTAACATGAGTAAAATATAAATAACTTTTTAAAAAACACTCAAACTTTGGTCAGAATACTCGGAAATATGTCAGAACATCCTCACAAACACGTTTAATGGCATAAACAAAAGGAAATATTTGTAATTACCTAAAAAAGACTAATATATAGGTCTCAGGCATCACACTTCCTCTGAGGCTTCCGGCCAGGAGCTCCCTCTAGAGACCAATGCCGTCTAAACTAATCAACCACAAAGAAAAAACTCAGATAGTTCAAATAGATATTCTTACATTGGAAGAGTTATTTAACTAGAAAACGGCTTGTTAATGTTGGTAACCTTTTAAAAAGGTCTCTTTTTAGGATGCATCAGACTACACTTTACTAAAGGCTATTACCTATTTTTAAGTGTGGATAGTAAATGTTGATATACATGATGATGTTTATATATTTTCCCTATATGAAATTAGAGGCTGAAGTGAATTAGCTGTTAGTTATTACATGACAAATAAGAGTTACTTTCTTTCGATGTTACCTCAACAAAGTGACCAAGACGATGCTTAAATTTATAAAGACAAGGGAGGCATGTGCAAATATACATGGGACACAGATACGCCTCTACCAGGAATATGAGAAAGTTATCATTATTTATAACTGGAAAAGAGCAGACAAGCTTGTGAGAGGGATTTTATGAATAAATGTGTCTTTCAGTAAAATTATCTCAGGGGCTAAGGCTGAGAAAAGGTGACCCCACAACTGTGCAAAAAGAAATAGGAACATTTATAGTTTTATTATTTGGTAGTTGCACTTTGGCAGACTTTTGTGTCTGTACCCTTTGCCAGAAGCTCGGCCTGCAGGGTAAGTTTTTTTTGACAAGACCACTGTAAAGAGTGACTGAAACAAGCACCATGACTCGTATTTGATGATTGTCTCTTAAACCCAAACAGACATGAGTGAGGTGAATAGAAATGTCCCAATTCTTCTTTTAAGAATTTTGTCTTTTGGTGCACAAGACACCCCAAAGTGCAAGCTCAGCAATTGTGCTCTTTAAGTAGACCTGTGGCCAAAAGTGCAAATAATGAGATCGCTTTCTGGCAATCTAGCCTGCATGCTAACTGGCTCTCCATTCATCTGTTCAACTGTTTGTATCTAGCTAACTCCTAATCTATCCAGCCGTCCACCTTGTTTTCTCTTTACTTTGGGTGTCTATTCATCTCTCTGTCTGCCTGTCCTCCCATCTAAAATTCTACACAAAATTTTCCATCACTTAACAAATGAATATTGTCCCTCTCCGGTGTCTGCATCCACATTTCTGTCAGTCTGCCTCCTCATAAATCCACTTTGTTTTTCAATCCATCAATAGAGCACAGTGCTTGTGATGGCTTTATCTCCCTTATATGACATGACACTTCTTCGCATGCTTTTTTACGGTGGAATTCAGAGGCCGGTCATGTGACAAGCGGCCAATCTAAAATCTTCTTCCTTTGTGTGCATAACCTCTGAGGTCAGGGCATTGTGTTTAGCCTCTTGTTTTGAAGTTTGTCCTCAACAACACAGACAATACTCTTTTTGTTGCCCCTCAGTCATTTTGTCCCAAACTGCCCTTCATCAAATCATTTGGCGCTCACATTCAGCTTGGTTATTCCCCGACTTGGCATGAGAGAGTGCTCAGTCCTTCTTTCATTATTTTTAGTGAGGCAAAATAAACAACAGGAAATAAGAGCTTAGTCTAGATTAAAATTAACATAGTTTAACTGTTTAAAATTTAATCCAACAGTGTGGTGGTGTCAGGGTGTGGTCACAACAGCTACTGTCCTGGAAATTATTTACTTTTATTATTTTTTATAGATGTGCATGATAAGTTGGGATGTCTCGATCAATCTCAATGTCAACGTCAGCTTTATTTATATAGTACATTTAAGACAGCCAGTAGCATACCAAAGTGCTTTACAATAAAATAGATAGAAAACAATAAAACCAATAAAAAATCAATAAAAAATCAATAAAACCAATAAAAAACAATAAAAGCCAATGAAAAAACAATAAAAGCCAATAAAAATGGAGCAATACAGAGAAAATGTATCAAATAAAAGACCCAATAAAAGGGGACTTTACTTCGCCAAAAGTGAACAAATGCATTTTCAGCAGATTTTTAAAATTGGAGAGGCTATTTGCAGTCCACACAGTGAGTAGTAATGTGTTCCACCGAGTGGGAGCCGCAACTGCGAAGGCTCGATCTCCTCTCGTTTTTAAAAAGGATCGAGTAATGTCCAAGAACACCTGATCACCTGACCTAAGAGCTCTGGAGGGCTGTTGTAACTTAATAAGGTCAGACAGGTATTCTGGGGCCAGCCCATTCAGACACTTAAAAACAATTAAAAGAATCTTAAAATGAATCCTGTACCTAACCAGTGAAGGGAAGAAGGCACCAGAGTTATGTGCTTGCGTTTCTTAGTCCCACTGAGGAGACGAGCTGCTGCATTCTGGACACACTGTAGGCGGTTAAGCTCAGACTGGTCAATGCCAACATACAGGGAGTTGCAATAATCTAAGCGAGATGTAATAAAAGCTTGGGTAACTTTTTCAAGGCCTCTCTGGCTTACATAAGGTTTAATTTTGCCTCAGCTGAAAAAAGCTAGACTTGACCACTGAGCTGACCTGTTCGTCCAATTTAAAGGCAAACTGAATACATTATGGTAGTTGTCAGTCAGTGGTCACTGCATTGGATTCCTTGTTTATCCCCCACTTGTGAACACAATATCTTAGCCATTTGTCAAGTAATTATTTTCATTCTTTGCAAAAATGTCCACTCTGACCGAAGGACATACTGAAAAATTTGGTGCAAGGTGAGGGTCAAACACCACCCCAAGCTTCAATTCTTGACCCACCACTAGACTTTCACTAGTCCAGTAACTGTCCACCTTTTGAAACTGCTGAATGCTGACAAAATTTACAAAAAGTTTCCAGAAACAAAAGGTTGCATCTTTCGCACATACACACACACACTGTTCTAATTTCACAGCTACAGAGCCAACTTATTGAGCCTTTATTGAATCATCAGAGAAAACTATGAAAAACATTTATATATCGTTGTGTTCTGTGTATGCAGTGATTTATCTGTTACAGTTAGAATTGCATGGAAACACCTGTTGGCTTCACTAGAGCAGACACATGGAGTACCATCTCCAGCCAGAACACTATTTGTCATTAACCTTAACCTTATGCCCCCCTTCAGCTTTCTGTGCCCCTTCTCCATATTCTGACTGATGCAGGGCTCTTATCTGCAGCCTGTGCACCATGCTCACTCCCTTTCTGCTTTTCATCAGCTTTTGGCAAAGGTTCAATAAACCCTGGGTCACACAGAGAGTCTGTTGGGGGTTTGGGTCAGTTGGGAGGGGGTGGGACATGGCTAGATGTCTGTTAAACTGTGTGAAAACCTCTACACATGAAAAACAAGGTGCCAATCAAAACTGCACTGTAAAGCTGTTCTTACTTCTCCTTTTTGTGACCGTTGCAACCAGATAGATGTCGTGAAAGAAACCACTCAGCTTTTTCTCTGTGACACTGCTGGCCTACATTTTCACAACTTTATTGTTTTTCTATAATCATCAGCAAAACATCTTTACAAGCAGTTAACTGCCTTCCATGCCACGGGGCTGTAAACACTTGTCAAAGAATTCAGGTAAATGATACCACTGCAGGTAACACTTTCAGAGGTCCTGACCAATGTGACTAACACAGATCAAAACAGGTCATGATGTTCAAAAAGTTCACGGCTGTATGCATAATCCTTTGGTGAGCTGAATTCAAAACAAGGGAGTGACTACTGAATTTATTAAAAGATGTTTTAAAGGACACTTTGAGCTATAGTATGAACCAGTTCTTATGTATTTTGTTTGTTGGTGTTTTTAGGGTATTCCTAAATTACCAAAATAACTTTTCTACCTCTACAATTAGAACAATTAAGTTTAACATGTTTGCATTTTACTTCTGGTGTCTTGAAATTATATTTCCACTCAGATATTTTTATATATATTTTTTTGTCTTATTTGTTTTATTTGGATTCCTATAATTAATGCAGTTTTCGTGTACTGTTCTTGTGAGCATCGGAACAGTATATCAGAACCATATTATGGACAGCTTCAGTTTTAAAATGTGCTCATAGATAAATGTGATTTTACTTGACTTGACTTCAATTGATGTATTTGGGGGGAAAAAATACGGATTGGCCCTTTAATGGTTAGAGCCACAGTGTGATGCCCCAGCGGTTCCTGTGTTCTGAGTGACATTGTTGATCAGTAAGTCTTATCAAAGAATTCAAGCCCTGCAGCTCAGCAATTTGAAATTGAAATTGCCTGTTCACAACACACATACACATACACACAAGTACACACAAGTACACACAAAGACGCACTGGAATTACTTTTGTGACCTCTGAGAGGCCGCCTCATAAACACCCAATGTAAAATTTGACTTTAGCCCAGTCCTTATCTGGAGCTATAACCACTGGACCAAATGTGTATGTTAGGCCCTAAGGTTACCTACAAAGACATTTAACTGAGAAAAAAAATGAAGTTACAAAGAAATTTACTGAAAATAAAATGGTTCCATAAAATGACCTAACAATCAAAAACAAAAAAGAAACCTTTACTAAGACAAAATAAATTTAAATTTATATAAGAATGTAAGAGCATTTTACTAAACACAACTATTTATAAAATGATTATATATTCAACACATTGCAAAACTATTTCATAAAACCCTGACTAAATTTCACTAAATTCAAATATAGATCATCAAATCCAAAAGAAAATTTATTTTAAAAAAAAAGCAAATTAAAGCACAAACCGTTGAGGAAAAAAAGATGCATTTTAATAAACAGGAACATATTTTACTTGACATAGAATGGAAATAAAATGCCAGAGAATACAAACTGCAACAACATTCCATGTAATGCCAAACATATAATTTATTTATTTATTTATTTATTTATTTAATGTTTCTTTATTTTGACCATCAAACTGGATCATTTCAAAAGAGTTTCATTGGCATGAATGATGTGGGGCATTATGCCTGAAGTATTTAATCTAAAATAAAAATATATGTATATTTTTTAAAAGGGAAAATAATTGATAATGATATGATTTAGAAGTATTACAACGCTTAAGGTTAAAAAAAATTAAGATTTTAAAAAGGTTACATTTTATCAAGCAATTTACTCAAAATTACAAGATGACAAAGTTCCTCTAAAATGCCAGTCTTTATTAAAAATCCAAAGCACTCAGATGTTTACAGGTGAAAATTCCTTTATTTAACAAGGATGTGTTTGCATATTTTGACTAAGTAGTCTTCACTAGTATGATAAACAAAAAAACAACAAAAAAAACACAGGTTTTTAAATAGCTCGTGCTTTACCTTTTTTAAAATGTATATGCCCTTCTTGTAGAGGCAAACATTCTTTGGACTTATGATCCTTCCTGATGTGACACAGTATGCCAAGAATTAGACCACAGATTTCTGCCAAACTTGACAAGAGTTTCCTATCTCTTTGGAAATGAGCTGATTGTATATTGGATGTACAAAGTCAAAAGTCAAGGGCATAAGGTTTTGTCCACAGACTTCAACAATAAAATTTCTGGAAATCCCATCACAAAAAAACAGCCCCAGCCTCTTGGCGCCCTCTCTGTACTTTCACTTTCTGGCACTTGTGTACCATGTTGGGGCATTAAATAGCTGGGCTATGGTTCTTGTTATTCATGTGAAGTATTGCAGACAGATTTACAAAGCACGTAACTGACTAAACATAAATGTAAAGTCAGCAGATATTCAGTGGTTGTATGAACATGTTATGTAAAAAGCTGCAGAGGTTATCGTGAGGAAAGGGTGGATTTCAGGTGTTTTCCTGCAGTGAGAAAAGGTCCTCCACACTCATACATGTACACCAACTCACACAGTAACAACTGTGACTGGATGTGTGTGTAACCTGAGCTGAGTGGGGACTGACAGCTTCGAAGGAAGACAAGAATGGTGAGCAACATTGCCATCCTCTGGTGTCATATAGGTACAACACTGCATGCAGACAGCTGTTCCTATTAGTGATGAAAGCTTTTCCTCCTTTTATACCCACAAAAATCGAACAATTTAAACAGTCCTGAAAACTCAGAACTCCCTGTATCAACAGCTTGACTCTAAACTGCTAAACTCTAATAACGGTGTAATATGCTTCACTCAAATATAACTCAAAATCACAGGTGCGCAATTTCTGAAGGCATTTTGTAAGGTTAAAACTCAGGTCTACAAGATCACCCATGTTCATGTGCAAACTCAGCATGACGAACATTTCAATCATGTGTCAACGCATAAGAGAGGCCTCTAATGGCTTATATAGTGAGAATAAGCTGTACAGCTGTACATCTATTTTCTTAATGATTTATCATTAAGATTTATCAAGAGAAATGAGCAGGCCATAAGGGCTGACTCCATGGCCAAAAAGCTTCAACAAAATGATATTTATAGATTCTGGAAAGAAGTTAGAATTGCTAATAACAGCAAGATTTCTTTTCCATCTAGTTTTGATGGAACTACTGGGGCAGATAACATAGCCGAGCTGTGGAGAAGGCAGTATGAAGAACTATTTAATTGTGTTAAAAGTGAGAAGTATCATATTGGTAACATCCCGTATGATGTAGATGTGGTGGTCAGACCAGATGAAGTAAGTTGTGCCATTGGGAAACTAGCTTTTAACGAAGCCTGTGGTCCTGATCAAATGACAGCAGAAAGTTTGAAGTATGCTAGCCATAGAACTACAGTGCTTCTTGCCATTTGCTTCTCTGGATTAATAATGCATGGTATACTGCCCAATTCAATGTTATCTGTGCTACTAGCGCCAGTTATTAAAGACAAAACCTGTAGAATATCAAGCTCAGAGAATTATAGACCAATTGCTCTGGCTAGTATACTTTCCAAAGTGTTAGAGCTAATTCTCTTGGATAGGCTTGAGAATTACATTGCAACTACAGATCATCAATTTGGATTTAAGAATAAACACAGCACAGATATGTGTATATATGCTTTAAAGGAAGTCATTAACACTTACAGACAGAAAAATTCCACAATATTCATGTGTTTCCTGGATGCCTCCAAAGCTTTTGACAGGGTAAATCATAGTAAATTATTCACAAAATTACAAAGTAGAGGAGTTCCTTGCTACCTGATAAGAATTTTGCAAGCCTGGTATCTGCACCAATCTATGAGTGTTCGTTGGGACAGGAGTATTTCCTCACCCTTCTCAGTGACTAATGGGGTTAGACAAGGTGGGATATTGTCCCCTCTTCTGTTTAATCTGTACATGAATGATCTCTCTGACCAGCTGAGGGCATGCGGGACTGGCTGTATGGTGGGACAGAGGCTTGTTAACCACCTGATGTATGCTGATGACCTGGTTGTCCTGTTACCCTATAGTGCTGGTTTACCGCAACTTCTTAGATTCTTAGAGTCTGTTATAGCTATGGTGTAAAATATGATATTAAGTTTAACAGTAAAAAGAGCGTCATTAGGATAGTGAAAGCCAAAGAGGGTCAGAAGCTTCGGTTTCCATCTTTTTTCATCACAGGTCAAGCTCGCAATGTTGAGAACAAGGTTAAGTATCTGGGTCACATTATCAGGAGTGATCTGAGTGATGATGATGATATACAGCGTCAGTGCCACAAACTGTATGCACAAGCTAATATGCTAGAACGGAAATTTTCAATGTGCACAGACAATGTTAAAATAGAGCTCTTCAGAGCGTATTGTACTCCCCTGTATACTGCTCATCTGTGGACTAAATACAGCAAAGCCAGAATGAAAAAGTTACAGATGACTTACAATGATGCTTTCAGAGTAGTTCTCAAATTGCCGAGATGGACAAGTGCGAGTGAAATGTTTGTTACTTGTAATGTCCCCACTTTTCACGCTGTGCTCAGAAATGTAATGTACCGATTTATTTGCCGATTAACTACTTCAGAAAATGAAATTTTGATGTCACTGACTTAACCCTCATTAAGTGATACTCGATATTTCTCGTGTTACTGGAAACACTGGAGTAAATGCCTCTTTGTATTTTAATCATTTTATTTTATTACAAATATTTATATTTTATACTGTAATGATATGGATTTTAAGTCTGGAATAAAGTGTCTATCTATCTATCTATCTATATATATACAGGATGTTGTATTGAATATTCATACTGTGTACCATTGTACTGTTTCTAGAAATAAAATTCTAACACCAACAAAACAATAAAGGGGAAACTTATTACCATGCATGCCTTTTTTTTTTTAAAGCCAAAATATTCATAAACAACGGCAGTGAAAGTCATGTGAATTGATCATACCAGTGTTCTTTAATGCCCTCTTTGTATACTTAAAACGATCACTGTCATGAACAAGTGTCAAATGTAAACTGAATGTATGTTTTGAGGATAAATCTCAGAGGGTATGTCCCATACTGGAGGATGGGAGTCATGGTTGTGCCGAAAGAGTCATGTACAAAAACATTGCTGGGATTTAATGCTGGATCAGCTTGTCCATAGCTCTGCCAATGAATGTCATCAATGTCAGACAAACAATTCATCTCAATTTATATCCTTACTTCAGTGTACCTTAAAAAGTGTATCAGTAGCATCGACTAAAGAGTTGCCAGGAGTACTGTAAGCACACAAAAGTGAAAGTGAAGCAGAGTCACTGGAGAATGAAAGGTTCAGAGTTTCATCTCCATATCTAACAGCAGCTTTTGGGACACTTGAGGGAACAGCTGGTGATCGTTTTGGAGCAGATGTTCTGCCTAACTTTGATTATGTTAAGTGGAATCAACATCTCTGCTGTCCAGATTAAGTTTATGTCACTCACCATCAGATAAAATTCTCCTGCAACAGTGGTTGTTTTGATCCGTCCTCGTCAAGTCTCCTGGTTTTTCTGGCTGGAGCCAGTCGCACATGGATAATGTCATCAGCCCTCCCCACTCGTTCAGACACGAGTCTACTCGGGCTTTCACTGGATAAAATAGCAGGGGATCAGGAGGAAATTACCGGGTAAAGTCCGGATGAAAAACCCGCTGTTTGCGTTCACGGCTCACCGTTGTAATGTCCAGATAATTTCAGGGTTAATTCGCAAGTATGAATGGGATTTATGTTTGACTCATCACACTTCATATGTTCATTTTGCATGACACAGGAAAGTGTACTAAAAATACTCAGTACTTTAGGTAAATTTAGTGCAAGGTTTTTTTCTTTCCTTTTACTTGAGTAGATTCATAAAGTGGTACTTTTACGTGTTTTGGTGTATTTTTTTTTTTATTATTATTATTTATTTATTTTTTTTTTAATAAAAGCGACGTTACCTTTTCTGGTTACAGTATTTTGTACTCTTTACAACCATGGTGATAAGTTACTTCCCAAACTTTGTAACAGTTTTACTTGGCATTATTATTATTATTACTATTATTATTTTTAATAATTACCAGAAGCACAGATTCTGAATGCGCCCTCTCGCACCAGAAGAAACCGGAAACAGAATGACGTCATTTCTGGTTACTACGGAGTAAAGATGTCGCCGACCTTATTTAATTTTGTCGACGCTAAAGACAAATTTACGGTGAGTAACACGTTATGATTTTATTTAGAACACTTTTTACAGTATTAAATGTCAAGTGAATTTATTAACTTTTAACGGCAGGTGTTTTATTTTTATTTCTGATCTCTCTGTGTGGTATAAAATAGCAAATGCTAGCTATGCTAGCAAAACGTTTTCTCCTGTGTTATCACTCATATAAGTCCTTCTGTCTCCTTTCTTATCAAATGCAGAGCTCTGCCAGACATGCACTTGTTAGTAAAACCAGCAAACATTTGGTTAGTGCTTTCAACCAGGTTCCTGGAAAGTAAGTAATTCTTTACCTGCATTTGTTGGCAGTATGGATGTACATAATGGTTTAAAGTGCGGGACGCCTTTTTACTCTGCAATGTGTGTTACAGTGAGACAGAAAAGAAAACCACACTTGACCAGGCGCTGAGGGGTGTTCTTGGTGACCAGATTGTGAGTTAATCTCAGTCACAAATGCTTTATTATGTAAATAAACCTCAGCATTATACCCATTCTGCCCTTCAATCGTGACTGTTGTTGTCTGTGACCACAGGTGGAGCAGAAAGCGAGCTGTGATGATTACTTGTCTCTCATCTATCTGAGTATTGAAGCAGTAACAGAAGGTAACAAATGTGCTTACCGACTAATAGAAAAGATGATATGTTCCTACATATGCTTCAGTGTAAAGCAACACAATGTTTGCTGAAATGTGGATCACACTTCCTCTCCTGTTGTACTCTACTTTATTGCACTGTGATCACTTTTTCTCATGTGGTGTTGGTCAACTTTTGCACAGTATAGATGTATTCACTTATTAATTTCCGGTTCTTTTCTTGTCTTTCATTGCATAAAAATAACTTTTTATTAAGTCAGTAGCCCAAAGGGTGTAAGAAATATTGATACACCGTTATATTGGAGTGTCCTCCTCTTTACAATACGATATTGACATTTTATAGTACGATATTCTATGAATTTTTTTAGTTCATAGGTATTCAAGGCATTGTATTGTTAATATTTGTATCACTGGGATAGACAATTATGATGATCTATTTTTAGGAACAGACTATGATTTTAATTGATAACACAGACAAAAATCTGCATTTTTTAGACGTTCTTTATACTGTAAGAAGTCTTTGAAAGTTTTTTTTTTGGACAGGCTTTCGATACATTGTTATATCTTGCATTGACCCTCCTGTACCACAATATATAACATATTGCTGGATTCTCTCCTATACAAACTCCTAATGCGACTCCTTTCAAATACTCCACCCACATGTTTATTTACTGATGTAAACTTGACAGTATGTGATGTATGTTTTGATATAATATTATGTGTTATTACTATGCTTTTGTGCTGTTTCGTGTACTTTTGTAGATGTTGTCTTTGTTCGTGTTTTGTTCATGTTCATTTTCCTTCTGTAAGTACCCTTTAATTACCCTTTTAGGACAGATAAAGTTCTACTGTAGTAGATAGGTCGCATATTACTTAAGTTAATTAAGCCTTTCCGACTTGTTTCCCTTCTTCTCATATAGGCATCTGTTCTGCTACGACCCCCTTTGTTCTGCTCGGAGATGTACTTGACAGCCTGCCTCTTGATCAGTGTGACAAAATATTCACATTTGTTGAGGAGAATGTTTCCACCTGGAAAATGGTAAATAAGCTTCTTCCTTTCCGTAAAGACAGTTCCAAGTATTTTCTCACTTCATATGTTATTAATTGTGTGTCTGTGCTCCTATTTTAAAGAATTCCTTCTACTCTGCTGGGAAGAACTACCTTTTGAGGATGTGTAATGGTAAGGATAATACTGCTCTGGAACTTGAACCAATTTGTCACAGTTTTAGGCTCAACTGTTCATAATATATGTCTTAATCTGTCAAGATCTCTTGAGGAGGCTTTCCAAATCTCAGAACACTGTGTTTTGTGGACGAATCCAACTTTTCTTGGCACGGCTCTTCCCTCTGTCTGAAAAATCAGGTAAGTCTTGTTTCGGAGGTAATGTGGATTAAGTGGAAACCAGACTAAGATTTCTTATGCCCTGCCTTTTTTGTCACAGGTCTCAATCTACAAAGCCAGTTTAACCTGGACAACATCACAGTGTTCAACAAAAATGAACAAGAAAGCACTCTTGGCCAGAAGGTAAAAGCCGATGATGACTGCATTCAATCTAAATGCAGTCCAAATACTTGAATTTTACTAATTAATTAATCGCTTCACGTTTACAGCACACAGAAGAAAAAGAGGATGGGATGGAGGTGGAGGAGGGAGAAATGGGAGAGGATGATGCACCAGCACCATGGCGAGTTTTCCTCTAAAAAACACACTCATGTTTGTCAGTGCTGTTTGATTAAACATTTTTCCATGCTTTTGTGAAGTTTATTGAACTTCAACTGTTTTTTTTCTTTCAGTAGCATTCCAATTGACTACAACTTGTACAGAAAATTCTGGACCCTGCAGGATTACTTCAGAAACCCTGTGCAGTGTTACGACAAATTCTCCTGGATGACATTCCTGAAGGTAAAACAGCAGAAATGTAGAACCCTTGCTCTCCCATTGCAAAATCATAACAAACCCCCAAAGTCAATGACTTGCTGTTGACACAAACTACTTTTTTTGCTGCACAGTACTCAGATGAGACCTTGGCAGTGTTTAAAAGCTACAAACTGGATGACATGCAAGCGTCTAAAAGAAAACTGGAGGAGCTGAGATCATCTGGAGGAGAGCATGTCTATTTTGCAAAGTTTTTAACAAGTGAAAAGGTAATAAAGTAATTACACTTTACTTAATCTTATGATTTTGGACATTTTAAATTAAGTGAGTGAATTAAGATGGGGTGTTAATTTCACTGATAAAAAAATAATTTGATCCTTAAAAGACAAAAAGCTGACATAATTCATGTTTGCTTGTCTTCATCTAGATAGGAAAAGAATACAATGATAGAGATGAGCTGTTGGACATTCAAAATCTTTTTTTTTTTTTTTTTTTGAGAGAGATATGTTTATTCTCCAGCAACATGAAAATAGGTAAATGAGTTTCATTAAAGGTAAACAATTTTAAGTCACCCATGTGAATTTATTCAAGCATTCAAAGTGAATGAATGTGAGGCAAATACAACTAAATTGCTTTTACAGTTTGACTGATTAAGTTGGCTTTAAGAGGAAAACATTTTGACTAAAAGACTGACAGACATGTTACGGCTTTTGCTGAGTGTTTCAGAACTATAGTCTTTTTGACTCAAATTTTACAGAAGGAAAAATAACTAGAATGTGGTTTAAGCTCATGCACATTTTTGCGTTAAGACTAAAAGTCAATCTAAAATGGCTGCCAAAATAAACCCGGGTCAGGTTTCATATCCAAACTAATAGGCAGAAAGCTGGTAGAGTTGCTCTGGTATTTGATTACAGCACAGTGTTTCTGTTCCTTGTTGAAATAAAAGCTGTGTGTGTGGGGAAAAAAAAGGCTCACTCCCTGAAGAAGGTAAAAATAACCTCCTTTTCCCTCCTCTATATCTTCAGCTCATGGACCTGCAGCTAAGTGACAGCAACTTCAGACGGCACATTCTCCTGCAGTACCTCATCCTCTTTCAGTACCTGAAGGGTCAGGTCAAGTTCAAAAGGTGAAGCATGACCCCCCTCTACCTGTGCAGCACAGTAAACAAACACTCAGCTGTTTTTGAGGGAACTGATTTTTCATTTGTTTGTGTTTGCTCAGCTCCAGCTGTGTTCTTAACGATGACCAGACAACATGGATTGAAGAGACGACTAAGCTGGTTTATCAGGTCAGTCCTGGTCACTCTGACTGGAGCTAATACTGTTATAACACATGTGCCACTCTGTCTCCACATATCTAACTTGTTAAAATGTGGGATATTTTTGGCCCAGAGCAGGTACTTAAAATAGAGAGCACACTGAATTTTCCCTGCTGATATCTTTGTTCTTTCTGGTAGCTTCTGAGAGAGATTCCTCCTGATGGAGACAAGTTTGCCACCATGGTTGAGGTAAGACATAGTTTTAGGGACTTATGTTCAGCAAATTCATCGACTGGGGATGTTACGATGCTCTCATCTCATGATAAACCACATATCAGCATATCGTCTTGATAGGTTTCACAATAGTGGGGTCATGATGAAATTTTTGGGTATGTTTTAACAATTTCAGATTTTTCTCTGTTTTACTTGAAGTGTTTGTTTTAAATATTTTTAAAAATATAATACATTTATGGACAGGCTCAAGACAAAATACACTAAAGGAAAACAAAGAAACAAGAACGCTTAAGATTGGTTAACATATTTGTAAAAGAGTTTAACAAGATAGTAACCAATATATAATTCTTAAATAAATCCAAATTGTGTGTGTGTGTCTGTTTCAATTAAAGAATAATCACACATCTGCAATCTGAATCAAATCGTGAATTCAGACTGTTCCATGTAATCAGTCAAAGCCACCAAAATATTGGATTGTCTACCATAGGGGTGGACAAGTAGAGGCCATATGTGTGTCTGATATTGTGAAATGTAGCATAATATGATTTCATACATGTCATCATACATCTAAACAAGTCATTCACCATATATTCAGGAATATCCTTCCAAATTAAAGTTAAGTGTAAGATTAAGAAGAGAAGAGAAATAACAAAATGAATACATTTTTAAGACCTTGTGCCTCATTCATCTTCATTTACTCTAAGGATTATTTCTATAAAGCTGTTTATTTTTCTGTTCTCCATGTGCTCACATTCAGACACCTGGATAGAAGTATAAAAGCCTTTCCTTGTTAAGTTAAACCCCCTTCCTTTTTTCATACAGACGTAAGGTTTAAGTTAATTCGTACAAAAATAAAAGTTTTCTGCCAATTTTCTTTCAACAAAAAGATAAGTATCAATTTCCTTTTTTCCTGGTTGTTGAGTTATATAAAACATCAAACAAGGCAAGCCAGATGCAGGCAAATGTCTTCTCCAGGTTACAGAAAAATCCAGTGTTTTAAAAACAAATTGCATTGTTCATATTTTTATTATTGACTTGCAAAGTATGATTACATCCCAGTAAGAAAACTTTTTCATACGAGGATAATTACTGGGAATTAATTTCTACTCACTCTCTTAATGTTAGGGTTGTACGATGAGTCCTTTCCCCGCCGTGACACTAAAAAAGTTTCTCATCTCAACAGCACATCCTCAACACGGAGGAGAACTGGAACGGATGGAAAAATGAGGGATGTCCGAGCTTTGTGAAAGAGAGGTACGGCATGTCCGAATTCTTACAATAAAAGAATGTGATGTGGGTGTTTTATCTTTGCCGATCATACTGAAATCAAATCTGATCCGCCTTGTTTCCTCTTAAACAGGACAGCAGATGACAAACCCAAAAGACCCACCAGGAAAAGACAAGCTCCAGAGGACTTCCTTGGAAAAGGGCCAGACCGAAAGATTTTCATGGGAAAGTATGTGACACAATCCATGGGAGCGAGAAAAGTAGTACAGAGATTTTTTGGATGGTTATCTTTGTTTGACTGTAATTTGAAAACCCTGAAACAAATGAAAATGATAGCAAACGCTTCCTTTGATAATTTGATTCCTCAGTGATGAGCTGACTCGACTGTGGAACCTGAACCATGACAACATGGAGGCCTGCAGATCAGACAGCAGGTCCGTGAGTCCACAGCTCCCATCCCCCATCTCTACCCACATACTTCTTTATGGCAGAAAATTAATATTTTTACATCTGTTTTCTCTGAATCAGGGAGTTTATGCCGTCACTGGATGAATTCTTTGCAGAAGCCATTGAGCAGGCCGACCCTGTTAACATGGTGGAGGAAGAGTACAAGTACGTTCTTTTTTTACAGTGCATGAACTGTAAAGTCTGCTTGCAGATACCAAACCACTCTCTTTTCACAGATTCTTCTTCGTATTTGTTTGTGGGTGTGTGACCCTTTGGTTTCTTCCTGTAAATATTTGCAGAGTTGTGAAGAACCCGAACTACGGCTGGCGTGCCCTGAGGCTGCTTTCTCGGAGAAGTCCACATTTCTTTCAGCCGACAAACCAAAAGTTCAAGAGCCTGGCAGATTATCTGGACAGCATGGTCAGCAAGCTGGCTAAAGAACTACCGGTGATATTTTATTTTCAGTTAATAAATAGACAGTGTTTGGGTTTGCTGGAGAAAGCTGTTGTCACTGATTTCATGAATTTTATTCCATGATCGTAGAAGGATATCCCGTCTGAGGAGATTAAGACAGGAGAGGAGGATGACGATGATAACGGGGACAATCTTCTCAAGGACAGCAATGACAGTAAGTTTCAAAGTTGTTTCTTATTCATTGCGATGTCTCTTGGTAAGGATCATTCATCCAGTACTGTCACTGTCGGACCCAAACCTCCTGTCACCATAATCACTGATTTTTAAGAAAAAAAACATGCTGTAATTTTCTAGATGAATAAAGCTTGTTCTGTTGGGATTGGTGTTGTTCCTCTTTCTGTTGTTCGTTGCCAGCATGAGCAATTATGTTATTATTTTACCAAATTAAGCCAAAATTGTGTTGTAAGGCTTTGAAGCAGTCAAATTGGAAGGACGTGATATGTTGTTGTTTTTGGGGAATAGAGTCACTGCATGCACCAGCCACTCTGATGAGTACACCGTGCTGTTGGGTTTTGCCTTTAGAGGTGCTCAGTTCTTTTTGGCAAAAATTCAACAAGGTGCCGGAAACATTCTGCAGAGGCTTTGGTCCAAAATGACATGGATCAGATTTGTCAGCTGCACATCCTTGATGTGAATCTCCCAGTCCCCCACAATCCAAAGTGCCCTTCTGAACTGAGATCTGGGGCCTCATTTATAAAGCTTGCTTACGCACATAAGAAAGCGTACGCTACTTGTAAGCAATGTTTGGGATCAACAAACTTGACGGGAGAATGTGCGCACCTCTATGGCTGCTCTGACCCTGCCGTATGCACAAAATCTGGACAAACGGGAAACTGTGACCCCAGCAGTAGAAGGATGAAATTAAAAACAGCTCTGTGAAATTGATACATTTATGTGAACTAATCGGATAATATATCTCACAACACATATCACATATGAAGGATATATTTGCAAAAATGACGAAAGAGGGAAAATCATATTGATACACCAGGAAATTCGCGAATGCCTGCACGCGTGGGCCCACACACGTGACAGATATTATTGAATCAATTATGTCATTGTGAAACAAACCTTACATGTTTTTATGAAATCCAATCACATAAACAATAGGGCGGACAATACCCATGTTCCCAAATTGTCCCAGAAAAATAAAGTTTTATATTAATAATAATTGTAATTAAAATGACACGATTGTTGCACAAAACTGCTGATCAATTAGCTGTTCAGGAAATGAAGTGATGGTTGGATATAAAAACGCATGCACTCACAAGGGCTTATCTGGCACGGCTGGAGGACGTGGCACCCCTGGTAACTATGAAGGCCACTGGAGTACAGTGACCTTGTCATGGTCAAAAAAAATAATTTGAGATGATTGAGCTATGTGACACGGCATCTTATCATACTGGAAGCAGTCATCAGAAGATGGGTACACTTTGGTCCTAAAGGGCTGGACATGGACAGCAACAATACTCGGGTATGGTCTTGTGTTTGAATGACGCTCAAGTGGTACTAAGAACATATCCTCCGCACCATTACAACAAGACCACCAGCCTGAACTGGTTTTAACGGGTGGTTATTAGAGTTTAGTCAAACCACTCTGGCTGTTCTCCTGACCTCTGGCATCAAGAACTGGGGGGTGAACAACCCTCACTGGATATTTTCTCTTCATCTGACATTCTCTGTAAACCCTAGAGATGGTTGTGTGAGGAAATCTTTGGAGATCAGCAGATTTGGAAATAGAACAACCTGACTGGCACCAACAACCAGTTTATGTTTAAAGTCACTTAAGTCACCAATCTTCCAACAAAACCAGCAAAAATGAAACAAGCTCTGATTTATCCTACCTTTACCCCTTCTTTCCCCTAACTTCTGTTTACTTCAGATTAGGAATCTATTTTTATTTTTTCTCCTGTGTCTGTCTTCTAGGTCCGAGCATACAGAGCAAACTGGTGTCAAGCAATCAGATGAATGAGTTAGCAGCCAAACTGGGCGCTCAGTGGAAGACGCTGGCCTCTCACTTGGAGATGAAGGCTGCAGAGCTGCGGGAGATTGAAACAGACAGTGAAGACGTCGACATGCAGGCTAAACTGCTGCTGGTAGCCTGGCAGGATAGAGAAGGATCACAAGCTACCGTGGAGAACCTGGTCACAGCTCTTAATGCTGCGGGCTTCTCCCAGTTAGCAGACAGCCTCAGTGAGGCTTAGAATAGATTTACTGTTCAGTAGATAATCAGCACAGCCAGTAAAAATGTTGCATCCTTTTCATACCAAAATGACGAGAGAGGAGGATTTTTCTATGTATTTACAGTTGTAAGTCAAGTTTTTCCACTGTTGAAATAAATGTTTTTTTTTCTAGTTAAACTTTTGTAAGATCATTCATTCTGATACTTAAGTGATGTGGGTGGTCTGCTGCTGTGGACCTGTCAGACTCAAACTCAGGCTTACCCAAAGAAATGGCTGGGCCCTGAGAAGTCCACTTATTGGACCAGCTTAACTATTTACTATTAATAACAGCCTTACTCTTATTATTAAAATTGATAAACAAATCTAAAAGCTGGTCCATTTGAAGCAACCTCCCTATTTCATTGTCTCTGTTGTAGCTAATAATACTAGAACAACCAGTGAATGCTCATAAGTTGTCATTTCTGCTCTTACAAGAGAACTGTTAAGCATACAGACAAATGATGTTGATTCCTTGACTTAGTTATCAATTCTCAATTGAAACTGCTTTTTCAATTCCCATCATTTATTAAACATTGTTGTCCCTGCTTATACAACACACTTATTACTGGCATGGACAGCTGTTGCTGTAGACCTGCCTAACTTCTTACTACAATAACTATTAGCCCTATTAATAATGTTTTAAAATTAAGAGCTGCTCAGCTTAAAATGGCCTTCCTGTGTCAGTTTTATCAAAGCTGAAAATACATCATTATTAGAATGGTCAGTTATAAATGGTTGTACCTGCTACCTACAGCCTGCTGCTGTGGACATACTTAACCCAAACTACTTCAAATATCAATGCCAGCTTTATGATTGTTATTAATACTCAAGCAAGCTAAAAGTTGAATCAACTTTAAAGTTTTCCTATTTCATTGCCATTTTAGTAGCGAATGTTAACATAACCTCGATGTGATCATACATTGTCATCATTATTGCTGGTGTGAAAAGCCTGCTGCTGTGGATCGCCTGATTCAAACAACTATTAATGACAGCCTTATATTTCTTATTAATGTTGAGTTCAAGTAGAGGGATCTCATCTTAAAGTTACACCCCCATTTCATGATCATTAACAAAGACCTGGACAGACTGTTGCTGTGGACTTGTCTGATTTCTTCAGCTACAATGATCAACATCAGCCTTAAATTTATTCCTATGCTCAGTTTATGAGAGCTGCTCAGTTTAGAGTTGGATCCCCATCTTATGATCACCATACAAATTGAACTAGAAGGCCTGTCGGTGTGGACCTGCCTGACACAATACATTTGAGTGCAGATACCAGCATTACATCTATTATAAATGTTGAGGTGAATTTAGGAGCTTATTAATTCAAATTATGTCTCCATGTCATGATCATAATGGATATAAAGCTGTCATTATTCATATTGGAACTGTCAAACATTCTTCTATTAATACTGGCCTGCTGCTGTGGACCTTTCCAGCTTAAACATCTAAAAGTATAAATAACGGCCTTTTAGCAGCTGAATTGTAATTGCTTTTATTAACAGTAGCTGTTTTCTCCAATCTATCGTTATTGTTTTTAACTTTTGGCTGACAGCCATTCAACATGAGTCTGCTCAAGGTTTCCAAATGTTAAAACTTCTTCTGTTCACTTGGCTGCAAACACCAACCCTCGTTGTTGATCTTTGTGAAACGATAACAAGGCACGACATCTGAAGAAAGCATAGATCATGACTCAATGCCCCACAAACGAAGACGGACATGTTTTGGTATAACAGTTTATTTTCACCACCTATGAAAAGCGATCAGTCAATAACTTATTACAGAGTGGTGATGTTAGGTCTTACACATTGTGGCAGGGTGATCAGGAGACCTGCGAGAAGAAAACAAAGTGAAGCAAAGCATTTTACCAGTACAGATGTTGATCAATGCTGGTCGTATAAACCATGGATCATCACAGTTGAATCTCAGGTCTTTATTTAACTGCACACAGTTCACCACAAGTGCAACCTGTTCTGAAAGAGTTCCCTGCGTATACTCCCGCCCACGAAAACAGCATTAGAGAAGATTTGGCAGAAAGACACCCCATTTGAGAACAATTCCAGGAGATGATGTGAGCCAAGCACTTAAGAAAAGACCTGAGATTGAACCCAATTTCCCAAACCCTATTCACACATGCACAACCCTGAAAGTTTTCTGATTTTACACAAGCTGCATTTTTGGGGGAGACTCTGCCCTGAAAGTAACCAATATGACCCGTCCTAGCCCTTCAACTGCCCCTCAAACTGCAGGAAAACCCTGCTGTGAGGGACAAGTCAGGGAATTTTCAAAACAAGTGTGAAAAGGGCTCCTGTAGGGCACCAGGTGACCAAGGGCAGGTCTTTACAGTGAAAGAGAATTTCTGTTATACATCTGAGAGGATACAAGCCAGAGAGGCAGGACAATTTTTTGTACAAGTTGATTAAATGACTCAAGAGAAATATTTAGCTTTTATGATATGAGCACCTTATCAAAGGCTTTAAAAAATATACAATGTGTATAAAACATTTAATGAAACTGCAGAGCTAGACTAAAAACCTCCTGCGAGGATCCAGTCCAGAGATTGCCTCTCGTCATATCTCCGTTTTCAAAGCCCACTGTGGTTGAATATTTAACACCATTTGACAGAATTTGTTTTACAAGCATCCGTGTTGGTTACAAAAACAAACAAACAAAAAAAAAGTTAAGGTCATCAATTCTTTAAAGACACCAGTTTTATTGCACATCTATGCAGACAGTGCTTGGAAATGGCATTTTGTACGTGTTGGATGTTGTCTTTGTCAAATCAAATCTTCCGCTGCTACTGCTCTTCCTCTTCAAGTATTTCCAGTCTCCGTGGGCCGTACAGTAGAACGTATGCTATATGCCAGTCCCCGCCACCAGACAGTCTCAGGATGTCCTCTGGAGACACGATGCTCACCTTGTCGTCATCAAATTTAACCCACTCGTCTGTGTGCGGTAGAGAGGAGCGGAAAAAGAGGAAACGATGAGTTCCTGAACATCTGGGTGCACTCAGGATCAGGTCTCGGTAGCTTGTATTATTTATGACTGATAGTTTTGACAGGCACACTCTGAGTGAAACAACGGTGTTTACCTTCTTTCCTCTTGACCCATCCCACGTAGTGACCCGATGAGCTGGAGCGGCCTTGGTGTGTCAGAACAGCCTGCAGGTCGTAGTAACCACTGTTGTTTGAGCCGAGGTCTGAAGCGGATACAGAGAGACAAAAATCTTTGAACTACTTCTTATGATGCATTTAAAAAGACATAAAATTTAAAAAAAAAAAAAAAAAGCTCTAAAGCCATGACACGATGGATTTTTTTAACCACATAATAAAAATCTTGCATGCTGTCAAATAAAACACAGTACTGCAAAGTATATAATGTAGTGTATAATGCACGGTTGACAGTGCGTTCAATGGTTTAAAACTTATACTCCACTGTAGATCATGACCACTGAATAGGAAATTAGGTTTATGGAGACTGTACATACTGGTAGACGGAATATTTATACCATAATCCTTCATGACAGTGAAGCAGGAACATACTAACCACTACTCATGTTGATTTTTTTTCCATCTTCATTTCTTTTTCTTCCGAGTGTGTTCAAACATTTTGAGTCTAAATTTCCAACTATTCTTTTTAATCGTAGTTTTTGCACTTGAGAAGAAAGTGTTTTTTTTTTTGTTATTTTGTGCAAAGTCACTTCCCTGAAAACTTGTTATTTAATTGGAACAATGTATACCATCAGATAAACTATTTTAAAATATGTATTTGTTTTATAAACAGAGCCTATGGTCTATACAGTGCTGACTGTGGCTTTCAAAAAAGCATACAAGGCTTAGATTTGTAGTTACTATTAAACATACAGTTTGTCTGTCTTTCGGGATAAAACAAGTTCTAGCTGTTATTTTCTGCATAATGATTTTTAATGTGTTAGCAGGTCAAAAAGTGTTTCTGTACAACTGTATTACTCTTTTGGTATCATCCCCTCACGCACCATTGGCTTGCACTTCTATCACCCTAATACAGTAGTCGTCAATGGTGGAACAAAACCAGTGTTGATTTTGTCAACTAATTATTTTCTGCGTAGTTTTCGTCAACAACCTTTTTCTCCAAACAGAAACTCAACTATAACTAAAACAAAACAAGTGCACGTGGACTAAAACTAAAACTAAATTAACTGACATTTTTGTCACCAGATAAAAACTAGACTAAAATGTTTGACAGAGACTAAATCCAATCAGACCTAATTTCGTCATGTAGAAAGTAGGGACAAGTTAGGAATATATCCAACCACAACTGCCTTAGCTTCGTGGTGACGGGATCCTAGTGTAAAACATGACTTCAGAAGTTCAAGGAAACATAAAAAAATGCCTTATACTTTACACTTCATATTTTAGTCGACAAAATTTACAGTAGATTTTGTCGACTAAAATTTTGTGAAATTTCATCAACTAAAACTAGACTAAAATTAAAACAATTTACACAACTAAAACTAAAATATATTTTAGGCAAAAGACTTAAACTAAAACTGAATTAAAAAGTGCTGTCAAAATTAACACTGAACATAATTCTGGTACACTACTGAAATAAAGTTTTTGGACACCGTATGCATTTGTGATATATTGCATAAGGATCACTCTCAAGTCTCCAAGTGCTATTTCTTTTAGTACAATAACAACCAAAACATTAAAAGCCATTAAAAATCAAAACTGATTGGCTGTATAGAAATAGAGGGATTTTTTAGTATTACATCACTATGGTCCCACTGATCAGCTAACAACTAAGGTCAGGATTTTTATTGAAGACTATTTTTGTTGCCATGCTTTGGGTCTATACAAAGCACAGACTAAAATGAATAAAACAAGGAACCTAGCACAGCAAGAAATGACGGCATCCTGATTTGCATGTGCAGGGAAACTGCAGAAAAACATCACAAGAGCTTCAGCAGCAGTCATACTACAGTTTCCTCCTGTGCTGTTACATTCCCTTACTATGCTGACTTCACTGAATAAATATTGTATTAATTGTTATGACATATTTTTAGGACTGTAAGTCACCAGTGTCCTGACTCAACATACCATCAGAGAATGAGCAGGGCTCATATTTCACTTCTTTTGCTGAATCTGGCTTCTTCATCATCTGAAGCAAAAGAAGCAGACGTCAGATGCTACACAGAGGCATTGAGATGACTGAAACAGAAAAGCTATGGATCAGTGTTACCTTCTGCTGCAGTTTCTCTAGTTTCTTGTCTTCAACTTCCTTGAACTTTGACCTGATTGGCAGCATTTTCTCCTGGATCTCTGAGGTGCACAGCTCATACACATCCAGCATGAGAGGGAACTTGACATCCTGTGAAAGCATATAAGAGATTATTCAGACTCAGTGGCAATAAATACGTGTATAAACAACACCAACTCATGGGGTAGGGATTGTGGATGTTGGTGACGAACCTTTAGGACTTTTGCATTGACGGACTCTTTCTCTTTGTAGAAAAATCGAACCATTTGAACCGTCAAGTAGGCAGGCAGACGGCTGAGTTTTGACTGGAGGGTTAGCAGACAGTTTTAGATTGCAAATATATCTTCATCAATAGTTTGCAAATGTAGAAGACAACAAAAAATATCTATTAATGTGGGAAAGAGCATAAAGGAAACAAACTTACAGATTTTATATACAGGGCATTTCTTTCCAAAGTTGTGGACATTTTTGTGATTTCTTCCTGCAACCTCTGGAGGGAAAAATAAAAGAAAATGAACCTTGTTGCTTCACATGCCAACCGTTAACAATACCTAATCTTTCTTTCTAAAATGACCTGGGTGAACATGAAAAATAAAAGCATACTTTAAAATAGTCAGACAATCCAAGGGCCTATGCCCTGCTGGACAGTCAGTAGGTTTACATGCACAATAAAGTCAAACTTTGGTTAAATATAGCACGATAAAGCAACCGACCTGCCTTTGCACCTAGGAAGAACAGATTTATTAATGGAAGTATGTCCACCTCAACTCGAGAAGGTAGCAATGCGGTGAAAGTGGACATTTTACCTATTGACCCATTTGACAATAGGGATGGGAATTTTATCCAATTCTAGTTGAGAATCGACATGTTTAGCCTTTTTGCTTAAAAACTTCCTAATCACTTCTTTTCACCTTGTTTTCCATGCCTTAAAGTCAGTGACATCATGCACTCATCAGTAAAGGTCAGCAAAAATGAAGACAGAGAAACTAAAAATATTTCCATGGTTGACAAGAGACAGGACTGGTCAAAGTTGTGGCTTAATTTTCAACAAAAATAAGCTTGCTGCACAGTGGTGGTGGGTAAAAACACCAGAAACTTGCAGAAGCATATCTGTGCACCATGATATTAATAATCAGGAGTGGCATGATAGACATGGTTGCTCCTGAGAATCTATGTATGGTCCATTGTTGTCCACAGTAATTGTTAAGGAATTTTATTAATAAGCAGAACTGATAAATGAATTGGTATAGATAAAATCTTATCACTTCCCGTCCCTTTTTAACAACTTAGCAGGCAGCTGAAATTCTATGTAAAATGCACAATTATGAACATTAAAGCTCTGTATATTTCAAACACACACTCCATGTCACTTTGACACAAACAAGTTAAACTGTATTCTTTTACCTTTTGGCAATTTCTCACAACAGATTACAAAAAGACTTCTGCTGTGCTTAGCTGTTTGAATTTTAATTTAATAGCATTTCAGTCACAAAGTTTTATAGTGTTTTATTTGATCCAAGAACACCTAAAGTTAGAAGTTACCTCAGAATTGAGAGGGATCTTCAGTAGCCCCTGGTTAACATGCTTGTACCTAGAACACTGTCAATTAGGGTGCGACACCAAGCCCTAACATCTGAGTTCATTGGTGAATGACATGCTCCTAAAGTCAGACTTATGCAAGGTTCTGCCTACAAAATATACTACACAGTAGAAGCATGGTCATAATTCATCTTGACAGTCTTGACGGTAATTAAAATCCCATTTGGGGCACCTCACAATTTCAAGAATAAAGCTGACATATAAATTATCATAATGTTTAGAAAAAGAGATAGTTTATTTTTGTAAATACACTGTGCATATTGAACATCTTCAGTGTAACCTCTCCTTATTTCAATGCCACCACGTCTGTGGTGGTGTGCACTTGGGTAAAACTATAGTCTGTCATGCCTGTTGGCAGGTCCCTACTTTTATGGCTCCATCGTTGCCTAATTTTACACAGCGACCATCATAAGACATTTAAAACATGGTCTGACCTCGGCGTTGAACAATAACTAGACTAAATGCATGCTAATGTACTGAGTGACAGCTTCTCCATATGAAGAAAATGCAGTGTCCTGTTTTAATAGAGTTTAGTCTGATACATACCAGTCTTAGCCCTGTTGCTAGGTATTTGACTTCTTGGTTGATGAAGCAGCTGAGCTGGAGCTGGTTCTCCTTGCCTTTGATGGGCTCCTCCTCCTCTGACTCTGTGCATTTCATACTGAAAGCAGCATTAAGAAAAATCCTACAAATATCATCCAAAGGCTGACAGCCCTTTGTTGTATGTCCATGACTGCACTTTAAAACAAAGCAAAAAACAAACAATAAACTTTAAAATAGACACATTTTTGGTTTGAAGGATACGTAGTTTCAAATTCTACACCAAAATACTGGTCGATGAAGTTCTTCTTTGACGAGGCAGAGGCAGCTCCACTCTCATTATCAGTCTGTGGAGTAAAAGATAAAAAGTAGAATCTGGTACAAAAATGAAGGGATAAATCCTAGGGATGCACAATATTATCAAAACAATATCAGTATCAGCTGATAATTGCCTAAATGAGCACATAGGTATGAGCATAACAACAGAGTATCTTCCTTTATTAGCATGTACGCTCCAAAAACAACGGACTTTGTTTTTTTGGGAGAAAGTGACCACCCTTATATATGGCCCCTTCTTTCCAAAAAAAAAACAAACAAAAAAAAAACACCCTCACAGCTTAACCTTGTAGACCAAGGGCCTTCCTCCTTTCAATGTGGCCCATAACTTAATCTCAGCTGTACTGAAACAAATAACTGATAGCTCTTTATTTCACTAAAAAAAAGCTTAAATAGGGTTTCTTTATGCCAACCACTTGTTCTGTTAAAAAAACAACATTTCTACTAATCAATTATTTTAGTCCAACTATATCCAGTTTTAAATGTCTTGAGTGTATTCTACAACTTGGCCCTCTGGCAATGAGAGTATTATGTGGCCCTCTTTGAAACCAAAGTTGCCCAACCCTGGTGTGGACCATTGGCAACAACAACTAGCATAGTATTAAGGTTGTCAACTTGAAACATCTTTTCACCAGTGTGTCTTTATGTCCCACAACACCTCTAGAAGGTTGGATAGTGAGCTCCAGCATTCAAGAGCTACCCACCTCCATGTTCACCGTCACTATCCTGAGGGCTGTCACCGTCCCAAAGAAATCAAATAATAATGGTTTTCAAACATACACTTTAATATTTGAAGATATTTGCAGCACTGCCACCTTTAACAGGAGCAGGAACCATACACGGAAGCTCCAGGTACTGACAATGCCAATATCATGATGGCCCAACAAACAAAAATCAAACTATTTCTGGTGCCAGTGTTACACATCAAAAAGGACAACAGAGAGCACAAGGGACAAAGAAAAGTCGAGAGAGATCTAAGAAAGAGGACTGAGGAGATAGAGCCAAGGTGAGCTGCCCTGATCAGGACTCACACTCACCCACACTGCAGTGGGTTGTTTCTCTACTTCACCCAATCCCTTATTTTCATTAGGGAAGAGACCTGGATACGTTAGCTCCATTTGACAGGACACATTGTTTGTCTAGAGCTAACTGATCATTAACAAACTAAACACACACAGACACAGTCTCACCTCCATGGGAGTCTCTGGATCTAGTGGCTCCAACTTTTGCTGAAGTACTCTCATCATCTGTAGCCAGCACTCATTGGCATCCTGAAGGTTAAAGGGGGACAATGAAACCCTGTCCAGGCATTTTCATAAAAGGCTATATATATATATATTTTTTTTTCTCAACATGGCTGTATTCATTTATGTGAACACAAGCAAACAAAAAAACATTAACCTGCTGGAGGTACTGTCCCTGGTCTCCCTTCTCTGCAAACTGTGGAAAGGCCATGTGAAGAAACTGCAGCAAAATAATAGGAGGGAGGCTGGATGAGGTCTTGTCCATGGTCTCAAACAAGTCACGAAGGGCTGAGGAAACAGAGGTGGATACAGATTAACATTCACAGGCCAGGTGAAAAAATGATATCTTACTGCAATTTCCCATCTTTAAACAATTCAAAATGTTTCATACCTGCTGTGATGTACTGTGATGGTGCATTTGCTCCTGAAGATCTCAGAGCACCTGAATACCTGAGAAATGAGAACAGACCTCAATAAAACAACTGTCAGATACAAAGTTGATTTAAGCCTTGCCTTTAAACAGTTTGTACCACCTAAAACCTCTGATTAGATTTTAAGACCATCTAATGAAAGAAGACCCACCTTCTGAGGGCAGTTTTCAGCTCAGGCACTGAGCGCAGACACTGCACTGTGGCATTCATGTAACATGTGTTTCCCAAGTTTGTCAGCCCACAAGGTAGCTCCATCTAAAAAAGAGAGCAGGAGATATATCCAAGCATTATGAACAGGTTAAAAATTAAGATGATTTCATCTTAACCCTTTAACTCCCAGCTCGACTGTTTGGTAGAGGCCAATAAATTCAGGAATATTTAATGTGTTAAAAAAACATAACATGTCATTGTTTGTTTCTGTCATTGTTTTAGGATACGGAGAAAACTGGAAAGCAAAAGAAATGATATTTTCTTTGTGTGGGATTTAAATGTTTAAAAAGCTAAAAGCTATTATTTTTATTATTATTATAATTATTATTATTATTATTATTACTTTAAGTACTCAACTTAACCACTTACTAATATATATTTTTTTTTCATCAAAAACATTTGTGTATTTGTCAAACTCAATATCTAATTAAAGTTATTTTAATACTATTTTATTTACAAGCTTTTCTGCCTTTTCTAATTGATTTTGTCCCAAATATTTGTGCATTTTTATGTCATCATGTAATCTACTACGAGCTTTTCAAACCTTTAAATCCCACACCAAGAAAATATCTGGTTTTTGGCTTGTTTGTAGTTTTCTCTGTTCCCTAAAATGTTAACAGAATTAAACAATTATTTTTATTTGTTCTGTTTTTTAAAACATTAAGTATCTCTGGAATTAATGATGACCTCTGCCAAACAGTTGAGCTGGTAGATAAAGGATTAAAGTGCTAAACAACACAGATATTCAGCTTTATTTACAGGCATACCTATAACACAATGGTGTGCAAAACACACTGTTTTACACCCAAACATGGTTTTGGCTCAACACTACTCAGCTAAGTGTCGGGTATTTCTTTTTCCACAACACTATGACAGTATCCCAACAAAGGTGGGGATGCCATAAAAAGCCCAAGTGAAACCACTGACATTTACCACAACGATAGAGGACATTTAGGCAACATTTTTGTTTCAGGGATGGTTGCAAGCAGGAAGCCTAACTCTACTGAAAAGGGCCAAAAACAAGAGGGGGTTGACTCATCTGAAAGTCGCTCCACCACGAAATACTTAAAATACTTGCGAATGGTCTGGTCTGCATTTTCTCTACATCACATTTTAGAATAGGTTCATTTATTTGAAGATTGTGAGAAATGATAAAGAAAAATACACTAAAAAGTATAATTACATTTTTGGTGAAAAATAAGTAGTCAAAAAAACTATGCCAACAGCAAAGGAAAGGATCAATAGGCAGAATTCATAATGATTTTTTAATCAATAAAAGTTTATCAATTCTCAACCATAAACTGGATGTTTTCTCAGTATTTTGTTTTCCCATCAGTTCTGGGAAAGAAGCTTTGATGACAGATCAACAAACAAATAAAAATAATTTGGAAATGCAGCTTGAATCATCAAGACAATCGAACCAGAGTTTCTTTTTTTCACTTTAGTGATGTTTTGTCTCCAACCTCATCTCACACAGGATACTTTCTGCTCTTAAAAGTAAACAGGAGCACAGTGACACAGCAGTTTTTAAAATCAACATGTGGACCGTAAATTCTGCATTACACTTGGCAATAATACTGTCTAGTTTCAAAAACACTGACATGCTGAAGTTCATTATTACATCAACAGAGCATTCTGTTGACTTCAGCTTGACTTAACGAAAGGAGAATTTCATCAAATTAACACAAAGACCAAGCTTCTTCATGCAGACGCTGATCTTCCTAAACTGTATCCAGAGAGTATCACTGCACATTATGCACTTGGTAAACAAAACACTGAGGAAGTCTAACTGGCCACACTGGTGCAGGAAGCAGCAATTGGTGCATTAGTTTTAGGCACGTTGGTCATTTTCAGTCTTACTCACCGCTGAGGCCAGCTGCTCCTCGGTCATATCCTCCACAAACATGGGTCGGACTGCCGGCTCCTCAGGCAGGGCGTCAGCTGAGCCCACCATCAGCAGTGTCATTCCCTTTGCAAAGAAAAGAAATGCACACAAGCTTACCAACTTTAATTAATGTAGCTCTGTTCACAAAATGCTTTAAATAAATTTAAGCTGTTAAAGTACTTACATTTTTTAGTTTAATGTTTCCCCACTCATCATCCTAGAATAAACAAAACAGTTAATTAGCTCCTTCATAACATTTAAAGAATGAAGCTACAGTTTGTTTTTTTAACTATCAAATTCATTGCAAAAACCTGTGTGAACAATGTTTTTAAATCTTTTTGAAGCCCCTTTTTTCTTTCCCAACAAATCAACCTCTTTTCATTTTCTTGTCATCTTTTTATTGCCTTTACTTTTTCTAGTTGATTTTAAGTTTTTATCTTTGGTCCTCGTGGTCTTAGTTTCATTTTTGTTTCTGGGGGCTTGTAACATTTCAACAGGTTCTTTTGTACTTGGGTTTATTATGATCATAAGGGTTCTTTGCTGTAAATTGTGCTTCTTGTTGTTGGTTAGCACCTTTTGTGCTTAATTTACTGAAGCATAGTTGTTTGTTGTATGTTCCTGTCTGTTGGAGCACTTTGTAAACCTATGATTTTAAAACTGCTGTACAAACCAAGTTTTTCTAGACATTAAAAATCCGAGGCACTCCGATAAAGTTAAAAATCCTTTATTTCATCAGGGATATGTTATGTCAACGTGTTTCAACTCGACAGAGTCTTCTCTAGGACATGATTAACAACACGTAATAGGTGTTAAAATACATGGGGGTATCGTGATTGTGTCATGTGGCACTGTCACATGACATCAAAAATGAAAAAGACATTTGAGGCCTGGCTAAACAAAAATGCAAAACGGATTATAAGAGGGTGGAGAAATCTTTTTCCTCATTTCAGCCAGGGAAGGAAGTGGCTCTAAGAGAATAAATCCAAAAAGTTTCACGTTGTAAGAGGCATTTGAGTCTGTAACCTCCTCTCAAAGATCTAGGAATGACCTCAATTGCCATGATTTAGAGAGAGTTATGGTTAGTATGTCTTGCAGATCTGTAATGTTGTGCTACCTTAACTACCCAAAAGCAAAACATTACAGATCTGACCCAGAGTAGCACTCACCTCTACATGTTTTATCTTCAAAGTTTTTCTAGTTATCATTAAACATATTCTTTCTAAAACATGAAATTAAGGAACAAGGTAAAATAGTTGATTTTAAAACACATTTAAAACTGAGTGTAGGTGTTATAAATAATTCAAAAGTGGTGTAGATGGACCACACTTATTGCCAAGACTTTGCCAACTGCAACACAACTTTTGTAGTGTAAAGACTTGAATGTGAGAGCAGATGCTTTTAAATTGGTCAAACAAAAAGAAAAATGCTTGATAGACTGGCTGAATACAGAGCACTTTACTGATCAAGGTGAGCGATGTAAACATGATCTACCTTGAAAGCTTAAGTTGCAGTTACAATGTAATTGCAGTTAAAATACACACATAGTACTGACTGATAATCTAATGGAGGGTATTTTGCTTCCCACTATGTTTCAAATGCCCATGGATCAGATGATTTCCTGTTGTTTATGTTCGTACCTTCAGAGTGCCCCCCTTCACCATGACCTTCTGTCTGTCAGGCTGAACTCCTGTCAGGGCAAAGAGCTGTGCTTTAAACACCATGGGAGGCTCCTCAGTGTTCAGCTCCACTGCATCAAACTTCTCTTTGCCCCATTTCACATTTACTGAAACAAAACACACGAACAGCTTTTGTTAGAATCTGAGCATTTATTTTAGGAGGCACTGACTTTATTCCGCAGCTGCCATGTATGACACAGCATCCAGTTAGCATTATGAAATCAGACAGGCACAGAGCAGCTATCAGGCTAGTGACAGAGGAAAATATAAACCACGGCTCCAGGGCTGATGCAACATTAACTGGAAAAGCATTAAGACTACTGTCCCGTTAAAACGTCAAACTTTCTTTGCTTTGACAGTCAGGAACAGGAACATGACGCTTAAAGTGTTCACACATGATTTGGCTAACATAGCAAAAAGGCTACTTAAAGGATCCAAACAGCTTCTTTTTACACTTTGACAAACTTGGATACTCAGACTGATAACATCGACAATTGAAAATTACAATTACAAAAGATATAGCTGTGTCTTTAAATGAACAGTAGCTTTGAATAACTACTCCCAAACATTAACTGTTGTTTAGCTGGTACGGCTAACCTAGCTAGCAGAGGCAGCTCCTTCAGTTAGCCTAGCCGGCTCCACTTCACTTGATCAATAAACTGTTCTACAGAAACAGAAACAATAACACCAAAGAGGCAGTTGAATGCTTTTGCTTGTTAATTTTTCTCGAAATAATGATCCCCCACCAACAATTATCAAACTGGACTGGCAGACAGCATCAAACCGTTAGCATGCTAACCGCACATCATGCTAAAGCTAGCTCTGCTAGCATGCTAAATGTAATTAACGTTGCTGCACTCCCGCACGTGCACGTTTGTGTGTAACTGCTCCTGCATGGCAGCTAAATATCATATAAAGTTAATGCCATACCTGTAAACACCGGCATATTTGGCAACCTTTTACTTCCTTAACTCCGTGTTTTTTCCTGTTTCAGTCCACTGGGGCGCGAATGAGGAGCTGGCTCGTCGTCAGTCTGAACTTCATTCAAACAGAATGACGCTGCAACAACACGCCGGGAACTTATCGATGCTCTCTGACTTCTGCTAGTCATCCTGCCGCATGAGCTGCGCCCAGACAGGCGCACTGGTGCTGCTGGATCTGCCAGGATCACACTGCCACATCAATTACTGTATTTATCAGAGCCAGGGCTGTTGTTACTGAGGTGTGGTCCGGCCACAGCACTGCAAAATTGTTTATTTTCACATGATCAAATACTCAACAGAAAACTTCTCTTTAAATCGCCAAGCGGTGGATTAAGATGCAGGACGTTTACCTATAAAAACAGCAGCATGGTCTCCTTTTCTAGGGCTTGCAAACACTTTAACAGAGGTCCAATTCAAGCACTTCAATAGGCATTTTCAAGGTTTTCCTGCACTCGCACCTGTGGTTGGTAGTATGCATACATACACTTACATACGCTAACAATTAAGTTTCCTTAGCACATAAAAGTAGATATAATGGTGACAAATTAAAGAAAACAAATGCAGTTCAATCCAAATTAAGTGCCCAAACAAATTACATCCCTACTTAATTCTTTATGAATATATTGAGATTACTTTGCACATTTATTTTTTGTAAAGTTAAACTTGTAGCTGACCTTGCACACCAGACAAACTGTTTACCACATCCACTGGATAAATTTCACCATTCATCTGGGCGAGATCCTATAAAAATTTATTGTATAGGGCAGAACCTTTCTGGAAGAATTAGAAAATTGAATGAATGTTTTCTCCATCACAGACTTTATGGGTCAGCTAGTTGTTTGCCGTCACTTCTTGCTTTCAGCACAACTAACCCAAATTTGTTGTGACTGCCTCTGTCTTTTAAAGGACACAGCAAAGCACTTTCTGAACAGAAACATTTGTTTCAGCTTGAAGCGTTGCAAGATGAATCCAACAGATTACAGACATGAAATCTAGCAAATTCAGCTGCATTGCAAGGTCACATTTTAGCATCATGATATTATACATATACAAGTGTGTGTGTATTTTAACATGATGGATATAAATATTTTGCGACTAATTTTTCTCCTCTATCTGATCTGCAAACATTCAGTCAGTGGAATAAACAGCTTGTCTGTGCTCAAATCCAACCTGGTTCATAGTGACTAGGGTCATTCATGTTTAAGTATGTGTCGATATCTCATAAAGCTGGGTTAAATCATAACAAGTCACTGACAATATACATCAAATGTCCATAAATGAGTGTTTTAGAAAAAAAAATATTTGGTTAGGATTAAGATTAAACAATCAGAAGTTCTTAAGTTTAAACTAGTTTGCCAGTTGGAGAAAATGAAACAAAAAAAGCATAAAGCTGTCTCAAGATAGGCTGTCTGCAGCTTGCATGCAGAGGCAGTGGTGGTCAGAAGCTGTGGCATCATGTCACAACCTCCAATTAATTCATTTATAAAAAAGACTGAAACACAAAAAATGAAAATATAACTCTTGAAACTACACCAAATCTTTAAGTTGTGGAACTCACTCTGCTGACTTTTTGCCTTCAATATGAATATCAGGGAGGTGTAAATGGGAGACTAAGTGACCTCTCCTCTGTGCCAGCTTCAGTTACTGGGGAGAAACGGGGTAATGGAAGCGCACCATATTCCAAATTCCAACATACTTTAAAAATCAATATTGTTTGCTTTCACACTGAACAATTCCTTTATAAATTCCTTTAACTTACTTCAGCATGCCTATGACAACAGGCTCCCATGAGAGGTAGTCAGCAACAACAAGGAGTCAAGGAAGAAGACATGGTGGACAGAAGACCAAAGCTTTCTAAAGTGTGGCTTAAATATACAATATCATATCAACAGTATAATGAACATTGTCTGCATACTTTCAAGCCACAGTGGAAACACCAGCAACATGCTGAAACATTTGTCAACACAGCATTGAATCAAATATCAGGAGTGCCAAAGTTCAATGTTGTTGACACAGAAAACCTGTAAAAGTTTACTTTTTTTTCCACACAGACCCCCTTTCCCCTCCAAGGATCAAGACGGGGATTGACAAAGAGTTGGATTGATAAGCAGACCAGTTAATGGCATCCATAGTTATGTACAACCTGGTTCTAAAACTTTGATCCCATGATTGAATCTGAAGTGAAAAGTAGTGTACAATGAATGATAAAGATATGTTTATTGACATATCCATCAGTGCGGACTCCAATGCAATTAACCATGCAAATTATCCAAGACAAGAGTAGATCATAGTTCCAGTGCTTTTTTTAACTGAACAAAAACTTACAAATAAAAAGATTGCGGAGGTATTCCATAATCCTTATGTCTCTCTCATTATATACACTGTTGGGGGTTTGCATTAACGGGACATTACCGTGTTAGAGAAACAAAGTTGTAGTTGTTACCTTGGACAATTACTGACACAGGTAGGCTCCTTTAGGTACACCATCCCGAAACTTGTCATCTGATATGAATGAGTATGGGAACTCCGTTTTTAACACTCTAATTCTATTGCATGTGTCCATAAAGACGTAACCTAATATATATACTTTATATACTCAAACCAGAGAAAATAAGTTGCAATAAAACCACAAAATGTGTGGCAATTTCTTTAAAAAATAAATGATGGAAGAGTTAAGATTTGTCATGTTTTGGAGAATGAAAAAAAAGCAAACAGATATGGCAGTAAAATTAATATCCAAACGTTAAGGCACTAGGTGGGCCAAATGCTACACCTGTTTAGTCTTCTACAAATAATTTACAATTCAAACAGTGCAGTTTTACATTTGTTAACTTAATGTTTTCCTTTTGAACCATTTATCTATGAATCAATGTAAGGCAATACATTACAAAAAATAAACAATACAAGAAAAAAATATTACAGAGACAATGTACCAAATAAACAGAAAATATCAATTAAGTTTTAGGACTCCTATATGCCATTACAATGGAAGTTTCCTTATGGCTTGGAGCAATAAAAATAATTATAATAAAAATAATGCATAGATTTAAATGATGATCTTGCATGCTCCTCACTCAATACTCAAAACATCTAATACTTAAGTCCCAATACTCTGTCCCAAACCTGATACGTGACTTGTAAAGTGATAAGAAAAAAGGCAAAAAGGCCAGAATTATTAAATGAAGGCATCACTCTTATTTTTTAGCTGGAAACAGAAGTATGAGGATTTAGCTTGAGTATCTGTCACATGGGGAAAGAAATAACAAACAGATATTAATTTTCCACCCCTGAGACACAACCACTCACTGCACATCTGCAATCCCTGTATGACAGTACCTTTAGCTGAACACATACTCGCAGGAGTCCCAGCAAAACCCCCGTTTACCTTCCCGTTTCCATCATCACTGCCATAGAAAATGAAACACAGAGTGTCTCCAATGACTGGAGTCTCTCTAAGGCTCCACAGTCCATCTTCAGACCAAGACGAGTGAGCCCTCTACTGGCAGAAATGGAGCACTGCAAGTCTTGGATGAGGAGGATGACGATGATCTTCTTGAATGAGGAAAAGGTTGCAGAAAGGTGTTTGAGGGGGAAGCAGGTCTCTCAATGTCCACGATGCCTTGTGTGTGACATGCAGCTTTCCAGCGCTTCGTGTTTCTTGTTACACTTTTTCTCATTTTTATGAATTTTAGACAAAATACAGGTTTCCGTTTTTTTTCAAGGATGAGGAAGGAGGGAAAGTTTAGAGTCCAGAAAATATCCAAACGGTTCAGATGGTTAGCTGAAAGAAAGAGAGGAGAAAGGTGTCCAATGAAAGAAAGCCAATAAATCATCACCGTGGTTAGTGGCCCAATCATGATCAACATTCAACAGAAAAGCTGGGTTTAGGGCCGGGCAATTACAAGATTTTTCAGCTCAATAGTTTCAAAAAAAGATATGAGCGCTATTGCTTACATCATTTTAGTGTGCAATAATAAACATTCTACAAAATAAAATAGATGGCAGGCCAAGTGTTCAAAAAGATTGTTCACAGTAAGAACCAACAGTAATATGCTTAATGATCACATTATCTGTTTGAAATGTTCAGTCCAAATGTCAAACCATCACATTACTTGTTCTCCTACGTTTGTGAAGCATTTATGTCATAATTAAAAACTAAATAATATTAATACCTGTTGGATACCATGAAAACAAAAACAAATTCTTTACACCAATTATAGCGTAATGTATTGGTTTTGAATATTAAAAGTTGCAAGGAAAAAGTAAAAATATCTGAGCGGCAACTGAATAATAAGACGGAGGGGGGAAAAGTGAGGATCTTCACCAAGTGATGTAATATATTTGTGCCATTAAGATAGTGTCCTCTCTCTCCTGGTTAAAAATATGATTAAAGATCATCAAGGTTGTTTTTGCACCTACTTCATTTGGGAGAATTGTTCGGATATAAGAGGGAGTTCAGCTTTTGCTTAGTTCGTTCAAATAGATCAGAACACAGCGATCCCTGTGTTTCACAAACAACCATGTAGCGCTTACCTGTAAGAGGCGGTTTTGCTTCTACTCAATCCCTGGAGCAGTTTGGTTGGAGTGAGGCCTTAACAGTGTGACAAGTTAATTCACCACACTGCTGTAGTAGTGCAAGCAGCCACAGTAATACTACGTTACAGCTACCAGGCTGACAAAAAACACTGCTTCAAAATAATGTTTTGGCTCCCACAGAGTTACTTTCTGTATTCAGGCAAAAAACAGGAGCCAACTTTGAAAAACATTTCACCCTCATTATGTGAAATTTACCCACAACACAGAAATAACTTTGCTCTTTAGTATATTCACCTTATAAGTGGCCAATAAAGAAGTAAACTTTGAAGGTGGGCAGAGATGACAGTTAGCTGCTTGTTATCTTTTGTTTTTGATTTGGTAGAGAGATCCCCAAGTGGAAGTATTTACATATTGTGTGTGTCTTTTTTAATGATGTACATATAAAACATGTTTATTTTGTCATGTCTCTTTGAGCAGTCCTATGTTGTATTACATCTAAGGTCATTACTGCAACATTTTAATGAGTGAACTTCAGTGGTAAATAATGTTCAGAACTTTGAGTTGGGAAGAACTGTGCTTCTTCACTAGTCTGACAATCCAATCATTATCATTAAGTTAACAATTCAATCCGATTTGATATTACAATGCAACGCAGAGAGTAGTAGCCTTGATTTTCCATATAACTGCACCAGGATTCTTTCAGATAAACATGAATTCCTTTTGTTAATTAGAAATGGCTTTTGAGATCAACTGCAGCAAAAACAATTTTCATTGTAAACCAAATAAATACATTTCATAGGTCTCATCCTCCTGTGCTTGTTTTTTTCTTTCTCAGAAACAAAACTGATACTGCAGTCCAGCAGTAACCTCTGAAAGATTAAATGATTATTGATTGGCTCTGCTTCGACACCTTTTCATTTAAGTCTACATAACGAAGCATCAATTAAAAGGTTATTTTTGACAGTCCTGCTGTTGGGATTTCCTGTAAAGGAGGTGGTGATAAGTCCTGAAGTTAAATCAATTGAAACCCAAAGATTCAGACGGTGTCAAGCAACTGTGCATTTTTTTATAACTTAAGACAAAAAAATGCATAATGCTGTGTGTTCTAGGACTTCTGCTTTCAATATCATGGTATCACACAAGTATCAATATTGTTCAATCTTTACTAGAAAAATACAAAGCTTACATTTTAACTTTTTATTTCTTAACAGAAAAAATATCAGATATGTACCATGTGTTGCCATGAAGATAAAAAAATTAAGATATGGTTTTGGATCTATATTGCCCAGCCCTATGTTGTTGACAGATACTGTAACATCATTTAGCATTATTTTGACATGTGACACGATCTTTATGTGTAAACCAGATTTATATATATAGTCAACAAGTTAGTTACTGAGCCCAACAACACATTAGTTCCTGTTAGAAAAGTCCCCAGTGTCAACTGAAAAGAGCCCAACCAACCAACCAACCAACCAACCAGGAAGTGTCTCGTGTTAGAAACAACCAGTATTATAATCAATAAATAGACAAAGTTTAAAGCTGTAAAGAAAAGTCTAAGTAAAATAAAGACATCAACACTTTCTGAAGAAGTTCCTGTCAACAAGTGCTGGATGTTGTGTCTGCTGCTTGGAGGCTGGACTGCGCTCTGCTACAAAACAGGAGACAAACAGCACATCACGCCACTGACTTGACCACAGCTCAGCCCAGCACAGGGGATAATAAGACATCCTCGCTTACTGCCTAAAACAACATCACAGAGCTGTATAGTGTTTCTTATTTGGAGAACATCTAAAAAAATGCAGGCACATGAGTCACAGACGGTCAAGTTACCTCAGCTTTCCTGTATTGCTTTTAGGATTCTTCCGGAAGGACTGGTTTGGTCCGGAGCGAGTGGACATAGAACGAGGTGAGGCTCTTGAAAACGTGGATGGCGGGGTCTTGGGGATTTTCTTTCCGAGGTGGCCGATCCATTTCTTCTGCTCATCCTGGGTGAGGGCCAGCAGGAGCATGTCCCGGGCAGAGGTCACGTCGTAGTTTACTGCAAAGGGTGGAACAGGTCACACAAATAAAGAAAAACTTGTGGCACATATGACCCCCAAACTAATCTGCATCTTAAAGGTTAGCCCTCAAACCCCAAAATTACATGTTTGACCCAAACAACAGTGAAACCTAAAGACAGCGGGTTTGCTGCCAATCAAGGCAAAGTAAAACAAGACATCGCTATACTTAGGAGGCCTGAAAGATGAAAATCATGAAAATCTAAGTGACTGGATTTTGCATGTCTGTAAACCCCTCTGTTTCATTCCTGCTAAAAACAGGCGGCTACTGAGCTGTTTCTGACCAAGACCCTCTCAAGAAGCAGATGTGGCTTCAGCCTTCCGTCACTCTACTCTAATGTTAACTATGGCTGCACAGACACAGGTGAAAGAGATATATCTCCTGGTGACTATGGATGCACAATATTGGATCCTGCAGATATCCAATATGCCAATATTTCCAACCTATTATTGCAGATATCAATACTGATATTTTTGGTAACAGCACAAAGCCTTCACTTTAATAAAATTGACTTATTCCTTTCATTGTGACAGTCTACTTGTGTTTGAAACAGATGTGAGGCAAAAAATAAACATTTTATTCTTGAATAAATTACATTTTTGATTTTAGTGATGATGGGGTAAACCATTATGGTACATTTGTACATTCTGCCAATGTTACAGCCAGTATTTGGGGTATCTGTGGACAGTTTGTACAGCTGAAATATCACCTGTAAATATCTGCAAAAAATGTGCATTTCTGCCAGTACCAATAATCTCATTTTTAGGCAATTATCTGCCGATACCGATGCTGTTGCGATAATATAGTGCATCTCTACAAGAACAAAATTTTCAAACAAATAAGTTCAGAGTGCATTTTATGAAAAGTGAAGCAAGCAACTGGGAGGGGGATCTTCTAATGTTGGGGTGGTTTTAAGAGACCATAAGAGGCAACCCCACCCTATTATTAAATTAGCTAACAGGAATGAACACGAATGCACCATGAGAATATTATGAGGCTATATTAGGCCCTTGAAGAGCCCATCTTTTGCCTTGAGGCAAGTTCATATTTGGATTCAATGACTGCTAGAGTATATTTACAATTGCTTATTTTCAAAAAACCTTGCAGATTTCAAAATGACAGTGTCCCTGATCTAGCTGTATTCTCAGTCTGTCTGTCTGTCTGTCTGTTAAAGCTCCTGCCACTTTAAGGCCCCATTCCCCATGTGGGCCCAGTCTGCTCAGATTGGTTGACCAGTCTACTCTGTGGTAATGGGTCAGTTCAGCACTGCGATGTCAACGACTCTGTACTCATTCTACAGACTTTGTGCTGCACTGAACTTGCCAGCCCAGCACATGGGCTTAATCTTCTGACAAATAAGAGTAGAATGTCACAGGGGTAGGTCTATTCAGAGGGGCTGGGAGAATGAGACATTTTGGGCATCTACTGGTGCTGTAAACAGACAGGGAGAAGTCCTGATGCTGCAGGCTTTTGTCTTGTGCGTAGAAGTTCTCTATCACATGGAGGAGCCAAATAAAACACACCAAGGGGCATATAAAACTCAAAAAAGGATAATTTGGGCTCTTTAAAACATTTTCACTAAAGAAATTGCAGAAAAGCGTGAATTCATTAGTCCCATCTTTGATGTCTAGAACAGGCCCTTTACCTTTGCAAGGGGCAATAACATCCTCCTTTTTGTCGAGGTGGTCCTTGTGACACTTGACGTGGCAGCGGCGACACTCCAGGGCCGGAGGCGGCTTGAAGACATGCCACAGAGGCTTGGCGCACGCCTCGCAGTTGGAAGGGAAGTGATAGAGCGTGGGGATGAACTCGTGGCCTTTGTGTGGGAGACAGTTGGTCTTGTCTCCCTGAGGGACTGTCTCCATGTCCGCCTCCTTCCTGCACTCTCCCTCATTGGCATAAAGTATCTGAAGATAGACAGACAGAAAGACAAAAAAGAGAGCCAAGTCAAAAAAAATTCACTCTCCTGGCTGAATATAAAAATATGGATATCTAAAGAAATCTCCAGGACAGGAAGTAGACTCTAACCTGGAAAATTCTTGGAATCTCCTCCGTCTCCGCTCGGTACACATCTCCTTGTGTGACTGGTCTCACATGGAATAATTTACTGTACAAAAGACACGAAATCAGTAAAAACAAATAAAAAACAAGGCATGGGGATCACAGGGCAGGTCATGATATGATAAGAGACCAAAAATGAAAGTATCACAATGCAGCATTTCTGTGATAATTGATATGATGATTGACAATTACAACAAATATAAATAATAGTAAATTGTAAATTACAAGATAAGGCAATTGTAAAATGTGGAGCTGAAGCTGTTAGTGTATAAGACAGCCTGTATTTTAGGGGGTCTCTCAAGGAGGAAAAACAGTTTTAACTCTCTTCCTGCATGACTTTCATTACTTCCAGCACAGTCCAAAGGCTGTTGCTGTGTAGCTAAGAAGCTCTTTTGGTTAACAGCTTTTCAGTTTTTCCAATCCTGCTTGCTATCTGATCTGCAGCTGTCCCTCTGCCTGCAGCTGTAGTTGTGAAATAAAGATCCACGGATTATCGTAATTTCTCGATTATAACATGCACTCGACTATTACACACCCCATATTTTCAGGGTTTTTTCCCTGGGAAAACACTATACTCGAATATAACACACACTCAAATTTTGCCCAAACCTTACTCTCTCAGACAACTTAACAAATAAGCTATATTCAAAGTTTTAATCAATGAAATTTCAGAATTTTAACAACAAATACCATACACGATTTCTCTCTCAAACGGATGCAGAAACACCTTTTCTTCTTCTTCTTCTTTCGTTTAATGGCAGATGGAAACAATGTTCAGGTGGATACCGCCACCTACTGTACAAGAGTGTGTAGGGAAATAACTTAACGCATGCACAATTACTCGATTTCTGCCCGAGCATGCTCAGTCGCAGTGTACCGACCAATCAGAAAGCAGCTATCAACATGCCGATGTCTTTGACCAATCACAAGATGGCAGTGCTCTGTGTTTGCCTGTGTTTTTGCAGAGAAGGAGAATATTTTGCCTTTTTGTATCAGAAGTGTTGCAATTACAATGTTGGCGCGATGTTGGTAAGTATTTTGCTTGTACTTGTGTACGCACCTGAAAAATTAGAGCTTATTTAAAGCAAAATGATGCAAGTTATAATCGACAAATTACGGCACATACTGGACTGTCCACCTCTATTGGTCACTTTTTGTCTTTAATTCGGGGGCTTTTTTAGTTAAACCAGCACTCACATGGTCTGTTTACTGAACACAATACCATCAATTACTTAAAATGCTGAATTATAATCTACTTAGTGGCAGAAACTATCAAACAACCCGTGCCCCACACACACTTTTAACAGAGGTCTCTAGTAATGTATAATGCAGACACATTTTTGAGTGCGACAGGTTGCAATTTGGTAGTCAGTGCCACTTTAGGCATTCTATACGAGTAAACTGGTGTACCATTACACAAGATACAGCAGCCAACTTTTATACGACAAAGGTGATACATTTTACTGCAATATCTGCCCACCCCATGTTTTTTTTCCCCATAAAGGGGAGAAATAATTTAGTCAACAGATTATCAAAGAAGGTGTGAATCTCTTTCCAACCACGGCCAAAATTCTTATCAGAACTTTTGTCATTGTACAGCTGAAAAACCTTATGGCCCTTAGTCGGGGCTTTCTACAACCACCAGCTTCCAGCCATTAAGCAGTCTATTTCTTCTGTTGTTGACTTAACCCTTTAACTGGCTTACATATACATACATATATGAATATTCTGGAAAATCAAGCACAACATCTACAAAAACAAAAATATATTTCTGAAATATTCCTATATTCCATGTTCTCATCCCTGTGGTGACCCTGTTTGTACATTTTGATAATGTTTCAACCAGAAACAATGGAAAGCGTAAATTTTTTCCCCATCCCCAGTATTAATCATTGCAGCAAAACCTTTTTTCCCCAAATAGGGCATCAAACAAAAAAATACTTACTCGATATCTAGTACCATCGAGGGATTGGACTGCTCCTTATCCTGCTCATCATTGTAGAACAGAATCTTCTTGCTGCTCACCACCACATACTACAAATATTTCAAAGGACAATGAGAGGAAGACAGATATCGCCCTCGAGGGGTAGGCAGCATTCTTAACAAACCATAGCAGACGTTTCAAACAATGCAAGTGCAGAGAAGGAAGCACCAAATAAACACAACATACCTGCTTCTTCCATCCGTATCGCTTGATGTTAGCACGGTTGGGAATAGACAGCCAACCCTCCAGTCTTGATTCTGCAAAGCAGTGAAAATAAAAGAGAAAAATTACAAATCTAAGCAATGGGAGATACAGCAGCCATGCAGAGTTTAAATCCAAACTTAACTGGGGAAAAAATAAATTAAAAGTTAAACTGTTTAAAAAACAGATAAACACTTGAAAGAGTTCTGCCAGCATTATGGGAGCTGCACTGGAGTAAGTGAGAAGAGATGAGTTTAGAGAAATCATGCTGCCAAATACACACTCCTCATGCAGGAGGAAAATATTAAACAGGGTTAAGTAATACTTAGAGCACATTAAAAGCCACTTTATCATGTCAAATTAGGCTGAGGCTCCTTAAAAAGATTACTGCAGCAGAGGTTAATATTTTTTCTCTTAATTAGCTGAATCACTCACTCACTCTTTTCAAACAAACAACCATGTGCATTTCAGGTTAAACACATTATTCACTGTCAAAGGGATAAATCCAAGAGCATGCAGCTGAGAAAACACAAGTTAAACGGGAGCAGTGAACTAAGTAGGGCTTGTCTACTAAATGAGACACTGTGAGGGAGGTCTTCGTGTCCAAACGAGCAGTGCTTCTGGGTGAACATGCTGACAAAAAACCCAAACAGCAAGAGTGTTTTAAGGGGCACAGTGCTGTGAATCACAAAAAAACAGCCTTTTCAGTTTCAAGGCACGTTTTGAAAGTTGCTGTGAGTGAGGCAGTAAACCACAAACGGGGTGTAGTCGAGTACAGTCTGATGTGGTTTACTTTACCGTTGGATATGAACTTGTGTGACATGAAGAAATGTTTACAGTTGACATCTTTGCTTCACCATTAAGGTTAGTGTTAAAGAAATTGTTGGTCAGACTCTTTTGATCATTTGAAAATGTTTTCATTGTTCCATCAGGCTTCTTTCAAAAGTGCTTCACTCCAAACAGAGATGGCTCTCTCACCTCTGGCAAAATAATATTCTAAATAAAATCAGAGGCAAATAGAAAAAAAACACACACACACACAACAGCTGCAGCACAGGCCAGGCAAGAGAGGCTTGTCTACTCAGTTACTCACAGAAGGAAAGGAATAGAAGTTACAAAGATTAGAAGGAGAGGAGAACCGGCTGGACATGAGGGAAATAAAGAGAGAATGATTTAACCAGCATGTATGAAAACACACCTAGGGTAATGCACATTTGTTAATTAATACATTATAAATACTTTGTTTGCTCCTATAATATACTAAACTTGTGGAATAGTCTGTTCATTAAAAGTCTTTCTTCATGTTTTTTAACACAGTTCCTCAAACTAGAGGGTGAATTTGATCAAAAGCTTACACTTGACGAATGAAAAACAGCCAAATTAGATACCAGATTGTTTTCAATAAACAGGAAAGATGTTACTTGATATCAAAAGGTACTCAAAAAGAGCGAAACTTGAAGAGATACTGATTGTGCAGTAAGTTCCAATTTTAAGCATTACAAAGTGATATAAACATTAATGTTTCAAGACATTTACTCAAAAGGTTGACATGCAGAGTAAAGTCAAGAAATGGTAGTAGCTTTGGACAATTCAAATGAAATACTGTCCTTGTCCTGGTATAAAAGCAGAGAGGTAAAAATCTAGGGCTGAAAGATATTAGGTTAACATGATACTGCATTTTTTATGGGCAATTTCTAACTAAATGCTTTGTCCTTCTGTGTAAAAGTGTCATTATGAATGCCTCTTTGTTTAGATGTTCAAGAAAGACACCTCTATTAAAAAGTTTTTTCTAAACTGTGATTAAAAATGAAGGCTAAAGAAAGAAAAAGAATTACCTGAGAGTCTGTATTTGACTTTTTGAACTGTTACACTGCCTTATCTGTGAAAAGCATAATTTATTGCTTACACATTTTAAGTGCAGGTAACATGATGAGGATGCATCTAAAAGTGGGCATACTGATGGTGACATCAGAGAATTTTACTTTACATTGTCAAGAAAACAAGAAAGTTTTAGTTTTGGTTTCAATCAAAACAGACAAATAGCTGCATGACGTGCTTCAAGCCATGTGATTTACATTGCACCTCCTGGGGTGTGACTTTTGCTCATGCTCACAGTGCATTTACAAAGCAAAAACTCTGTATTGTTCAGCCCATGAAAAATCCATTATATTAACAGACTTGTCTGCTGTGGACAGGTAGACAGGTACTGACATACGGACTTTCTTCTGTTGACTTGCAAAAAAATTTTTTTTACTTTAAGAAAAACTAAGACTGGTTATCCTTCTGGATTATTGTTACATCTAAAAGCAGACAAAAATGCATTACTGGCAACACTTGGTACTTGAATTCAATCCAGGTCAATGAGGTGTCTATTTATTATGTTTCTGTGTATTTATCTATGTTAATCTGACCTTTATAGATCCATTAAAAGACAATGTCAGTCAGACTAAAATGTTAACCTGTTTTTAAAAGTTGAGTTTTATCAGACTGAGGCCAAATTTTGACTTTTTTTACTGCATGTAAAACAACTGATTACCATAAGTTTAACAACAAATCTCCTGGAGACCTTAATTAGTGATACACTTTAAAAAAAAAAGTAAACCATACTTTGAGGCAAAACTATAGTATGTCACTTTAATCCATTTTTTAAAATCTTGGAACATGAAAATTAAAAAATGTTATGACAAGGAAACTATGGGGGACTTATTTTACATTATGGAATTCAAATTATCAACTAAAGCAGGCACATTGTCAGTCTGTCCAGTAACAGTTTACATAAGGAGCAAACGACATGGATTGTAAAAGCTGAAAGTTAATTGTTTGCCTACAAACATTTGAAAGAAAAAACGGACATACAGAAACTTTTGCGAAAACCTTTCAGCCATATTATCTCAGACAGATTCTCAGTCATACTAAAAGCTGTTTGAATCTTTGTTTCCTTTCATATCTCCTTCTAAAGTGTCAATTTAAAGCTATATGACTTTCATATTCATAAAAACTTAGCGTGATCATATTTTTCAAATTTGCCCTGCTGCATTTAAAACCAAGCAACGGGGATGCATTTTGAAAACTGTAATTATTTCTATGTGCAAGTTTTACTGAGGCAAAGAGCAGCTGGCAGAAAAGGTCTGAAGGGTTGATTTTTAGACATTTTGAGTGGACCCTCTGGAAGTGAGAGAAAACTCCGGAGTTGAACGTTTACTCTTTCAGTGGAATATTCCCATGAAAAAGCATGCAGCCCACAGTTATGTTATTTTTTTGAATAATGAAAACATATCTCATCTTAAAAGGTAGTACGCATGGATCTAAAACTGTCCACTAAAACATATATTTTTTAAATTAATAAAAATGACTTCTATAATTTATTGGCTTCAACAAGATTCATTAGAAGCTTCTTTAAAAAAAACTCCAGCACAAGTAATATGCTCAAATTCAATTTTCTGAACTTTTGAAGTCCGCATCTGAGAACTGAGCTACCAATGATTAAAACAGAACTAGATCTAGAAGTTTCTGGTCTTCTACCTGCAATGTTGCTGTCTGTCTCATCAGTCTGCAGGCTGGTGACGCTGGAGTTGTCCATCCGCTGCTGCAGGTCGTTCAGTTTCTCCCGGAGCTGCTCAATGTCACTCTCCTTGCTGTCCAGCTGCATCTGCAGCTCGTTGCGATATGTGCATTCCTCCACCAGTTGCTGTTTGTAGAGAAACCAGGACATGTTTGTCAGCATAACCAATTTTTTTTTAATCTCATTTCAATCGGCTCTTTTATCCTGTGTCAGTGACTCACTGCCTGCATCTCACTCAGCTCCTTCTGGTACTTAATGGCCATGTGGTTAAACTTCTCCTTCTCCTGGTTCAGTTCCAGCTGGAGCTTACGGTTCTCCTTCTCCTTCTTCCTCAGGTCAGCTGTGCTGCCCTTCTTCTTCTGGTCCAGCTTCATGTCCTTACGGTTCATGATCTCTGCCAGCTTGTTCACCGCCTGGGAAATGGAGGAAGGTACAAATTTAGACGGCCGCAGTATTTCAATTCCATCACTGGTGTTGGAAACTTCACCCTTTGTCAGCTTTCTGATAGGTTCACACTTCCACCAATCACAGAGCACATTCTCACAGCAACCATTTCAGTTAGACACAATAGAGTCTAAGACAAGTCCTTCCATCGAGTTGCAATGAATTTGTGAAATTTACAGTGTGACTTCGGTATGGTTAATGGTAGATCTGAGATGTCTGCGGAGTAACTCAAGATCTCCACATCATAATACAGGAGTGTTTTTGATCTTGTTGACGACACTGAAGGTTAACTGAGAAAATTTTCTTCTTTGGATTTAGCCCGTGAGGAAAGCGCAAGGACAACTCAATCCATCAACAATCACATAAAACAGTAAGTAGTAATACATGTATTGAGGAAATGTTTTTTTTTATCAACACTCACAAAAACCAATGTTTTGGTCATGTAAAAAATCAACAACACTACTTTATGACCAACATCATTTACTAGTTACATTAGCATGTCATAACACATGTCATTTAGTGCTTCTCTGAAACGTCAGCTAACTGGCATCAACTTGTGGTTAGCATAGGTCTAGCAGGACAAATCAAAATATATGATAACACATTTAATTGATCTCTTTTTGCTACATAAGCACTTTGCTAACCTTCTCCTGAAGGACACCCGAATCAGATATCAGCAATATTTTAATCAATTTCATCAAGATTTCAGAAATTTGGAGTTATCCTCATACACCCCTCTTTATCTTTATTCTTAACTGTGGCCCAATTTATCAACAATAAAAGCCAATCAAATATAAATAAAAGTGGGTCAAAGCAAAGGTACTTTCTATTGTTTTAAATGCAAAGAGGCCTGATGAGAGGAGAGTTTTAGCAAGAATCACTTCCTGGAGAAGGCGGGGCTTGACAAAGGGTCAATTATCTTATTGATTATTAGATACTTTCGGATCTATACCTGAGTCTTCAGTGTGCGCTCTGTGTTGAGGACCTTCTCGTAGTTGGCCTTGATTGTGTTTGCAATCTCCTCCTTCTGAGCTGTGTACTCTGTCAGGACATTAAAAAGTTTGCTTGTAAAAATTCAGAATTATAACAGAAAATAGGGTGAAAATTCAAGAAATAGACAGTACCTTCATCCTGAGTTTGAATTTTCTCACTTAATTCAGCCTTCTCTTTGCTGAGGTTCTCCACATCTTTGGTCAGAGTTTTATTTGACTCCTCAAGCTGCAGAAGGTAAACATAATTCAATGTTATTTCACATGCAGACAATGATTAAACCAATGAGTACTAGTATGGATATGGTTTAAGTACTGATCACTGTGACTACATAATATATAGAGGTTTATTTGTATTTTGATACACTGTAAATTAAAACAAGATATAGGCTAAGACAATAACATTTATAATAATGTATTTAGATAAAGTTTGAATAAAAACAGAGATATATCAGTGATGCTCAGTTATAAATGATTTCATTAAGAACCACAAACAGTTTTCATTGCCAAAAAAAAAAAAAAAATCCATTTAAAATGTCCAGCCCTGAATAGGGAATAAATACATGAAAAATTATTGCATGCAAGGAACATCTTTTTATCAGTACAAATCAAATGAGTTTAGGATCACAGAAACAAAGCAGAGGTTTTAGCCATTCAGCACCAGTTAATTTACTGTTTTTATTTAAAGGTTTCATGTCCCGCAAAATCAATTTTCTTTGCTTTTAATGTCGTAAGAGGGAGCTTTGTGAGCAAAAGAACATGACACCTTTTACTAAACTCTCAGTTCATGGAGAAATGCGTTATGTCTGCGTTATGAAAATGCCCTTTAAAACGCTGTCTTTATTTTCACAGGTTTATTATGTCAAAGCTACTTAGCCTCCACCTACATGTGTGTTTTCTGCTCACCACACGCACATGCCATGATTGTTTGGAAAGTCTGCTCTGTGGCCTGCAACCCCTCCTGCCCCATCCCTTTAGGTATTGTTTGAGCAGCCTATCAATGCTGAGCTTATTATCATAGCTTCCCGCAGTCTCCTGCCCCCTCAGATCCAAGAGTTTCCAAATGGGAGGGAAAAAGTGCTGGATCTGATCCTCGACAGAGACTAAATTCTTCATGTTTTTATTCCACTTAAATCAAACCCTTGCCAAACAGACACTCAAGACATGATGTAAACAGCCAAACACACCAGGACATGGGATCCTAAAAAATTCAGGCAAACTCCTACGCACTGTTCAAACAGTACAAACAGGTAGGCAGCATTCGGAGAAGTGGGTGGCACTGACATCTCCTTACCAGTTCCACCAACTTTTGTAAATGTTGCCAGCGTGCAATATAGATACTGCTTTTTTTTGCGTTGGCAAATATGACAGGGGATCATAAAGTTTCTGGACGTTTTGCCCACATTGATCATTGCAAGTGAGGATTTTGTATTTCGTATTGCATGGTATTTGAGAGTACGGAAAATTTTGACAACCTCAATACACAAATACGTTCCAAGTGTCAGTGAACAATTTGATAGTTTGAGGAGGTCTTATTTTAATGATTAGAAACAACGCATTTTCCAATAATAGGCGTTCAGGACCTTTAGTCTTATTAGGATAGTAATGTACAGGTCACAATATCTTTTGATTTTTACTGGAATCATAACAAAGGCTATAATTCTGGTATTTAACAACAACTTGTTTCTACTTTACAAAGGAAATAAAACATCTGGATCTGCAACATTTTGCCAATTTACAGCAACATATTATTTTTTGCAAATTTAAGTAGGGATACATGCTTCTGGCTGGCTAAACAGTTAAATAAAACAGAGCTAAAAGTCAGTTAAACATTTTCTTCATGAGTTTTTTTCTCAATTAATGCAGGGCCATTGATGCCTCAATGTTGAAACATCCTCATCCTAAATGTTAAGTACAGACATTAAATAAACCCCAGAGAAGGATATGACAGCATGGGTAGTTCCTCCTATGAACAGCTCAATACTGCTGTACTATGCTCTAAAAATGGAGATTAAGTTAAATAGCCTGTGTCAGGCTATATTCTCATATAACCATTTAACCAAAGCAACTAGAGCAACCATATCCAGCACAGAAAAATGGAAGGTCAACCGACAGGGGATCTAGCAGCTAGAGGTGGCAGCACTGCTAACATTGGCCACACTGTTTACTGTGGCAGTAAACAGTGTGGCCAATGTTTACATGCTGGCACTGTTTACATGCTGTGAACCTATGACTAATAAAGCTCAATTTGGATTGTTTCTGAGTAATTTATCAACTATACTATTTGGTTAAATGTAATTTTGATTTATGCTTAGTTGGGATCATTAAATATCCCTAAATTCAAGGGCGCTGCAAATTTAAACCAATGCCTACCTGTCGGTGTATTCTCTGTCAGTGTTTTTCATTTCTAAGTACTGTTATCCTGGGCCTGCTTGGTGCCTTTAAGTTGCAGTTAGTTGTAGTCGGTTGTCAAACAACTACAGGGGAGCTTTGCGTGCTCTTTATGTGTGATAATTTCTGCCCACAAACGTATGTTGATCCAAAGACCAATAACAAAGCCAATGAAATGCGATGTACTTAATAGTACTGACCTTTGGTAAATATGTCTTGCATTTTCATCATCTAAAGTTTTGAACCTCGAGTGATTGAACCCGTAATTCTCCAAAGAGCCCGCTCCAGTCACAAGGCTATTTGTATTATTGGGTGATGAGCACTACCAAATCTCAAACAAGAAAAACAAGTACACTACCACAAATGGCCAAAAGTGCATGAAGGTTGTTGAGCCCACATGAGCCAAAGGTGGCAAGCGTGCCACATGTAACAATTGAAATTATTGAAAAATGAATTTTGGTTTGTATCGCCAAGCTCTTCTACTCACCCGTGCAATTGTTGTTTCCTTATCAATGATTTCCTGCTTATGTCTCGTCACTGCCTTCTTGCTCTCCTGACTGAGTTCAAAGTACTGTTCCTCCTGAAGTGCCCGTGCAAGCTGCTCTGACTCTGCCTTTGTCACTGTCAGATCCAGCTGGGCAGACAGGGAGTCCCTTTGTGCAGGAGAAAACATATTGAATAGGTTTTTCTACTTTGTCCCTTTGGTGCAATAGCTGCTTTTTTATGCTTAAGCTACAAAAGAACCAAAACAGCAACACAGCAGGACATTGATACATGAACCTGGTAACTGAATGATAAATGGGTAAGTCTCTCACCTTTCACTGCACAATTCTTGCACCTTTTTATGAGCCTCTTGTACCTGCCGGTTCCTTTCTTCAATCTCCTCTTTAAGTTCCTTGACCTGAGTTTTGTAAAGTGTCTAAGAAGGGACAGAGAGACCGTCATATGCAGTTGTTACTATAATGAAACAACAGGATCTGTGAGGATGTATACTTACAGAAAAATACTGTTCGGCCTCAAGTTGGTCCTGAAGTTCCCTCATCTGTCCTTCGTTGCCTCTGTATTGTCTGTGAACACATTCAGAAAAGTTATTAATAACTAAATTGCCTCATAAATCCATCCATTAAGCTTCTTAAACGCACTCTAAAGTTGGAGTGCCCTCCAAACAGCCAGCCTCTGCCTCAACATCTGACAAGCAGTTCATCCAGCAGCTCTGGCAATAGCACCAGGCAGAAGGATTAGCAGTGGAGTGCATGGAGCTGGACACCAAGTAAACCCTAATCCTCTGATGTAAACACTGTCGCAGAACAGCTTTGGCAGAGTTGCCCTCTAAGCTGCAATAATAGTACTAATTTGAAAATCACAAGCAATTGTGGGCTAATTTACGCCTTGACTTCCAAAGAGCATTAGTGGCCTGTGCAACAGGAGCAGAAAAAATTAAAGCTCCTGCCTGGATCAACTGCCAGTGATTGTATGAGGAAAATTAACTGGTACAAATGTCTCCAATACTTTAAACCAGAAATTGTAACTTTTTATTCTTTAAGTAGTAGTTTCAGAGGGCCCAAGTCATCAGTTTTCATCACTATGCAACTTTGACAGTGGACGTTTGTTTGAGCAGAAAAGAGGCCAGCTAGCTGTCTCTGCTAAATTTGATACAATGACATAGGCTGAGAGACAGAAGCAGACAATGACAGGTGATTATTCGCTACGTTCAGCTCATATTTAACACTTTTCATGGGCTGTATTGTGAATAAAGTCAGCCAGCACAAGGGCAGTTGGCAGAACTGCTAGCTGGCTACTTGTGTTTTTTTCTGGATCACTTGCAGTGAGTTAATGTGTTTTTTTTTTTTTACCAGAGAAAATACGGCAAAAGTCAAGAGCTACCAGTGCACCCACGAGAGAAAGAATAGATCGGGGAGAGAGGAGGAGATAGTCTCTGACCATAGAGGGAAAAGAGACGAGTGAAAAGGCACAAATTTGGCACCAGAGGTTCCATCACCCAGACATTGTAGTGAAACTCTCTTTGTGCACTCTGAAGGACATTGTGGATCATAAAACGGATGTGTTTTTATTTAAGACTTTTCTGGGCATTAAGCTTCTTATTTTTGAGAAAAGGAGGAAGATAGCAATTGCAGAAACATCCATTGCAGTTGATCATGGATTGTAAAGGTAGAAACATACTTTGTTGTGGCTAAGAGACAGGCCTACCCCCTTCTTTTTTTCACTTCCAAGTCTGATGGGTGTCAATCCGCCACAATAAACACAAACCATTCGAACACGCATATTCATGCACCAAATTTTGCCACCCGAAGATGCAAATTATTCCACATTTGGTGTGAACACAGCTTTGGAGACAGAAATTGTGAAAACACAGAATTTACCATCTCATCAGAGTATCTGCAGAAAATCTGAGATTAAACTAAACAGATATCCAAGACTTTTTTTCAGAATTTTCTTCATATAATTTAAGACCCTGTTTCTAACAAGGTAGAAAAATATTTAGACTGAATGTTCTGTACAAAATGTTAATTAGTAAAGCTCAAATGTCTTTGTGAAAACTCTAAGTAATTGTGGCATAATTAACACTTTCATTGTGGAACAACACAAGAAAACCTCTTGTTGATACTTGCCCCAAATAAAAACAAGCCAATCTAATATACAGATGTAATTAAGAGCCTGGGGTATTTATTTAAGTTTGCAGTAATTGCCTTCTTCAAGAGCTATTTACAAAATACATTAGGACAATGTTGCAAAAACAAACAGTTCTCCTGTCCAGAGCTTTAATTTCACTCACTTGGTCAGCTGAGCCAACTGGAACTCCAGAGAGCGTTTACTCTCCAGTGCCGCGTTGGTCTCCTGTTTGAGCTGCTTCTCTGACACCCTCAGACGGTCCACATCCTGCACGCGGCCCTTCAGGTCATTCTGAGCCTGAACTCGCTTGCTTGACTCCTGCTCTATCTGTATCCTCAGATTCTTTACCTAGAGCAGAAGACGCGAGGGTGATTTATCTGATTTAGCTGAAAATGACAGGAGAGGACTTCAGAACTAGAGTTTGAGGGATGACTCACTTCATCTTCCAACCGTTCTTTCTGTTTCATCAGCTGCTCCATCTTCTGCACAGATTGTTTCAGGTCAAACTCCAACATGGAGCACTGCTTTTCAACTTCCACCACCCGGCTCTCTGCTCGCATCCTTGCTCCGTTCTCCTCAGACATCTTCTGCTGGACAGCTGGAGAGGGACAGAAATAACATTCATCTCTTTGTTCTGCTGCCAACTGACTGAAATTCAGCAGTCTAATAAATCTTCTTTAATCAGTCCAAAGTGCTCACATTTTTGTGACCCTGAGAAATCATCCACCATGAAGCACTTTTAAAAGTTTCTCGACATCTTCAACAGCCATGTGTATGAACTTTAGAGCCTAAAGAGCACATGGTGTGTACGTTTATTTGAGTATTGTGTGGAGGCAGCTAAATGTATGAAACACTCTGAGTCAAATTTCTCCAAGGGGACAGAAGTTCTCCCCATATTCTGTCTTGTTACTCAGTCTGCAAATATCAAATTCCTCAAACAAAGCATCTTCACAAAGACAAAGGAGGAACAGAGGGGATAGAGCTGCCGGCCCATTTGTGGCTTTTCGTCTCAGTTAGGAGATTAATTTTGTTCCAAAGATTGTTGCAAGCAGCAAAACAACATGCTATTTTAGCAGAGAACAGTTTTGAAAGTCATAAAGTATAACGGAGCCGACAACAGAGAGCGCTTCATTTCCACGTCGATACTACAACTCACAGTGTTACTCTGACCATTCAGAAGTCAGCAGAGTCTCAACGTTATGTTTAAGCCTCGGCTCAGCTTGTGTGCAATCCTGCTGGAGTTGATATGAAAGACTTTGCAAGGTGCTAGGTATTATCCCTTATGGAAAACCAAAACAACCGAGTACGGCTAAGCGGAGTCAATCAAATACCAGGAGGTGGAAAAGATCCATTAAAGTTCTGAGTATTCCTGCATACTTTGCTGTTTTGTGTTAAAAGGATGCAAAGAGTTATGAGTAAACCAGTAATTTGTTTCAGTGTAATAATACCTTATTAACATACAGTATGTCATACGTAATGACTACAGAGTCAGACTCCCTGTTTCCTATCCATCAGGTAGTGTATAAGATGCATAATATTACACTTTGCATATAAAACTTAATATTCAGCATTTCACAGTATTACTCTGTTTTAAGTATAGTTTCAGTGTTGAATATTGTGATGTTGAACTTGACCTGTAAATTTGGTAATGTGGCAACACTAGCTGACGGAAAACTTTGACTGTTTGGCTTTTTGTCCTATCTTTATCCAGTAATATATCCAAAATGACAAGCACAAGTTAAAATAACTTTACTGGTTTATAAAGTTTCTCATAAAAGTACAAATACACAAAAGCTACTAAATGACATTAACTTTAGTAAATGTAATAAGTTAAATTCCATCCTGCATCCCATTGAAATCCACATTAGTGAGTGCAGCAGATAAGGAGCAGAAGGAAGGGCCAGCAATATATTCTGTTCCCTAAAGTTTGCGTTTGGGTTTTGACCTGCGATGACAGCGTCTAATCATTGCACAAGCCCCAACACATGTTAAAAATCCTTAAGAAGAAAATGGGAGCAAAACAATGTATGCACCTCTTCAGGATTACAGATTATTCAGAGGAAATATTTTATTTGGGAAGATATCATTTTTGAGAAAATCCAATTTATTTGTGTTAATAACCATCAAGAGTATGTCTACCTTTGGTGTGTGTTTTGTGACTATTAATTTGTGGGTGAAAAATAAAATTAACTGTTTAGGAACTTATTTTTGTTGCCATAGTACCAAAAAATTATTTATATTCACCAGTATTGTTGCGAAACTCAACATTCTGGTATCATGGCAGCTGTAATTTGTATTCTGCACCTCTGTTTGTTCATCTCTTGACTTGTCACTGATGTAAAAATACTGAAAACTTGAACAAAACATGAGTGAAATGGGCATAATGCCAATGAAGTCTTGCAATAAAATGTTGATGCTGGACAAAGACTTGTTTGGATTTTGGCTTCAACAGATAATAGAGCTCGTCCTCATTGGACAGCTCGCAGCAACTTTGTCCTTGATTCGGACAAAAATATAAAACAAACAATTCTTATTTCTTAGTTTACTGGTAGCGCAAAAGGGCACAGAGCGACTATGAGATATTGCGGCATGTGGCTTGTTGTCATCCTCAAAATAAATGTGAGCTTTTCAGGGTGTTCCTCTTAAAACAGAGAGTATCTATTTCAGCAGGTACAAGGTGAAAGGTAAGAGCACCAGTTCACTGAATTACATCAAACACTTCTTTCAAGTCCAGCTTTAATATGCATGAGATGATGTCCTGACATGCTGACTAGCTCACACTTCTTGAATTCCAACCACCCAAACATCCCCTCAAGCTGAGCCTGATCAGATGGCAGACAGAGACGATGAAACAGGAAAACAAGGTCACAGGGGAGGTTAAAAAATTTAAGACGGGGAGGCTATTAATATCAGAAGAAGGAAAAGGTCAAGTTGGAATTGAGCGAAATTAAAGCACACAATAGAAAAGAGGTAACATTTAAGAAGAGCAGGCTCTGACACATGACTGGCATACCATTCATTGCAGCTGATTTGGCTTCTTCAATGGATTCATATTTGTCTGTGAGCTGTGCCCGCGTCACCCTGTGCTCAGTCTGCTCCTGCTCCAAACGCTGCTGTAACGTCTTCAGCTTGTAGTTCAGGTCGATCTCCAGGTTGTTCTTTTCCTGTGGGGGGCAGGAAAACAACGTGAGGCTGCTATTATGCAATTAGAAACACGCTAAATTACAGCAATTCCCTTAAATTCTACAGGGTAGGGGCAATTTCATATATGCTTAAATACTATCATTACTTATAGATTGTATACCTTCTCCAGGTTGTTGCTCCTCTCCTGGGCCTGTTTACGTTCAGCCTCCACTTTGGAGAGACTGAGCTTTAAGTTTTTGTTGTCCTCCTGCAGCCCTGCCATCCTCGCTGAGAACAAAGAGATAAAAAAAAACAAATAATCACAATCATTGGTATAACATAAACCAGGTTTCTTATTGAGAACTGATTTTATTACACATATTTACACTGTGGAAATGTACAAATATAGCACTTTATTTAAAAGAAAAATAACCTCCTCCATCCTGCTTCATTCTTTCTTGTTGTGACTCTGACTTTCACAAGCTTGTGTCTAATAAAAGAGTCTTCACTAAATAATAAATTAGAAACAAATTTGACTGCTGTGGGCGTATTTAGGGCTTTGGAATGTGGGATAGCTTTTAATGTCTGCAGCTGTCTAATGACTAAGCTCAAATATCTAAATGAGGATAAGTCTTAGAGCTATTTTTAAACATGCAGAGGAAATGTAATATCTTGAAATTCTGCTCTGTAGAGTTACGCTGATTGCACTGGACAATTTTAAGCACAAGTCTGGGCTCTGCGATCAGTGCTGGTATGACCAAAAAGGAGACTAGCTGCAGGCAGGTGGCAGCCTCTGCAGAAAAACTGCAGTTCCTCAAGTGTCCACTTGAGGCTGTCTGCAAAAGCACTGAAAGTCACATACACAATCCATGTTAAAAAGCGTATCTTTACAGCAGATTCTATCAGCCCGGTTCCAAACAACAATTTGCTCAGAATAGTTCTACTTTTTTATAACTTGTCTTTTTTGAGCTCAAGATTCAACTTATGTATATTCACAGGAATAGCTGACACTAGTGCAAACGTGCACATTGTAGCCATTTGTCAGGAGGCTTAAGACCTCAATTCCGCCTCTTTGTTACTTTTCTGACTGTAAGTGAATTCTGCTGTGCACTTCAAAAAATGTAACTGTAAGTCAGAACGTCGTGGACCTCAAGCCCTGTGACTGGTCCTCTGTACAGCACCAACTGAGAACTGACTGCTAGTTTCTCTGTATCGTAGTTATGTTTTGTGTACTATGATATAAAAGAAAGGCTGCAGAAGACAAACTTGCTCAGTATCATAACAGATATATCAGCAGTGCATTTCCTCATTTGCGTCTCTTTTAGTGGTCAAGCAAGCAATAAAAGCATGTACTCTTCCTCAACTGATTCAGCATACACAAAGTCCAACACCTCTGATGTCTTCTCTTTCTTTTTTTTAAATCTTGCCAATAGTTTGAATTTTAACTAAATGCTACTCATTATTTATCAGCTCATACTCTAACATAATAGGCATTATTCCAGTTGCCATAGTTTCCTGTGCACGAAGAAGCATAGGGCATACCAGGACTAAAATACAAAATACAACGCCAACCAGTGTTTTGGCAAAGTACTGCAAAGCAATGCTGGCACACCAACACATAAGTATAGAAGATGCTTAAGACTGTGTGAGCCACAAGGGCATAGGTACAGTATAGATTCAATGCAGAGGTTTAAACCAGGCTTTGGTTTGATTGTGACATAGCTGCTGCTGTAGAGATTCAAAGGCCCTCTTCAGTAAGCCAACAGCTGGTTTCACTCTGACTTCTATGAATAGTTTCATTCAATATTCTACAGTCTATGATTGCAAATAATCCCTTCCAAAGCTTAGGTATATCGCAGGCAAATCTAAAATCTGAAAATGATATGGACTCCACTAAGACCTACGTAAAACCCTGTACAAGACTTAAAGTACTTTTCCCAACTATTTCTTTCATAAACAGTAAATTTGAATAACACTTACTACAGTTTTGGTCTCAATTTGAAAACACTTTCTGACTCTGCACTCCTATCTGATGAATGTTTAACATCCTGCATGTCACATTTGTTCACACATTCAAGTTTTTATAAGCTCTTGTGTCTCTAGAATCTCTACTGTACAATCATTTCAGGTGTATGGTCTTGCAGTCTGGCAAAACTGTCAAGTGTGCGTGGTTGTAGGATTGTAACAATTCTGTTGAAACCGTCCTCATTTCTTTGACCTCCCACAATATAAAAAACTGGTTTAGTATTGAAACGTATATAGTCTGTGCCAGCCTTAGCTTAATATCAAACTTAAGATCACATTTTATGGATTTTAATGTTAAATTTGAATTCAACAGAGTCATTATGCAACCTTGTAGCTCCCTGATCTCCTCCGAGCCCTGGCTGTAGTTCCTCCTCTCAGAGTCCAGCGTGCTCTGGACAAGTAGAAGCTCCTTTTCCAGCTGGGCCTTCTCTCCATCTACAGCGCGGCTCCTCTCCTGCAGCTCTCGGTTCAGGCTCTCCAGCTGGCTCACCGTCTTGCCCATCTCTGTGTGGCTCTTCCTCAATCTCGCTGCTGTATCTGACTCTGCACGCAGGAGGTCGTTGGCCTCTTCCAGCTGTTATTAAAACAGGGAGAAAAGGAAGTAAAATGTCGATGTGGTGCTCTCTGAATTATCCTTGCTGTATGTGTTTAAGCGTTTTTATTTTGTACCTGATTCTGCAGCTGGACGATCTTGTCATTTGAGGCCTGAGAGTTCTGGCTAATCTTCCTCATATCTTCAAGCTGCTCCTTTAAAGTTGAAACTAGAAATGCATGTATTAGACATTGAGTTAACAACATGCATTTTCATTTTCTGCTTCAGATCAGGTAGACTTGAATTTTCAGAGCATTATCTTTAAATCCAGCAGTCTAGTACTGCCTCTCAATTGTCAGATCCTTTAAAGCTAAGTATTTTCTTATTCATATGTGAGCAAGATGAAGGTTACACCTGGAAAAGGGCTGAGGGAAATACCGCTGAGTGTATGAGGGATTAACATGTTGCAAAATCGTTGCTCAATTACCACCCTCATCTCTGTTTCAGCCTGCAATTAGACTTTAATTACAAACTGTCTGCAGCAGCTCATTATCCTTACCCTCATTCTCCATATTGCGTCTCTTCTCTGCCTCCTGGTCAGCTTTTCTTTGGTACTCAGTGAATCTATGTTGCAGCATGATCTTGTCCTTCTCCAGCAGAGACATGCTGGTCTCAGTCGTCTTCCTCAGGTTCGCCTGTGGCAAGGAAACACAAGAGCAGCTGTGATGTGCCAGGAAGAAGCCCATCTTTAATCTTGCCACAGATTTTTTACAGTTGCATTTTTAATCACCACTTTCAACCAAGGAGGATTTCTAAGTGTACTATCAAATTAAAAGCTGTACTGTGTGTTTTTGCACAAATCTTTGCATTATTAAATGCAGATATATAAATGCAGGGGAATCATCAATAGTAAAAGAAGCTGGATTTTTACCTCTTCGTCTAGTTCTTTCATGAGTTTGTCGATTTTGGTGCTTGATGCCCTGGAGAGAAAATATTTAGAGTAACACACATTATCACAACAAATGACAACAATCTTTCAGTCCAACTTGCAGTTTGGAGACCCGAGTCAATCAATTTGAAAGAAATTGATTTATGACAAATAATTTTAGAAAATATGTATAAATTAATACATTTCAGTGACTCCTGCAGTCACTTTTGTACCATAGACGTCTGCATTCAAAACAGACAAATAGTTCAGCTGTAAGCTAACTGAAGAGAGAGACCTTATGAGTTCAGCTATGTTAAATAAATATGGATCATAATAATGACTGATAATAATGCCGTCTGAGGTCGAGAAATAAACTTGTAACTGAAACCAGCAGAAAGCAAGAGATCTTACAACGTGTTCAAATCAAAGCAATTATGTTTATCAAATGTTTTTGGCTTTAACAAATAAAAAAAGTACTGAGGTATACTAATGGTGTGTGACCTGAAGGGGCGCACATCAATCTAGCACAATCCCTAACTTTAGCACAATTCACAGTGTCTTTACGCAAAAGCCCTGCACCAAGGTTCTGCTTTATTTGCACCTAAAGACATTCACACTAACTCTGCCAGGCAGCAACATCCATGTCAATTCATGCTGCAATACAGTTTGGATGCACATAACATGGCGCATGCCCCACATACACACAGAGGCAGAGACACACACTCGCAACACTCCTGTCTGCCACTGAGTCTGCATGCCTCCCCCTCTCCAATATCATGCCTCTGTTACTACCTCTGGAGATGGAAAAAGAGAGGTCAAGTCATTCCCCCCATTCCATCTCCAGGACGTTCACAGTGGAGGGGGGACGTCACAAAAACGGCAGTTTGAATTGGGCTTTTGTCATATTTTTGCCATACAGGGAGGTAGAGTGGTGCAGGAATTAAGTATTTCTATAGGCCACATGGAAATTAACATCACACCAGTTCTCTCAACTAGAAGCCAAGGGGACTTATTACTGTTTTGAATCACTGCTTATAATGAGGTCTGTAGCGAACAATAATTATGAAACTTACATATTCTGCTTTTAGTGATAATCATAACCAACGGACCCACTTTTCGCCATTTTTAGGCTTAAACATAATCGGGGAGAGTAAAAAGTCTGGTTCTATTATGGAACTACAACATAGCAGTTCAACTCAGAAGCAGCAACAATATTTCCAGTAAAATGTCACATTCAGAACTCTTGTTTGAGAATTTCCTCATAATTTAATGACCTGATCAAATTGGTCGTTGTGGCTGAGGTGATAGTGTATGAATTACTGTTTATTAAAAACTACTGGATATATTTGCAGTAGGGTCCCCAGCCATTTTTGTAATCCTCATGAGCAGTTTGTTAGCAACTTTCCTTTATAAACAAAATAACACTTAACAGTTCAAAAGAGGAGAAATATCAGATACATTTTATTGTTTCAGATTTAACATTAAAATCTTGTACACATGTACTTATAATGAACCTTATTCCAGGTATTCATGCAAAAAGGGTATTCTAAAATTCCATATACTACTGGGAATTGGAGAGTGCTAAAATCTAACCCACTTCTGCGTTTTGTGACTCATTACTGCACTACTCTGTAAACCAGTCAAGGTTAAATGGTAGCAGAAATCTGAATCTTTAAATGAACTGTTTGAAAATGATGTTAGCCTTCCTTCACAAATTCATCATAGACATACAGGCTGCAGCTGAATTATTTGGTTTTCATTTTACTGTCACCCATTACAAGTTATGATTCCAAGACCCCTACTCCCCTTAGACAAGCCTGTGATGTAACATTTCACCTGTGCATGTATGAGACCAGAAAAAGATGATTTTATGAATCGATGTGTTTAAAGTCCAGTAGAACAGAAAAAGAGATGTGTTAAAAGGTAATTGTTCTAAAGTTCTGAGAATGTTTTAGCTTCTACCAGAGTAACAGGAGAGCAAAAAAAGAACTCAAAAGTTCTGATTGTTGTGTTACGCTGCTGCTGCTGTAAATTTCCCTATATCCTGCTAGGCTGTTTCATCTAAATCCCTTTGACAATTAACAACAGGAGACTTAAACTGTAAAGAGTTTTTCGTAAAAAAAGGCATTCATGATCTACACTGACAATGCTTTTACAGGGTTATCCACCTAGGTTCATCAATAACACAATAAGGAAATAATTGTATAGAATATTATTTTTGTATTAATGAAACAGTGAACTCAATGATCACAAACACTATATTGACCCATCTTAACAAGAATAAAACGGAGTGAAAGGCTATAAAAACAATATAACCATAATATAATACAACCCCTAACACTCTCAACAAAGTACTACTGTACACTGAATGAAGCTACAGTTAGAGAGGACAAGTCTCTTTCGAGACAAAATATAAAAAGAGAGTTTTCAGCACTTTCACTGAAAACACACAATTTTTACTCCAAAATCTCTAAAATATTCAAAATATAGAATCATCTCATTCAACAGCACTTATCAGGCTTTTTTGTAAGGATGTCAAATGACAAAACATTCTTTAAATACATCTAACAATAGTAAAAACTGGTCATTTTGTATCATCCACCATTATTTGTAGGAATGTGGTCCATGGATTGATATGTGGCCACTAGAATCCTAGAGTCTCAGTAAACGGTGGTAGTTTTCAAGTATTACGTGTATGTGCAGATAGGTAGCGAAGGAGAGGTAAAGTTATCTCACATTCTCATTATTTGGAAGCTCTAGTCTGTTACAAAAGTATGTCTTTTTTAAATTTGTGATAAGCTGAAAATGGAGCTCAAATACTTTTTTATAACAACATCTCTCTGCTGGTGTGTTTTGAAGCCAATGAGAGCAAAGATGTGGAATTCAGTTAATATTTTGGATCTTTACATCATGCTTCATACCTGCATCTCTGCTCCAACTCATCTTTCAGCTGCATTTCGCTGTGGAGCTGCTCCTCCAGCTGGTAGATCTTTTTCTGCAGGTTCTCCAGCTATACAGAGACAAGCAAATAAATAATGTTAGCCCTTGTAAGAAACACCATGAGAGTTTCAAAACCGAAGAGGAAACATTTTACATCGTAATATTTGCAGTGGTCAACTTACATGACTCTTGTCCTCCTTTGTGGAGCTGCTGTTTATGTCACCAGGTTTTGAGGAAGTTGTAGACCTGCGCAAAAGACTGGAAAAAAAACGTGTTGTGTTATCTGCATGTCATTGCATTTTTATACTATGGCTGTCCAACTAATAAATACTTTGAAAACAATTAACCATTTAATTTTGATGATTAATCATGATGAATCACAGCTTTGTATCAACATGTAAGCATTACTACCAGTTTCTCTATTTATCATTCACATAAATGCAACAAGATAGATTTTATGGTCTTGACTTTTGGATTTATCACAGAAAAATGCACTTCACTGATTTGAGGTAGGAGACAGCTTTTTAATGAAGTAAAATGTACTGTTAACTGTTTTATATTTAGAAATATACAGGATGAGCAGAATGTGTCAAAAAAAGTCTAATTATTCCTGTTAATATGACAGCATTTGCATTTTTCAGCAGTTTCATGGTTAAGTGATTTATCCATGAAAATGCCTTAGTTAAAGTTTACAATCAAGCCACGAAATCTTCTTAAAAATGTTTTTTGAATTGATTTTACTTTGCAATTTGTACTATCTTAAGCTAAAAATGTTTTACTTCCTTTCTGGAAAAAAATCTGGTTTTGTTTTGAAAGACAAACTGTGTACCATTTGATGGGCAATGACATTAGATACACTATGGTTTCAGCCTGCACTGCTTGAGAAGTGCCTTGAGATAACACTTGTTATGAATTGGCACTGAGGAAGGAAGGAAGGAAGGAAGGAAGGAAGGAAGGAAGGAAGGAGGGAAGGAAGAAGGAGGGAATGAATGAATGAATGAATGAATGAATGATGTGTGCCTGCTCAAAAGAAGAAGAAAAATCCCTATATGATGTCATTAGGGGGATATGTCACCTCCCCATCCCCCTGAAGATAGACAATCCCTGAGCCAGATGTCTGTTTGGCCCACAGCCTGTTCCAGTGGAAGCAATATGTGTAGGTATGCCAGTGCAGTCACCATAAACATTAGAGCACAGTGCTGGAAAGCTGAAGCCCAGCTTATGAAGATTCACACTACAAAAGCCTATTATTATTGAGACGTCATAGATATGAGTAGGCGTTTATAGACATACAAAATTAAAATATCTGAGGGTGATCTTAAAGCAAGAAACTCCAAAAATATATTTTAGGGACATTAGGGACTAGAGTGAACTTGTTGAAGAGTCCAAATGTGACATAAAGACTACCAGAGGCTGCTACACTGGCTTTACCATGGTGCTCTTGAACAGCAAATTAGCTCTGTATAGTTGCAATCTAAGTAATAAAATTCCTTTTTTGCAAATTTTATTCCTGTCACAATAGAAGTGTTAATATTGACAGGCCCGGTTCAAACATAATGTCAAAATTGACAATCAATTATTTTCAGCATGATAACTAATTTTTCACAGTTAAGTTTACCTCAGGTATTTACTGGCAAACAGAAGAATCCTGTGACATTTAATTCAGTGTAAGGTATTTAAACAATATCTATTGTAACTAATAGATTTATGTCATGAGGGCAGTAAACCTCGTGCTCCCTAAATAAAATCACAAGTCATTTAAAGATGTGGGATATTGACTTCACAGGGCATCGTATTATTTATATATACATTTTTTTTGTTTGTATTAGTATGTAGACACCTAAGTTTCATAAAAATAACACTAAAAAGTCTCTCAACACTGACTCCCATCACAGTCATGAGGTGATCCGATGCACTTACTGCTGGTTGCTGTAATAAGTGAATCCCACGAAGGGGAGCTGGTTGCCCACAAAGGCCTTTGGTATGGGGAAGGTCTCCTCTTCACCTTTATCTTCTTCAATGTCGTCAAAGTTACTGGTGTCAATGTCACTGCTCAGCTCAGGCACTACAGGGGCAGCCGCTACACAGGATGCAAAAAAGAAAAAAAAAAAAGATCATAGTTTTACACAGGTTTAGAAAAACACGGTCAAGATTGTTAGAGAAGCTTTTAAAATATAAGAGAAACCACACATCTGTTTATAGCTCAATTAAAATGTCTTGAGGTACTTTTTGGGTTCTTTTTAACAGCATGTCTGGCACCAATACCTGTTCTTCAAATGGTTGGTTTACATGTATCGCCTTCACCTTGTTACTATCTTCTTCATTTCCATTTAATAGACTTTAAAGCACCTCTGCTTGTGTACAAGTCTCTCCACGACCTAGCACCAAAGTACATCTCTGACATGCTAGTGCCATATGAACCATCTTGGACTCTGAGGACCACAGGGACCGGCCTCCTGCTGGTGCCCAGAGTCAGGACTATACATGGGGAATCAGGGTTCCAGTTTTATGCAGCTAAAATCTGGAACAGTCTTTCTGAAAATGTGAGACAGGCCTCTACACTGACAATGTTCAAATCTAGGCTCAAAACAGCTCTATTTCACTGTGCATATGACTGAAAGGATCTTATCTGCACTCTTCTCTTTTAAAGTTCATTTTATAATGATTATTTTTGTTTTTATTTTGTATTGTGATTTTAATGCAGTTTTCTTGTTCTGTAAAGCACTTTGAAGTACCTTGTGAATTGTGCTCTAAAAATAAACTTGCCTTGCCTTGCCTTGCCTTACAGGGCTTCTGCTTTAAAGATGGGCAAGAGGCAAAAACACAAGTCTTACATTTTTCCCTGTATCACTGTTTATTCTTTATCACAGGGCTCCTTTGAATCCCTCTTTAAAACAAGGGAAATCAGCCAGCAAGCAGTGCTGCTCAGCCAGTGGAACGACACCAAAGTGCTGACATCAGCCTGGTTAGGTATTAAATATAAAGCCACTAAAGAACTGACTGTGGCTCCTGGATTTAGCTCTACTTTTAAATCTCTCTTCGCTCCAGTGTCAATCCTGGCACATTAGCATTTGCTTCCCCTGCAGTTGGCCTCAAAAAGTGCCGCTCTGCCAATTATGACTCCTGAGCAGGAATCACGTTTAGTCTTGGAAAGGATGCTGAATGAATGGCTCGTCCACAAGAATTTCCTGCAACTGTCTGTAGTAGGTCAGATGGAAAACACGATGGCTGGGCTGCAGGGCTGTGGTAACTGAAGGCAGGCTGCCAAATGAAACAAAAGGTGTGAAAAGTGATGCGTTCTCTTACTCTCTCTGATGTTCTCCCATGTCCACTGGTCATTCTTGAAGAAAGGGTGCCTCTTGATCTCATCAACGCCATTGCGGCCAAGCCGGACTTCCCTGTGAGAGAGAAGGGAGGGCAAACTAAGTGAGACCCTTGATTTCTAAAAGATGATAGTATGATTTGAATACATAACAGGAGTTTTCAATCATTCCAAATCAAAAAGGCACAACGCCCATAGTGTTTCCCACAGATTACACCAGTGCTAGGCATCCAAAAAACATATGAAGCAACCAAGTCCATTCTTCACCTATCTGTAATTTTCTTAAGAAATACAAGATAACTCCTTAGGAGATACTTTTTTTCTGTAAGGCATCTTTATATGTTTGACTTTTGCTAACAATGATTTATTACATTTCACACCACATTTATATTTACATAAACACCTATTTTTTCCATCCAAAGGGTTATCATGCTATACACTGCTGTATACCAATATACCAAGCTAGGATGGGCTGATGTCTTTTTCAACAGAGCAATTTCTAAACAAACAATAAACAGTTTTGAATATTTACTCCACTTCACAACTTGGAGGTATAATATAAATTGGAAGCAGGACTGTAAACATGTAGCGGCTTCAAGTTTCCAAGAAAAACACGGCTGAGTGGGTCGAATACACACAGTCCAAACAAAATGCAGCCACAGATCCAGCATCACTTCCAAGGTTTATTTAAAAAAAAAAAAGATTTACAATTGTCACTTAACGGACAAAAGTAATAAAAAGTTACTATGTTTCTGCGTATCTGCTCTTTGCAGTCAACAAACTTTTCCGCACCCACTCTCAATCATGTGGTCAGGTGTCATCACATTAAATTACCTGAAGCAGGCAGTAGCTCCAGTACATAGGGACGGGCAGAGTGGTGAAAAATAACTTGGCCAATGTGTCATTACAAGTAAACAAAAATTCAGCCCTATTACTTTTTAAAAATTATTTCAAATTAAATGCCAACTAAAATATTAACCTCTTCAGCCCCATAGGACCCAGTTTTGGGTCTGCTGGGGCTCAGGAGAAAAGCTCCTCCACATGACAGCACAAGCACTGAACTGTGCCTTTAAGACTATAGTCATGTCTGCTTTTATTTGACAAATACATATATTTTTGACTTTTGGCTAAATATGCACTGTTTTTCAAAATCCTCACCTGACCATATTGTTATCAAACCTCTTTAATTTTCCTCTGCATCACTTTATAACAATAATCCTTCACAGAGATGTTGTAAACATATTTTACTATTCATTTTTAGAGTTTCACAGCCCCTCCAGCATCATTTCTAAGAGAGATATTCACAATAAAAAAAAGTTTCTGTTTTAGGCGAGGATGAGATTTTCAAATTATTCTGACTTCTATCTTCATTTACTCCGTCCCAGTAACACATATACTGATAATTACACATCTGGACAAATCTCTCAAGTGTTACTTTTATCATGGCACCAAAATTATTCAATTAGACCTTTTGGTTGCAGAGATACAATCTTTTCTTTATGGGTATGGGTTTCAAGCAGGAGGCTTAAAAAAGGGGCTCGGGCTGAACAGGTTAACAATTAGGCAGGCTAGAAAATTAATACCATCAGATAATGTGAATTATTATTCTTTCCTAGAGTCAAATAACCATAAATTTAATTCATTTTTTAAATAAGATTTCTTTTTGGCCCCAACAAAACATATAAATATATACCTATATAACCCCAAATATATATAAACACAATACTACACTGTTGCTTTAGTTATTTTATGCAAATTCAAATTAAATCACACACTAATTTTTAATCATAAATGCTTACAAATTTGTTTTGTTTTATTCCTTTTATGTTTTTAATTGTGAAAAATAATTGCCCTTCACTTTAAGAAGAGTTGCAAAAGAAATGTTTCAAAATGCAAAGATTTTGTTTCTAACAAAAAGAAGTATCATGTTGAACCTAATAGTCACTTTGCCAATACTTAAAACGTGCCTATCAGCCATTCTTAATACTTTGGAAGTACTCGTTTACTAAAGAATCTTTTGGATTTCATTGTCTTATTCAGTCTTTGTTGTCTTGCTCTCCTTCTTACTTATGTAAAATGTTATTAGTGTGCTGTTTTTGTTTATCATGCTAACATAACATAACACTCTTTTTTGCAAATCCCATATTAGGATTCTTTCTGCTGAGGGTCTCCTGGGGCATGAAACAAGGGCGGCCTAAACAAGAGTCACAGATAAGAACCCTCTAAAGAATCCAGCTCTTAGTCTGCTTCTATCTAACCTGTCAGTCAGGAAAGCACAGATGAGGTTCTTGGCGTCATTGGAGATGTCACTGTCATCAGGGAAGGTCAGGGCATTCTTGTGGTTCATGATTTTGCTGTAGGTCCCAACCAGGGAGTCTGCATAAAATGGAGTGTCACCTGCACAAAACACAAGACAAACAAGAGGCATAGGAAGTCAACTGACATGTCCTTGTTAGGGTAAAATAAGTTTGAGACATGTAAAGTGAGTACAAATCATTTTCAAAAGGCTTATTTTGTGTTTTTCATACTGTTGAGAAAGGTGGGGGAGGGGGGGACTCACCAACTAGCATTTCGTACAAGAAGACCCCCACAGACCACCAGTCGCACTCTCTGCCATAGTAGCCATCTCCTCCTTGGGATTTCAGTACCTCAGGTGAAATGTAGTCCGGAGTTCCCACTGCTGTGTCACATCGTACCATTCCATCCTAGAAAAAAAATTCAGTGCTCACTTTTTATCTACCAAAATAATGACATATATGCTTTTCACAACAAAATAACGAGCCAGACACCAACATTTAGTTATAGATATCATAAGTGTGATAAGTGTAATGTCTTTGGAAGAAATTGGATAAAATACCTTGTTCATTTTCATGCATGTCCCAAAGTCAGCAAGTTTCAAGTGGCCTGCTTTATCTAGCAACATGTTATCTGGCTTTACGTCCCTACGGAGGCAAATACAAAAAATTTCAACACAAATACTCAACACACAAACAGTACATCACAGTCATGAGGATCACGACAAAGCTAAAGCACTAAACATGTTTCAATGTGAGCACTTCTTGTAAGAGCTGCTTCAGGCTGTTACCATAAAAAAAAAAGAAGCTCTATACCGGAGCTGTCAAGAGGTGCTGCACTGTTCTGCAGTGATCGGTCACATGTAATGAGGTGTGAAGGAGGCTGGAGGCTGAGAGAGAGGAATTTATGTTTTCATAAAATGTTCTTTCACTACAACATCCAGCAGGTTAATGGGGAAACAGTGAGAAGACTATTTAATAAAATGTCATGCTGAGAATGTTCCAACATCGCAGCTGGACAGGAGGTAAAAATATTTTTAGTATGTTTTCTTATGAAAGGAAAAGTTATGTAAGGTTGATGTTCATAAAAACAAAACCATAAAACGCATACGGATTGACAGCCATACCAAAATACAGAGTTAAAATCATGGAACATTTAAAAAGCATAAAGTTTATGAATCAAAGCAGAAAGAAAAGGCTAAAACATCTATTTATATATAAAGATTTATAGATTTAAGATTTAAAGATTGATTTATATTTTAATGTACATATACTGTATATTGATGCATATTTTATTGTACATACACAGTACATAGGTCATGCTAAACATAACTATAAGAGTTATTGGTGGTTATCTGTGTGTGCCTATATCTACTGTATACTGTGAATCAGGTTTGGGATGAAACTATTGGACATTTCATTTTAGGCTATATCGCCCAACCTTAACTTAAAATCAATTTTTAAAACAGATATTAAAGTCACCATGAATTTTTAATTTTTATTGTTTATTTTTACAGGGGTTGCATACAATTAAATGTAATTGCACCGGAGTTAGTGAATAGCTAATTTGCATCTGTTGTCCATGGGCAGGTAAACAATTTATACACAGCAGGATATACATGATATCAAACAGAGCATGTTCAAAGTTCATTAGTATCAAATCATCAAAATGAATCCATAAATATGAACACACTCTATCTAAAACAGCATCATTACAAAAAACATTAAAAACAGGTTTTTGTTGAAGTTAGCTCGTTGACTGACATCCTGCATATTTCAATCCAGATGTCAACAGTGGATCAGGATTTTAACCAATGGATCTAAAGCATGTCTGTTGTCAGAAGGCTTGCTTTTCCTCCCATCAAGTGGACAGTTGAAAGGTAGGCTACTACCTTTTGGGTCAATTTAGATATACAATGCTAATGTGCTCTGAGCTTCTATATTGTGTGTGTATGTGCCTTTAAACTTTTTATAAGCTGACAAATGCACGTTAGAGTTTAAATGCAGTTTTCAATACATTACCTGCTAAAATGTTTTGTCTCTAGCTCCCATTTCTTTTTATTGTCTTTTGCATTTTGCAGCACAACTTAAAACTATGTTAAGATCCACCAGTGCAAAATGCAAATTTTTGCAATTTTTCAACCGGTCTTAAGATTTTGATCACACAACAAGGTATGGCTTTGTCCAAAATTGACATGGCCCAAAAGTTCCTCGCAAAATAAATAATGTATGAATATAATATATGATGTATAACATAAATAACAGAGTTCTGTTCAGGAAACAAGTAGCGATCCAGCCCTGTACATCTAGTTACAGTATTAGCATGTAACAGCATTTATGCTAAAAACAATACCCCTTAACCCTAAATAACTTCCTGCATCATACAAAGCTTAACTAAATAACAGGTTGCCACCACACCTTACAGATCTTTCAGCATACCTCACTGCTGTCACAAGCCATAAAAATTTTTTTTTACTGCATGTTTACGATAGATGAGTCACTACCCAAGATAAAATATCTTTACAGATGACTCATATAGGTAAATAAGATGCATTTTCCAGAAAATAATACATAAATATAAATGTGATGGAACAAACAATTAAAAAAAAAAACATCTAGGGACTAAATCACACAATCAACAAAGTAAAGGCAGAAGTGCAGTTGTTACCTGTGAATGAAGCCCATAGCGTGGATTCCATCCAGAGCTAGCACCACCTCTGCTGTGTAAAAACGAGCCCACTTCTCTGGGACATCATAGTTGCTCATCAAGTTAACCAAGTCCCCACCGGGCATGTATTCCATCACCATGTAGAGGTAGCGATCATCTTGGAATGCAAAAAAGAGCTACAGAGAGAAAATAAATGCATTAAACATTGCATGAAAATAAAGTAAAATGTCACTGAAAAGTCGGGTCCGGGCAGGTTTATATTTGTGACACCTAAACTTTTCTTTCAGGTGCAACTCAGAAAATTTTTAATGTGATATATTCTATTACAACATACCTGCACAACCCATGAGCTGTTAGCAAAAGCCATGATGTCCCTCTCCTCCCAAAAGAAAGCCGAGTCCGACCTCTTGATCATCTCAAACTTGCTCAGCAGCTTCATGGCATAAACCTTGCTTGTGGCTTTGTGTCTTACCTGGAAGAGGTTAAACAGAAGACAATAAAACAGAAGCCTTTACTTAAGTACAAGCATATGAAGTTTAAAAGCAAAATACAAATGTATTTAGACAAATTACCAATATTTCTAGATATTCAATACAGAGAATAGTGTTCTTACCAACTGCACCTCCCCAAATGCTCCCCTGCCGATAACTTTAACCACCTCATAGTCCTCTGCTTTCATGCGTAGACTTCGGACTTTGCCAATGGTGTCCTTATCTGGAGAACCAAAAAAAAGAAGACAGATGTTAATTCTGCAAAATCCATGACAGTGGCTATAGAGTGATGGGTCAAGGAGAAGGGTTGGGGGCAGTTTTTGTGATGACAATAGTTCTTTGGACTGATAAAACAAATGTGTTTTATGTGTGTACATGAGCCTTAAAAGAACCTGTCTTTCTGTTTTATTGAAAAAAGCACTGCACTGCTTCTTATGACTGGTTTAATATCAATGCCTGCTTATTTCTAAACTGTGTTTTCATGGGCAGGGGTTTACCACCCATATTTGCCCAAGTGTAGTTTGCCTACTCAGCATTCTGTAAGATTTTAATGTTACACAGATATTGAACATCCAGCTGGCAAGATTTTAACTTGTCACACAAAATGGGGCATATATACACTCAACAAAAAGACAAATGCACGAAACAGTGTGAATGAATGAACTGGTCGCGCTGACTGACCACCACACTGTCACGTGGCATGAGACTCATGGATGGATTGTACTCACTGGGAGCGATCAACTGAAACTAGGGAACTTGATTTGAGCAAAGCAAAGCAATCTGTACATGGATAACTAATATTTTTGGGCATGTTAACAGAAAGGTCATTTTAACTTGACCTTTTGAGTTTGTGCGTTTATATTTTTGTTGAGTATATAACTAATATAACTTTTTCTAAGTTGTTTTCTAAGTGCAGCTGTTCAAAGTCCACATCAAGATTCCTTATTAGTTCACTGCAGGTAAAGAGAGAGACTTGGGGCTAAAATTGTGTCGAGCCTCGTCTTCAATAGAAGGCACCACACTTATTTGACCATTTAAATCTCATGTTAAAAAAGAAAGGGCTTGAAATCACAGAGTAGCTTCCAAAACGAAGAATATGATATGAGATGCAATATAATAATGTCCAAGCAAAGACAATGTTATGACACAGGAATACTGCAATTATCAATATATTGCAAGAACATTATAGTATTTAACAAACTGAGCAATAGCAACTGTCGACAATAGGATAAATTGTGGGATTTATGTATTTTCTTTGCAGTTTAGTGTCACATTCACAGAATTTGACAAAGACTGAAATGAAACATTGTTCATGTGTTCAATTTTTTAATTAAATTATTATCAGACAACTGTATAAATGCACTAGTATTGAAAAACACATCTTATAATAAAGACATAAAAACACGCAAAAGTATTTGATAGACATAATAAACTTGTCAATGTAGAACTGGAAATATAGCACTATATTATTTTTCAATTAAATGTTGATAATTGGGGCTAGTGAATCAATAATTGCATTGCACATGCAAAGATCTATCATATCAATATTTTGTCCCACATCAAATTTGAATAAAAATTAATAGAAATAAACAAGAGCAAATCCTTGCCAACAAAGATCGCTCCCCCATTTCTCTGCTTTTAGCCTTTTTGGATTCAGCAGCACAACCAAGTTCTAAAAAACTTTTACCCCTCTTTGCTGTTGCATAAGATGAGCAAATCAAAATGAAAAATTGCAAAGAAATAATGCCAAATAACCAACACAAAATGTTTAAATCAACTACACAAGACGGCTCATATCTACAGAGAGAGGAAGAAAGTAGTGTGAGATTTCACTGTATGCAGAGGTTTTCTAAATTTATGTACGTTTCTAGGATGTCTTGAATGAATGAATGAACTTTATTTAACCAGAAAAGCCTCGCTGAGATTAAGAATCTCATTTTCAAGAGTGTCCTGGCCAAGACAGGCAGCAGCACATTTACAAAGTTACAGACAAAAAAAAAAAAAAAAAAAAAAAAAAAAAAATACAGACTCAAATACATACATATAAACCAATCAAGTCAGAGTCACAGAGCAGCAAGTTTATCAGTCAAAGCATCTACAGCCTACTTCTTCCTCCAATGCCTTTAACCTTCCCTTAAAAAAATTTAAAGAGACCAGTTCTCCAAGACACAGTTTTTCTTGTAGCAGATTCCAGTCTGCAGGAGCAGCATATCTGAAACTCCTTTTACCCATTTCAAGACGAACTTTAGGGACAGAGAGCAAATATATGAATATGAATATAGTTACTTAAGTATGATGGAAGCAGGCCAAATATAGCCTTGTAAATAAGAATATGCCAATGATTCAGCCTACGGATGGTAAGAGAGGGCCACCCAACTCGCTCATACAGAGTACAATGATGAGTTAAAGGCTTAAGATTAGTTATGAACCTTAGAGCTCCATGGTAAACAGTATCCAAAGATTTAAGGCATTGAGAAGATGCATGCAGATATAAAACATCACCATAGTCAATCGGAGGCATGAAAGTAGCAGAAACAAGATGCTTTTTTGCAGTGAAAGAAAAACAAGACTTATTTCTGAAGTAAAAGCCCAATCGCAGCCTTAGCTTCTTTACAAGCTGCTCAATATGAAGCTTAAAAGACTTTTCTGATGTGGTCATTGCAAGGTCCATAATTTCTATGATAATGAAGACATTGTGTTCACAAGCATATGGTGTTAAATAAGGCCCCATGACCCCTTGACCTTTAACCTAAAAAATCTAATTTCACACAAAAAGTCTAAGATGCCATTTGTACTAGCTTTGAATATAAGAGTGTTCTTAAGATATTGCATACAATAGATGGAGGGACTGAAAACATAATGTAGCTATCCTTAGTACAGAAAACAAAAGTTTAGCAGATAACAAAACTCTGCTTCTATTTTTGAATTGGCCCTAAATATGAGAGTGTTGTGCAAAGAGGAAACAACATATCTAAGGTCCATGGCAAAATCAGCAGCCCTGTTATCATTAGAAAACATTAAATTGTCCATGTTTGACAGAATAATAGATTTACTTTACTTCAATATACAGTTTGTCAGCCAACAAAGTAAAAAAAAAGAAGCATAAAGTAACAGTGCTTCTGTGCAGCTCAGGGATGTCGTTTCGGGAGAGATTGTTGGCCTCTCCCTGATGTAACAATGCTAGCTGGCTTCCCTCTGGGAGATAGCATTCACTGCTCAGCCTAATTTGGTCATAGTCGAACTAGGGGGATAATTTCCAATTCACATGGGTCAAAACTGGCACAGGACCACATGGAGAGGGGGAGTGTAAGGGGCATTAAGTTCAATTGATCTAAAAATAAAAAAGCTAGGCCAGAATTAATGGAAGAAGAACATTTCAGGGTGAGTCATTTCCACTCAGAACACAAGTTCCTGAGATCATGATCCCTACTTGGACCAATCCCGGAGGACCTAAAGAAGCATAAAAGCCATGTTTAGAGAAGGTACAAATAGGATTTTATGTTGCTGTTTGAGATATGCTTTGTGTTTGCATGAGTGGGGGTGTAGGAGGATTCTTGTATACAGTAGAGTAATCAGTTGAGGTGACCGTGGAATAAAGCACAATGCATGGAGAAGAGAGTCGGAGTAAAGAGAGCTTCAGGCGATGCATGTTGCTGAGGAGCTGTGTCTCACAAGACAGCTAGTCCATTAGTCCATATCCATCAGTGCACTTAAACCACATAGAAGAAGTGTAGCAGCAGTAATTGAGGAGATGTTAAATGGCAGTTTTAGCCTCAGGGGTTTACAGTAGCTTGGGCTGTCTATCATATATATGAGAAGTGAATTTTTTGATTCCACAACCTGGTTAAGAAAATGTTTTTAAACGAGTTAAGGCTAAAAACGCATACTGTTTACACAAGTTCCTCAGAGGAAAGTTAAGTGGACTGCAGTCCCCGTTTTCTTTCCTGAATAAAAGTTTTAACAGTCCCATTTTAATTCCTTCTGTTTGTGCTAAAATGTGTCTTAAAGTTAACTGCTTTTATTCTTTAAGCCTTGTCAAAGGAGGACTTTTGTCAATGTTGGGACAAACACTACGTTTTACCACTTTATTGAATAAAATCTAGGGTATAGGAAGCACTTTAAATACCTACTTGTTTATCCCAAAAGTTGTCTGTATCCTATATAAAGTGCCAGTACAAAAATGCTAAGACACGCACTATCATGAATTCAGGTGAAGCTCCGACCAACACACATCACACATGACCTGACACAACTTATAGCTCTCCAATGCAATGTGCAACTTATTGCAGTTCTTTCACTGATTGTTTTGTGCTTGTTGATTTGACCACTTGGGTAAAAAATTGTAATGTCATATTTTTTCCCTACAATAATTAACTCAATATGCTTTATTTTCTTCTGAAAGACTCCTATGGACAAAATGAACCTTTTTTTAACAGCGTGACTTAGATATAAGCTCTAAAATTTCTGATAGTTTTTTAAGATGATCAGCTGTAAATGTACCAGTCTCAAGTTTTCCATGGCATTTTGACATGACGTTTATTTGCTGTAGAACATGGTTGCAATTTTTTCAATACTTTGGTTTTCTCATCAGTACCATACTTAATATTCACACCATCAACAGTACTTTTATGACCCAGTAGTAGTGAACACTAGCAATGCTATTGAAAAAAATACCCCTATAGATATTCATTTATTTTTCAACCCTAATTTGTTGCAAGCATAGGAGTGAGAGCATGGTCTAATAGGCACAAAAACTGTTGATTGTCAACATTTGGGAGATTGCATTGATTGTTCACCGGATGGCAAGAGTTTAAATTTTTCTACTGTTGTATGAAAACAGTTTGAATTTTACTTGAATCATTTTCAAATTTATAATTAATGTATTCTGACAGCCCCAAGAGAAAATAAAAAGTGAAGGAAACAAATGTGAACCAATGAGAGGGGAAGTATGCAGTTATGATGGTGACACTGGGATAAAGAAATAGTTATTAATATTAGGTGTCTATGTATAATGATGTCTCACGGTATGTAATTCAGGAAATTAGAAACATTGGGAAAATTCTTATGATATAACATTGACGCCCTGCCCCAGCTCTAACACGACTGTCTCTCCATAAACAAGCTCTGGGATAAATGCTTGTTAATTTGCATTTTCTATAATATCATTACCAATAAATGGGTTGTCTTCTTGATCTGTAGAAGAGAAAAGCAATTAAAGAAAAGACTTAGCCCTGCTACCAGCCTTTGCGCTGGAATTTCTTGTTTGTTTAAACATAGTTGGGGGGTTCCTCAGTCTGTGAAAAAGAGAAGCCATCACGATAGGCACCATGTGGGTCACCAACCATTTATGAAAGCCTCTTTGTTGGGGACACTAAGCAGCAGACACCTATTGTGTCCAAGCCTACATGGAAGCGGTGACCCAAAAACAGCCTTCTTTTTCTAACCCAGGCTTATACAGCCGTATGGGATAGTGTCTGAGAACACAAACGCACAGCACAGATCGATGTTAAAGAAAGGGCAGAAGAGGAAAAGCATTAAAAAGGGCTACTTACATCTATTCAAGAAGTTGTCAATGCTCTTGTTCTTCCTCAGGGCAGGAAAGTCAAGGTCATACACCAGCGCGTCCAAACCATCCTGAGGAGGAGAGAGGAAGAGTTAAGGAGCATGCAAAGGATTCTGCAACATCACTGTCAGTTTGTAAAAATCGCATGTGGCTGTCTAAGTGTTGGTCCATCAAAAAGCATTTGAAATACTCCTGAGGACAGCAGGGAGTAAGCTTCCAGTCTCAATTTAATCAATCAAATATGCAGGTTCTGGCGCAACAATCAACACAAAGTTTTCATAAGCATTTCATACTAATTTAATAGAAAAATCTTACTTTACTATAAGATCTAGCATTTATAGGCAAACCTGTATGTAAAACACAGTCTGTTTTAAAGTGTCTCCCACAGGAAAAAAGCTTAAACTGTCCTCCTAAGAGATGATTTCCTTTGAATTTAATCAAAGTCCACAACATGCAGGTTCTGTACAGCTGAAAAAAACAAAAGTTTGTTTTAAGTAGCAAAGAGGTCTCTTATATTACCATCAAATTGAGATCAATCAAAACAGTGCCTGGTTGTTTGCACTGAATGATGGTGGCAGCTGCATTCCCAGTCTTGATAATGTTTGTGCCATCATTTAGGATAGAAATTGTGTCTTAATTTTTGACTAAGAGACACTTACTGCACAACTTTCAGTGACTGGAACATCAACGACTTGCAGAAGAATTTACCTGTGCAGCATGTCATTGAATATCATGAGTGTCATGTGTTTGACATTGTCACTACTGACAACTTACATGTATCTGCGCACACAGAAAATCAGAAGGAATCAACAAGGGAATCATTAAAGAATAAGAACAACAAGCAAAACTGTAAACGGCATTGGTATCAGTGAAATCATATCAATTCCTATCTCTAGTGAAACCTAACCTCCTAGCAAACAGCCACAACTACATCAAACAGGCCACACTCATGATACAGTTTTTAATAAGAATGGAATGAGTAACAAAAACCAAGACCCTTTTTTGCATACAGCAGTAAACATGTTTATATGTGCTGTTAAAGGAATAGTTCGGGTTTTTTGAAGTGGGGTTGTGTGATGTACATGGCATGAGCCTGAACGTGTGCCAGAGCGTCACAGCTGAGATTTCTCTCTGTTCAGAAATCCCTGGATGGACGCTAATGCTACACATTGCTGTACATGGTGCAAGATGTTTCAGATAATGATAAGGATTAAAGATTTTGGAGGGACCAGGATTCATATAAATAACACTCAATAGAAACTGTATTTTTTGTGCACACAATACTACTGTTTCTTACTGCTACACAAATGCAAAACAAAAAAGACTTTTTAGAGATAACAAGAATCACTAAGTATTTCCCTATTTGTAGTAATATATTATACTGTCACCCCTACTGCATATCATAATACAACATTGTATCTCCAGACTCCTGCCAATCTCACCCCTTAATGAGCATCATTCCAAGCATGCAAAGACATAAGGCAAAATGTTTTTTAATAAACAAATGCTTGAGTATGAAGGACAGATTTTACAAACACTTTTGGTGTATCTTTAAGGTCATTAGGTCTCAGGGCAGTTGTTTTAAGATTTATGAATGCATGTCTGGTTTTATTATTGTCAAAGTTACATTTCTCAGAGGAAACGGGTGGAGATGTAGTGTTCAGGGAAAGGTTGCAGACATCTAGGGGCTACAGCCAGGCTGCTGACCTGAGATGCACTCATGAACCATATTACTTGAATACTGGGCCGGACAAAAAAAAAAAAAAAAAAAAAAAAAAGAAAAGAAAACTTCTGACACCAATCCCCGCTTACTTAATAAAGATTTCATGCTCTCGTAGAGTGATACACAGAGTGAATAGAGGAGCTAATAGATCCAGCTGCCTCTGTATATCATTCTTATAAGAACACTAAAGTCGGCAGTAGAGTTTTCATTAAAAACACAGCAAATTTACAAATGACTACCTGCAAACAGGGAAGCTAGGCAAAAAAAACCTCAAAAACTACTGAACAAATTGTGAAATTAGAGGGTGAGATAAATATAACTAAAGCTTTTATATTTTAACACTAGATGCAGGTATGTCGACCTAGGTACCTCCAGGCCATGGACAGAATAAGCCGTATGAACTAAACATATACATGCATATCAGTAGAAAAAATACTGATAATAGCAGCTGTAAAGTCAGTCTAAGACACTCATTAAACTTATAATTATTTTAATGGTAAACAAAGGCCCAAAGAAACAGCATAACTTTAAAAAACCTAAAATAAAATAAGGATGGAAATTCCCTTATTCTGTCTGGAAGCTGCTGCCTGACAGCTGCAATGATTGACAGGTCACTGTTAAAATGTTTTTAGTATTGTGATATGCATCGTTATTGTAAATTTTCCTCAAAAATATTATTCTAAGATTTAGAAGCCATATGACACACCTCAAGTGACTAAATACTTTAGCAACTTGAGTTATAATGAACCATTAAATGGGGCAAAATAATCTCAGAATCAGTTTTAATATATATATCATGATAACCTCAAAAAAAATCAAAGGTTAACCAAAAATATGATATTTTGCCCCTATAAGCGCCAAGGCCTTAACCTTACAGTGCAGCTGGGTCTGCTCATTCAAAGTCTCAGGTCAATCCATCTGCTGTTGCACTTTCAGTAGAAGTTTTTCTAGATATGGACAGCATTTTGTCAGTAAATGAAAAACAAAGAAATCACAGAAAACAATTCTTGATGAAAATATATATATATATATATTTTTGCTTCACTTCTGACATGTTTCATGAGAATTTGCGGTACAACATGGCTCACATTTTTTAATTTACACCAGCAGCAGTAAACCAGCCGACTACAACTTCAGATTGGCCCATAATGAATTTAACTCACAGAAAAATCATCAAGTCCACTCCTGGTATGTTTATTGAGAGGTTCTGCCTTTCTATGGGCTGTTGCCCAGATGGATAAGTGAGGTATATCCTGTGTTGTATATACTGAACTGTCTATCTAGCTTGTCAGGTTACCAAAGCTTACTTGATTTCAACATATATACTTCAAACAGTATTTAGTAGTAATTTTCAAATCAGGAGATATTTATGATTTCTATGAGAGTTTTTTTCTGTATGTTTTTTATTATTCTATTTTGTTTTCAACTTTAATTTGCTACAGACTGCGTCCACTGGTATAAGTTATTTGTACTACCGTCAGTTCAAAGAAACCTCTGTGAACTTATACTCTTTGTTTTAATGCATGTTGCCATGTAGACATTTACCTGTATCTGATTAAAATATTCACACAATTTTCCACAATGGAAAGCAAGTCTGTCATCCAGACATCCATTTTATAAACAACGCTCTGAATGAGACACATCTAAAAAGTACCACTTCAGCTTTGAAGCCATTTGTCAGAGTTTTGCTGTTTAATAGCTGTGGCCAGTAGAAGTAGAGGTAGAAACAACTGAAAAATTAGAGCAGGAACTCCCACCCTGGTCAGAGTTTCTAATTAAAGAATATGAAGAAAGTGCTGTTGGATGAGGTAACAGGGTGGTGCCGAGATGACTACACAGTGAGGTAAAAGGCAACCACTGAAGGTACAGAGGTTTCTCCTAACTTTCCATTTAAGACCCCTGTTTTAATCCTTTCATTGATTTTTTTTGGTTTCTTTTATTTCCAACACAACCCTAGTGAAGAGAATCCACTAACCCCAAGGTCTCGTTACCAAGGATGCCCTGCAGCTATGCATTTAAGAACAGAGAAAAATAGACAGCAAACCTTGAGTTGAAAGAATAAAAGGGTTTAAAATATAATAGTTAAATTCTAGTGGAGTTTTTACACTTTAACTCATCAGTGCACTGCAGACAACAGAACACTTCTGCTGCAGTAGCAGACAAGCGCTACAATAAAGTGGCAAAGCAGGAAGAATTTTTTCAAAATGATTTAAATTTACCCTGGATGTATATTATTGTATACATCCAGGGTAAATCCAGGGTAAATTTCACATCTGCCAGTATTGGCAGATGTGAATTATCTTCTACCTCTGTACTGGCCGTCAGTATTGGCAGATGTGAACTGGCAGATTCTGGATGCCTTGCAAATCAAGGGGGTTATGTTCTCATCAGAGACAGCCAGTATGATGACAACACATAAGTCAAGACTAAATTGCTTAATTATTTTATTTTTTATTTCCAACAAAATGTATTATTTGAGCAATTTGTATCCTTCTGTTCATCAGATCTTATGATATGATGTTGTATAATATCCCTGTAATATATTGATAATCTCACTACTGCTGTACCATTACATTATCAATATCGTGGGCCGTGCATTACATATCATATCATAAGCTTACCTGATTCCCAGCCTTAAATTTTTAACATCCTTACTTTAAAATAAAGCTAAATTTGCACTGATCAGCATTTGTAACATTCCCCTTTCAGTGAGTTTGCACATTTAAAACATGTTTTTTCTTCAGAAGTTCGGTTAAAGCCCCTAACAACATCCTTTGAATAACAGAGACAAAAGCTTAGCATTGAAAATGTTCCTTATAATGGGTGTGGTACAACTAAAGGCAGTCTTTTCCAAATTCAGCCCTAAACTTTGATATTTTCAAAGTGGTCTGGTCATGGGGTTATATGTCTTAAGATGGACCTACATTAACATTTTAACAACTGTAACGCTGAATTTTAAGTAATTATCGAATATAACTGCAAAGATGTAATTATTCATCAGGATTTGTGATAAGTCTCTGGGAGTCAAAGAGCCACAAAGATGCAGTACAGGCTAGATTGGCTCAGGTCAAGCGTATAAGTGCTACTGGCAGGATTTAATCTAATCTTCCATAATCCACAATGGCTAAAAGAAGACAGGCACACAAACACTTGAAAACAGCACAGAGTTATGCATTCCTCCTTTTAGCAGGTGCTGGCCAGATGTTATAATTGGGCATCCGTCCTGGCCATGGGTCTACTAACCTACATTCTCCTTCACAATATCAAATAATATATATACTGCAAAGGGTAAAAACTGAACATTCATAAACTTTATGTCAATTGCTGACATTGGCAGGTGCTCATATACTATCGTAGAAAGAATCTGGTCCATCCTGTATCATGAATGATCCTGATGATGTTCAATCATGGCAGATTCCTTTTTGCATCTCTGAGCAAAACAATGATGACACATGGTGAATCAGCAGCTCAGACATGAAGAGGAATCCTCTTAAGTAACTCCGCTTTTGCTCAGCAGTGGAGGTCAGGGCCATACCCCCCACCCACCCATATGAGACATAAAACGAGCCGTCGCCCTGCAGGGAGGATGGAAGCTAGGAGAAAGGCTGAGGGGAGGGGAGGAGGAAAACAGGGAGGGGAAGAATGGCTGCTGAGAACAACAAAAGCAACGTAGACGGCCATGGAGACAGAATGGGAGAAATTAATGACAGGGTAAGGTTGTGATCTACACGCAGGGCTGGGCCAAGAGCCAGCAAGTGTTAAGCTTAAAAAATAAATTCAACTTTACACAAGGGACGGCGGGGTGTTAGGAAAAAAGGATTCTGTTGGTCATATAGAATCCAGCCAGCCTGCTCTGGAAAAAAAAGGACACTGGAGAACTGAGTCCTTCAGGACCCTAATCACAAGGCTCTGTGCTCTGCAATGCACGTTTGCATAACTTCCTGCCGCAGAGAACTCTGGACAGCCACAGTTACATTCCTTAACAGGACTGTACACGTCAGAGAGCTATTTTAGGTATGTGGCCAAACAAGTTCTCAACAAAAAGTGAAGGAAGGGAGAAAAAAATACATCCCAAGTACAAAGTCGCATAGTGAGTCTTATGTTCAATCAGCACCAGTGCCTGTGCCCAGCAATGACGGAAAAAGAGGGAGGAGAGGGCTGGTGCTTGTGCAGCTGTACGTCCAAAGAGAATAAATGAAGGAAAGACAAAGAAAAGCAAGGGGACTTTTCAACTGAAACACTACTGAGACAGAAGAAGTACATCTGGTGGGTGCAAACCATTGGAAAATCAAATAAAAAAACAGATTTAAGAGCAACACTAAAAATATTTGTTGCTGTAAAAGTGGTGTCTTTGGTGTTTGTAGCATCAGCAGCAGATCGATAGTCCATAATTTCTGTCTTGAGGAAACATGGAAGAATTGCTGCATGTCATTTGGCCAATGAAAATCTGTAAGACTTAATCTAGACTCAAAGACAGAAATAAAACTTTATAGGAGACTTTTTCCCACTATCCTGACAGACTAGATAGGCTGTTCGACATATCCATGAGGTACGATTCCCACTTATTGGAGCAAAATCCTATTGATAGCAGCCCATTTCACAGTGCATTTACGTAAAAGCGCTTTAACAAAGTTCCGTCATGTTTACTCCTCGAGACATGCACATAAATTCAGCGAGGCTGTAATATCTGTGTCAAGTCACGCTGCAATATGGCTCGACATACACAAAAGGAAGAAACACTCCCTCACGGGACTCCTGCTGAGTCAATGTGCCTGCCTCTCACTAATATAACACCTCTGATACTACCTCAGGAGACAGAGCAAATGGGGGGTCAACTTAGGTGGTGTTTACACGACTCCGTTTTTGGCCGAATCCAAAGAGTTTTCATTGCGTTTTAGCCTCCCGTTTACATGAGAACGGTGCCTGGAGCGCCTGAATCCGCAAACTTTTGAAACCAGGGTCCAAGGTGGAGAGTTTTCAAAACGCTCCGCCACCCGGTCTCATGTAAACACAATCCAGCGTTTCAAGGGGAAACGCTGACGTCACTGCATGCGCAGTACTCTTTCACATGAAGGCTGCGTGCGCATACCAGGAACAACAACAGCTTCGGCCGTCTCCCGACTAACATGTGTGCTGCTTCCCATGCTCGGTTTGTTATCCAGACAAAACTATGCAGACAGATTTGTTTTCCCGACAGATTTGTTGTCCAGACAAGAGACTCCTGCGTCTTTGTGCGTCCACTCGCCATTGTTGTTTGTGGAAACTTTTTCTTCTTCATAAGTGTGTTGTAACTGCGCTGTGTCTCTGCAAGCCTACATTGCCATCTACTGGACTGGCATGCCCGCTACAGCGTTTTCAGTCGTTCTAGAGTCTCCGTCTGAACGCAGATCGTTTTTGAAGACGCAAAGGAAAAACCTTTGCGTTTCTGGTGGAAACGGAGTCGTGTAAACAGCCTCTTAGTCCCACCATTCAGTCTCTGCACTGTTCACAGTGGAAGCCAAGTGTCACAGGGGTGAAAATATTATGGCTCGAAACGGCAGCTTGTATTTAGCCACTGTTTGAGAAGGGAATTGATCAAAGGTTCTGTCTGTAGTATTCACTACAAGCCTGAAAGACGCCAAAGTCAATTTAATCTCAAAAGAAATTGATTGGCCCAATCATTTTCTGACCAGGGAAAACCACATCAGCTTCAAGCTTTGTAAGATTTCCTACAGATTTTTGTGGTTAAAGTGGCCACCAAATGCCTCATCCACTTTGACTAGCATTGCACTGGTATATGTTTCTATGGTTAAAATTGGGGATGCACAATATTATAGAAACAATAACATTTTGGTAGGTAATTACCTCAAAGTGCAATTTTGCCAGTATTTTCAGCCAATATTGTTGCTGTACAAATTGGCCATAACTATTCCATAAATTGGCTGTAATACTGGCAGATTGTACAAATGTACCAAAATAATTTACCTCATCATCACGAGAGTCCACTTTTATAAACCAAATGCATCATTTATTAAAGAGTAAAATGTGTTTTCCTTGCTTCTGTTTCTAATGCATCTGGACAACTTACACAAAAGGAGCAGGTCAATGTTGCCAACTGAAGTGTTATGTTTCATTTTTTGAATAATCTACAAATAAACCCTCCCCTGCCCCCCAACAACTACCTCCCCTCCACACAACCCACAGATCTGCCACGTGGCGATCAGACATAAAAGTAAAAAAAAAATGATTAAAAAATAAAATAAATAAATAAAAACACAACAATTAAAAATAAATGAAAGTAATACAAATTAACTATAAATTATAACACAGAAATAAGTGCACTGTCAATTTCCTACAATTGTTATCTGAGAACTGCATCCAAAGTTTAAGACTGCCATCAAATCAAGTTTGGTTGCTGCTCACACCTTGGCTGTACCACTACATTGTTAAGATAGAACCTGCAAGAATCCAAATAAGTAAGGCATGTACTAATTAAGGCTGTCAGTTTTCCTCAAAATCAAACTCAAATGGTTTTCAAACATACACGCAAATAACCGAAGATATTCCCTTACCAGAGAGAATTTAAGCTACATGCCACAAGAACACTTCTCCATAATTATACCTAAAAACATTCACATCGATCCCACGAGAACTTAATGTTGGTGTCAATATGCCATATCATATGTCTGCTGAGGAGCACGACAAAGTGTGGCACAGAACTGGTTTCATTTACACTCCATGCTCTGCACGGCATTTGTGTGGCTTTGCATGCAGAGCCAATGGCTCCCTCGCTGGGTATTTAAAATAAGATGTAGCCACATGATAGATGACACAAAGGCCATTATGATAATAATTTCACAATGCAGTTATTCCAGGGAGAAAAATTTAATTAAAGGCATTCAAATGATACACCACACTATCTGATTAACTAGAGGATTGTTTAGCCATTAAAATGTTCAGGCGGGATTAAAACTTAAACTCACTGCTATCTGTTTTCACCTCTTATAAGACTTCATGTTAGAACTCCTTTGCCAGTGTCCAAATCCCACTGTCTTCTTATTCTTTGATAAAACTGTCACCTTCTGTTCGTGCTACTTTAAGCTATATAAGTACCAAAGAGACGAGTTATTCATTAGCAGCCAAGCTACTTGGGAAATCTGTTTAGAGGTCCATCTTTTAATTCAAATATTGATTTCTGGCACTGCCATTTAATGATATAGTCAGAACAATGATATGTTGCCAGTGACAAATCAATACTTTTTTCCAACCCTAACACTAGTCAGGGCGGGTGATATGGCCTATTATTTCTGAAAAAGTACATATATTTGCTCTTTAAGGTAACAATGCGCGTGACAAAATTAAAAGGAATAAAATGTATTCATTCTTCAGGTAGTATGACCCCATCTCACAGTTAGACAAGTATGTAATGTTACTGAACTCCTGTTTGTGCACAGGATCACTAAAAGATGTTTCAGTGTTTCATTCTGTTTGATTAAGTTTGTTATATCGGTTTCCCACTAAAATTAGTGGGTAAACGCAGGGTTTTTTTTAACGCGGGTTAACCCTCTTACAATCGGCAAGTGACTCCTTTCTCACTGCCAGCAGACCCTGGTCTAATAGCCAGCAGATTAGCTGCATGGCTGTTTTTTCCTCTGGTGCATCAAGCTGTTGAAGACATCATCAGCGCGACTAAACAAGGCCATGTAAACAATGGAAAGGAGCGTGGAAGCCATGGACATGGTGGTCAACTGTTTTCTATACTTTGTACTTTTTTCCCTCTTTAAACTATACAAACTCAGCACAGTCTGAACGATACTTGAGCGCTGATGATGCAAAAGTGGATGTAATTTGTTGCTAAGATGGCAAAGAGTCACGTAAGCCACAGATGGAGGGGACAGGCGTGACAATATGCGGTAGGCATGTTACGCCAACGACATCCCGTAAATTAGCAGGTTCACCTGGGTGTGATGTTCCCACTGGAGCTGATCGGCGGCGAGCCCATAAAAACCTGTGTCGCTCAGGGTCAGTTGACCCGGGTCTAAATGCTGATTCGACCCTTTCCCACTGCCTACAGGAGCCGATTGTTACCGTGTTTTAACGGGTTTTTTGGCCAGTGGGAAAGGGGTATTACTGAATCTGTGTGATTTTAAGTTTTATGTCTGTTCTTCTGAGTTGTCCAAAGTTTCCTCATATACGAGTTTCATCATAAAGGCATTTGAGCAAAATAACAAGTGGGGACTTCTCTTCAGAACTTCAGAGAAATAACGTGTTTATCAATGAATCACCAAAGCTGTATCTTACTGGGAATTGACAGAGATTTCATGTCCTTCCATAACCAATGTTAATGTCTTGAGGTGTTGTGATGAAGCTTCTTTTGATGCTTTTGTGTAAAATCACTGTGAAAAGGGCTCGGATTAATCTATCAGCAAACAGTTTGTTTCAAAGCCCCGGACTGTCCAACAAAAATGCTCTTTGACGCAAGAGAACATACTCGCTTAACACTGCTGCTCTTGCTGTAATTTCGTTTTGTCGTGGTGAACAGGTATACCTTGTTGTTTGGATGTAGGGAGGCTTGGCGACATTAACATTAAAACTGCACTTTTTTCACAAAAACATTAACATGGAATTCTCTCATTATTTAATTTCATAAAACAATGCAAATAAAAGACTAAAACACTGCCTGTGCACAAGATAGCAGGACCTACCATCATTAACAATAATGGACATTTTCAGTATTTCTACCTATAAACAATGACTCATCTTTTGAGTTGTTGAAAAAACAAAGAAATGTCCAGAGGATGGATACACTGGTGGCTCAGTCTGGTAGTGAAGTTTGAGGATTTGAAACCAGCACCAGCTGTCACACGTCAATGTGTCCTGCAAGACACTTAACCCTAACTTGCTTTCACTGCTGCGTTTGTGGCTTGTAAATGAGTATGAAAGGGGGTGAATGTGTTATTTAATACTGATGGACAACTTGAAAAGAAACTGAATGAGTGGAAGTGATCTGTGGTGTAAAGTGCTTTGAGTGGTCAAAAAGACTAGAGAAGTGCTATATAAACTCAAGTCCCTAGCCGGGGGAGCAAAATAAGCAGCCAAGTAAGCTGTGAAAAGAAAACCTCAATTTCCATTTTTTAAAATCTTCCACAAAATAAAAACTGAATTAATTGATTAAATCAATTCATCACCCCGGCCCAATAGAAGTACTCAGGGGACCACGTGGAGGAGAAATGTAAAACAAACTGGAGAGCATATAAAGCATAATATGGGCACTTTAATATAATTATAGTGTATGAAAATACCTTTTGTGGGGGAAGTATTGCTCATGACAATTTTGCTCTTACCACAAAATATCCACCTGTAGACTAATTCTATATTTGGTCACACAATATAAAGACTATTTATATCTGCATAACCCTGGTGGTGTACCTGAATGACTCACACACTGCTGTATACATTTTAGCCATCAATAAAGCATGATCCACTGTAATCAGAGACACATCTCCATTTTGTTTACAAACATTAACACAGATACAGTGTCATCAGGTTCAACCTATGAATATGAAACATGGAAAACCACAACTGTCTGGTTTGTAAACATCAAGGTTGAGGGTTCATAACCACAATCATCCCTCACTATCTGGCTTCAGTTATCAGACCACTGTGCCGCTGGGCCAGATGGAGCAGCCAGACAGTATCTATGACAAGTCTCAGCCATAACTCAGCTCCAGGCTACCTTTACAAATATCATGCTAATACTCTGGGATCACTGACAAAGCTCTTTTATTAGCCAGTATTGGAGAGTAATTTGCAGAAGTGATACTGTTCTTAGATAAGCACTTATTGCAGCTCTGGAACTTCCAAAGGCTTGGGAGTTGTTTGCTTTCTGGGTGAAGTGACAGAAAGTGTATAAAAACTATTTGCTGTAACAAGCATATTATTGTTATTCCTACAACCCACAAATAAGAAAAAGGGTAATATCCTGCATAAAAAAACGCATCAGTGTAACAAGCATTGGGTGGCAGCACATCAGTCCAAAGGCTATGTTTCACCGTGTGGCAGTCTTTGGAGAGGAAAATCAGCACAGGGAAAACAAACCAGAGCTTGCAAGGCTTCATGTTATCCCATTTCTGCTGATGCTGCTTAGGCCAGGAGGCAACACATCCCTGGAATTGCTAAATAATTACATGTAAAACCATCTCATCGCCGTATTAATGAAATGTGGTAGTTACATAAAAAGTGTGCAGTTATACAATGCGCAAAGGCCAGTGGTTGACATCACATATAGCAATTATTTCTGTCAGCTTTAAGGGAGAGAAATCCACACACACACAAGCTCTTTTCCAGACATTAAAAGTCTGAGTTAAAATTTCCATGGGAGACTCAGCCACATCATCCCTTTCTGCATGCCAGCATGAGGCATGTGGACTGGTCTGAGTCGAGTAATGCCTCTCACTTCCTTCTTTTGCCACCTCTTCAAGACAATATGCTTTCCACATGTGAGCGATTTTGCAGACAGCCATTCAGTTTGCCATGCAAATAAAGGCAGTGCCACAGCAGGTTGCGTCTGTGGAAAGACAAATGTGATCATACAAACCAATGAAGCTATTCAAAGCATGACACACCACAGTGCTTCCTTCCTACTAACTTTCAGGTACAACCGCACCAAAACAGGATCTTCAAACCCCAGTTCCTATGATGGTGGGATATTGCATTAAACATTAATAAAAAGAGAATACAATGATTTGCAAATCCTTTTCCACCTATACTGAATTAAATACACTACAAAAAGACGAGATATTTCATGTTCAAACAGATAAACTTTATTGCTTTTTGCGGATATTCACTCATTTTGAATTTGACACCTGCTACACGTACCAAAAAAGCTGGGACAGGAGCTACAAAAGACTGGAAAAGTCAAGGAATGCTCAAAAACACCTGCTTGAACATTCCACAGGTGAACAGGTTAACTGGAAGCAGGTGACTGTCATGATTGAACATAAAAGGGTCATACCCAAAAAAGGCTGTCATTCACTATCTTTCTCAAGGTACAATTGCAAATAATTTAGGGATTCATCATCTACAATCCATAATTTCAACAAAGATAAAGAAAATCTGGAGAAATCTCTGCACGCAAGTGGCAAGGCCAAAAACCATAATTGAATGCCCCTGACTTTCAATCTCTGAGACGGCACTGCCCTAAAAATCAACAACATTCTGTAAGGGATATTACCACATAGGCTCAGAAACACTTTGAGAAACTATTAGTCAGTCAGTTAGCACAGTGTGATGCTAGGTCTACAACTGCAAGTTAAAGCTCTACCACACAAAGTAAGTCACATGAACACCTAGAAATCCTGCAGCCTTCTCTGGGCCCAAGCTCATCTGAGATAGACTGATGCGAAGTAGAAATGTGTGCTGTCATCTGACAAGTCCACATTTCAAATAGTTTTGGAATTCATGGATGTCATGTCCTCCAGGCTCAAGAGGAAAGAGGTCATCCAGGTCGTTGTCAGGGAAAAGTTTAAAAGCCAGCATCTGTGCTATGGGGGTGCGGTAGTGCCCATGGCATAGGTAACTTGCACATCTGCAAAGGCACTATTTATGCTGAAGGATATATAAAGGCTACAAAAAGGGTGCAGCAACAGTGTGGCTTTGTCGTAAAAGAGTGTGGGTACTAGACTGGCCTTCATGCAGTCCAGACCTGTCTCCCATTGGAAATATGTGGCACATTACGATGTGCAAAATACAACAATGGGGCCGATGGACTGTTGAAGAACTGAAGTTGTAAATCAAGCAACAATGGGGAATAATTCCACCTACAAAACTTCAATGATAAGTGTCCTCAGTTCCCAAACACTTATTGAATGTTTTTAAAAGGAAAGGTGATGTAACACAGTGGTAAACACGCCCACAGCATCTCAACTTCATTGGAATTGGGGTTTGTAAATCCCTATTCATGCCTTTTAAAAAAACTTATGAAGCATTTTTTTCCAGAGAAAATTGTTCATGTCAATAAACTAGCAAACATTAACCAAGCCATTTTCCTGCCTGTTCTTTAGTCATTATTCTACGTGAGGTCAGGATGAGCTCATTAGGATATAGCAGAATATGTTCAGATAAATTCACATGAATCTTGTTGGAATGTTAATATCCAACCAGTGAGAAACCTCTGCCAGTTAACCAAATGAACACTGCAATTTCTGTGCAGTTCCCTTATCGTAAAACAACTTTGTATTGTGTTGGCCAGTGTGTAAATCCCAACATTTGTGTTGATAGTTTTAATAGCTTTAACAACAGGTTAAATTATCATCAAATGTTCTCATCTTAGTGTCATACAGCAGAGTCTGCTGGTTAGCCTGTGGTTAGTGTCAGGCTTTGAAGTGCACGTCGAGCCACCCCAACCAGAAAGCTTTAATTCACCAATGCTTGTTGAACTTCTGTCCTTGCAGGCTTGTTATTTTACTTTGGCCAGCAGCATGACAGAAAGGGTTCTGTTAATGGTATGAAAGGCCTCTGATGTACAGAAAGGGCAAACTAAGGACAGGGTAAACTTTTAAACAGTTAAAGCTCAGGTACATCTTTATCTTTGGTCATTATTCTCATCCAACCTGATCAGCACTTCTGCTTAGAGACTCCTGTCCTCCAATATTGTTGTGAAAAAAGTAATAACTTTATTTTCCTCATAAGCTTTTTGAATGTTCAATACAATCAATCAATCAATCAATCAATCAATCTTTATTTGTATAGCTCCAATTCATAACAAGTGTTATCTCAAGACACTTTACAATAGAGCACAAAGCTCTTTATATTATGGATACACATACATGCATAGATACATTTATACATATAAAATACATTAAACACACACGCACTATTCATTTAGCAGATAACTGTCTGTATAACTGTACACCTGCAATGTCTGCTGTAATGAAGAACAATCAAACAGAGCGCCTTAGTTTCTGCACCTTCTCCACTTTTTTTTTTTTTTTTTTTTAAGTCAACACAGCAATATAAAGCCGAGTATGTTTGGTAAAATTTTCTTGACCTCCAAGGAACTAAACACTCAGTTATGTGAAAATCTTCAGTGTGGGATTTACCTCTATCACCAGCACCCTGCCCTGCTGATTGTCAATGCTCTTAATGAATATTCTGTTATTTATTGTACTGCTGTCGGTGTGACTGTCTAGGTGTACTAATATCTTTGGTTTTTAGCGTGTATGTTACAAAAACGTTGACATTTGATTTTTGGGAAAAATGACACCTACCAAATACCTATCAAAGCATATCAGAACACAGATTTGAGTGCTTCATTTTGGTAGTATTCACCACAGGTCTGAGTCAAATATGCTGGATTCGCCCTACATTCTCTACTAAGTGAGCTTTCTAGTATTACCCTGCATCAAAAGAAACAGACATTACATGTATCAGTAGCATAAGGGACCATTGTAAAAAGATTGATCTGTGAAGGGCAAAACCCAAACAATACCCAACCCTACTAAGAACCCCTCTGCCACCAGTCTGAAAGGAAAATCTTCACAATGTTTAGGGATATTGACAAAGCTTTTCAGGGAAGTTTAAAAGTGGCAGTACTGAAATCTGACATTTTGAGGACCATATATAAAAAACATCTTGGGGGAACATACAGTATATCCATCAGCTTTTGGTCTAATAAACAATGATATAATTCCCTACTACAAAAGGATTCATTCAAGTTTACTTAACAAGTGCTTCTCCAAACTCCTGTTCTCCATAATATTTACTATCAGGATATCCCACTTATCTAGAGGGGCTGCATATAACTACTCTGCTGGATGAACGGTAGTGACAGTGAAGCCAAGAGTAGCAAAACAAGGGCATTCCTTTTCCTTCTAAAGGTCCCAGTGGGCGAGAATCACTGTCACAAACGCTTTCATGTCAAAATATAATTGAGTTATTGCAACAGTGGATAGAACTCACGAGTTTCCACGGACCAGGCACCGCATTCTCAGGCCAAACATGGCCGTCCTGCCAGCTCTGCCCCGGATTTCTGACCTTACCACAGCCAACAGCCTTCTTATTAAACATCATGAGTTCACTTCAGCCATCTTCACTGGACAGTGGTCGCAGTCAGAGGACTCTGAAAGTGGGACAAACTACAGTAACAAGAATTGTAGAGGAAAGATAAGCAGGAGGGGATAAAGGTCAGTGGGTGAAAAAAGGAAAAGTGCTCCGTTAAAAAAATGGATCATTTTAGTTGGCATTCCTGCACATAATGAAGCCAGTTTGGGGAATGCAGGGCTACAAATAGCTCAGTCGATTGTTGTTCCCCCCCTCAGTGAATAGCTGAGGAGAGCAGTTTAACATGGACAGGCCTGAACCTTTTTGACAAAAGGGATGGATCAAAAGCGGACTACAACAGCTACCACAGATGCATTTTTTTCAGCTCAAGGAGATGCCATGTGCATCTGAAAGGGACAATAGTTATTGTTTTCTCTACGGAGGACATTTTACTAAAAACTACAATAACGTGTTATTTCTTCTTAACTCAACAGAGAATACTGAAAGTTTCCTGGGCTCTTTTTGTGCTTCCAGGCTTCTATGGAAATCAGCTTGCTGAGAATTTAACTACACACGCAGCAGATCATCCAAAAAGATGAATATTTTGTCAGTTTTAATCCTACTTAAGAGATTCTGTCTTTAATCCTTGCAGGGCTTCAAGTAAAAGTATGAAGTGGACTATTATGCTAAGAAAGCATCCATGACTTCAGTGTCTCTTGGAGGCTGCATTATGAGTGCATAACATGACTGTGGGATTTATCAAAGAAACACAAGGGAGAAATTTTTTTGTGTAAGTATGCCTCAATTAGCAAGCGGTGTGTTTTGGCAAGGATATGGTGACACCCTACACATGACAATACATGGGTGACAATATGATTTATATTGTTTATGGTATAAAACAGGCCAGTACATTATAGTTTTGTCCACTAAAAAGATGTCGTTTTTTTATGGCACGAAGGACCCAAAATATGCTTAAAAGCAGTTTTCTCATCAGTGTTATTTATAAAAAGTATGGTGCCTGTAATATTTATAAACTTTATTTAGTGTCTCAGTGTCAGAATTAATAGCAATAAATGTGACGGGTCAGATGGCTGAATGTCTGCAACTAACTAACGACCATAGGCTTCACTAAAATCTAAAACAAATGTTCAAAGTTTTGTAAATTGCTAAAAAACAAAATATCATAGTATTACACGAAAGTATCAATACAGAACTGAATAAATATCACAGTATATTGGTGTGTCAATAATTTCTTAGACACCCCTCATTACTACTGAATTGGTCTAATACAATCTGTGTTTCCCACACCAAAGCTATACCTGGGCAGGCCACCAGAGCATATTGAAAACCATTTAAGTATATCTGTTGACCTTTTTCATCGCCACCCCCCATACTATTTTAGGAGAGATGCAGGACCATTCTCTTTTTCTGATTATCTGTAAGTCACAAAGAAAAGACTCACCACATAGCAGCACAGGAGTGCAGTAAAGAGAGAGATTCCATTTATCATATTTTCTTTAATCCAGGTTGATAAGCTAATGGAATCTTCCTTGCCAAGCCTCAAGGGCAGCCGGTGCTCGAGTAGCCTAACATCCTTGTGGTATGCAGGTGCACAAAAGAGAGAGCTGTCTACTGCAGCATCTAGCTCCTGCTTTTCATAAGACAGGTGTATGGTGAGTAAATTAATCGATGAAAAACTGAGCTCAAGTAAGTTCATGAATGGGTGTACTTCAAACTTGAAAGCGAGAGAGAGAACAAACTAAATTGTGCTGTATAGAGCTGCTCATCTGACTACTGAAGGAAAGGCAGTCATTCATTTTTGAGAAGTTATCTAACTTTTACCTGGCTGAGGGCTGAGTCCCTGGTCTTGTTGCTATCTCACTACCCTGATCTTGCTGCTCACCATAGTGACATGACATGCTTACAAGTACAGTAGTTCAGTGGTTCCCAAAGTAGAGGTCCAGGACCCCTGGGGGGGGGGGGTCGCCAGACATTGACAAAGGGGTGGAGAGATGCCGTATAGATAATAAAGAGAAGTTTATCATTATTTAAAAATACATATTTGGCCAATTTTACATAAATAAAACTAGAAGTGCTACAAGAGCACTACACTCTACCGAGGCATTTTTACACTATTTGCCTTAACTCTCAATGTTAACAAATCCTTTAAGAAATTTCTGGCTCCACATCTGGATCACGATCAAAATCTGATAAGCTCTCCTTGTGCCATGAAGAACATTCTCAAGACATTTCTTCAAAATCTATTCATAACCTTTTGAATTACTTTACAGACAAACATTGGCAAAAACATAACCTCCTTAGCAGAGGTAATAAGTCCAGTTCAGAACAAAAAACAAATTTCAACAGGTGAGACTGGTTCTCAAATAAATGTTAAATGTAAAAAATAATAATAATAATATATGTTTGCACCTGACAGTGATAATGACAATGTAGTGCTCTACTCCAGGAACAATGGGGATCCCAAGTCCCTGGAATTACTGTTTTGGGGTTACCTTGCAGTGCAGATGGATCAGCATGTTTTAATGTCTGTGATCAGACAGCTGCATCTTGCCAAGCTCCAATCTATGGCTGTGAGCAGGCCCAAAGTTGGACGGCCCTATCAGCATCCTGTAAAGCAGGAAGAGGTGGAAGCCACAAGCGCATCGACAGCAGAAATGACTACTCGGACAGAGATTAGCATAGCTGCAAACAGCTTCAGTAGCAGTTTTATCATACCTTGACAACATTTCTTTATCAACTGAAAAACAAAAACAACACTACCAAATTTCCTATTGAAAGGACATTTTTTGCTCTATTTGCGACGTATTAACTTTTTTGAACTGGCTCACATTTGTCCTTTACGACTCAGCAATAGTGCCAGACTACTACATTATCTGACTGGCCCGTAATGCATGCAATTGATTGACTGGTCGTCCAATCGCCTGTCGGATAAGCTTTTGAGAAGTTATGCCCATTCCCAAACACTTTCTATGGGCTCTTTCCCAGATGGACTATTGAAATATGTTGAATGGTTCATCTGGTGTGTCAGGTTAGTTTTGGGAAGCCACAAACAGAACAGTTTGGGAACCCCTTTAGTAGGTCGACAAGCAGAGCAGACCCAGACTTTCTTGACAGGGGAATCCAAAACAAGTTTATTTTAATAAAATAACTATTGGGTTTTGTAGTCAAGCAGGGGCTGCACAAACCAAACAAAGTCAACAAGCTGCATTATCAAAACTGACAACACCTTACAGGAAAGGCTTGTCCGTTCAGGGCAAGGGTCACCAGTATTAGGGCAGGGCGCTCTACCCAGACAAGACCAGGACTGGCTTTACTTAGCTGTTACACAATCTACCAAACCTTTTATTTTACCAGGAATATTCACAGAGATTTAGCACTTTTTCACAGGGTAGTCCTGGCCAAGACAACAGCACTGAAGTTTCACATAATCAACAAGCAGCAGATCAGAGCAAGCAGAAATTTACATCACACTATAAATTTGCTGCCTTGGGCAGAGAGACATGTTCATTCACTAGTTAAAGGATTCTTCACCCGATTTTAAAATCATCCCAGCAGATGAACTGTTCTAGTTTAAAGTAACTCTGTGGCTTAGACCATGAGGACTGTGAAAATAACAAATGCCCTTTTACAAAGGACAAAGGAAATAAACAATGTATACTGAACTAAAGATAAGAGCTACTGTTAGTTTAAGGAGTCAAAAGAAGTTGTTATCATGACAGTTCACCATGTGGACCAGCTGTACACACTGTCCCAATAGAATGCGAGCATCATATATTTTTTTTGCATCAGGCAGCATCAGATACTCTCTACCCACACCACATTGGTTATACATTTAACTCCCTACACCATGAATTTGGGTTTCAAATACAATATTACAATACAACCTCTAATGCTTGTATTTTGAATGCAGAAAAATCAAAGTAATTTGCATTGTATTGGGCAAGCAGAGGAGTTAAAAAAACGAATATGCCAATATACCATGATATTTTGCAGAGCAATACTATATCAATATTTTGTACTTTAGAAACAACATTTTGTCATTGAATAATTTACAGGTGTTAAATTAATTTGTTTGACACCTAAGTATAGACTCCGGCCAGTGTTTCTGCAGCAGGCATTAGGCCATTTGACTGTCCACCTCTCTCTTACATTTATTGTTATCATTGATTATTGCAGTTTATTGATTATTAGGATCCTCATTAGTTTGTTGTGTGGCCACAGCTCCTCTTCATGGGATCCATGACACAATTAGAAAGAAATACATACAAATGACATGTTCAAAAACTAAATGCAAGGATGCAAAGTTAATCTTTTTTCAACACGACCTCCCTTAGCCCTGATTAACAATTACTTTAATAATTAACCTTAAAATACCAAATATAATCAGAGCAAGTCAAAAACAACTAAACCAAAGCAACTGACGTATGGCTGGTTAATATGTGAAGAAATACAACCATAGGATTCAAGAATAAGAGAATACAGATTTTTTTTTTAAAAATCTAATTCATAATCACTACTAGTCTTCCTGTGCTGCAGGGGTCATGCTTCATAGAAATAAATTAGCTAAATGTAGACTACTAAGTAAAAAATAAAAAATTACGTCATCCTGTATCATTTCTATATCACAATGCATGTCATAACCCCAGAATGTTACCTATACACAGCCCTTGAGTCACGTCTCTCTCCCTCTCTTGTTAATATATGTATTTAAGAAACATAAAAATCTTCTTTGGGCCAGGCTGTGCCAAAACAGAATAATATCTAATCAGGTGGGTCTATGTACAGAGCGAGAGGAGTGAACCCTTCTTTGCATATTCCTGACATCTGGATATGACACTTTTTTCATCACATGGAAATTTAATCCAGTATTGTTGCAGAGGATAAGCTTTATTATTACTCCCAGGGCCTTGTCAGGCCCCACTGTCCCCCATTAATGTCAACACTGGAGACAGAGAGGAAAAAAAGAAAAAGGGCTACGAGGTCAAAACAGTACGTTGTATTATGCTGCATCACTCGCGCTGTCATACAGAGAAACATATCAATGTTTCATTCTTACATTTCAAGACAGACAAACCTAATAGTTAAGAAGCATGCTAGCAAAAAGTATTCTCAGAAGATCATAAGATATGGGTTTGAGTAAAACTTGATGACATTTTGTCTTGTAGAGACAGACGTTCATCATTTGGACTGTTGCAATGGGACAACATTGGAATTAAAGTAAGTAATTTGATTTTGGTAAATGTGTTTCATTCTGGCAACATTCACTCTAAATCACATCAGCCCTCATTGAACCGCCATAATGTCGCAAGTAGTTAGAAGTGTCTCTTTTCATTATCATCACAGATATAAACATTAGATGAAATCTAGTTTGAGATGCAGATATGTGAAGGCATCAGCCAGTATATACAGATTAGTATTTCACTAAAAATCCTTAAAGAAGAGCTATTATACTCATTTTCGGACCTTTGTATCTAATTTCTGGACACAGAAAGCATCATAGATGTTCAGGACCCCGTTCCTCTCGCTGCATCACTTCCTTGTATTTTCTGCATCACGCAAAAATGTTCTGTGTAATTTACTCCACCCACCGGCCCTCCTCCATGTATGCCTCCGTCAAGCCCACTCCACTGTGACTGGTCACAATCCCGAGGACTTCCAAAAGAGGAGGGGGCAGGCCTAGAGCATATGCCTAATGTAGGGGAGTCCAGCACACATTTATGCCACTGGAACTACACAATTAAGAAAAGACTGTAAAACACAGCGTGCAGAGCCATCCAAAACAGCTTGCAGGGCTCACTTACAAACGCATGGACCTCATTATTTGACTTTGGCATCATTTAACATGAGTATCCGACAGTGTAACAACATTTACAGGTCAGAAAAGAGAAAAAGCATTATAGCTCTCCTTTAAATGTAGGAAAACATAAAGCTAATTTTTCTGTATTTGCAAAATTGTGTAGAAATAAGAGCATCTAACTTGACTTTTACATGCAGCATCTAAGATAAATCGTTCTTTTTGAATCTTGAGTACCTGCTTTACAGTTTCCCTTTAACTACTCTAATAAAGATTAGGAGTCCAAAAACCATATGGAAGTTAGATCAAATATGGATACACTAAAGTACTATAAGTGTTAAAACTACACAATGTGTGCCAGAAGGCCTTGATAAATCAAAATAGGAGAAAGTCTCTGCATAACAAGTTTCAACAAAACCAACCCCTTCATTATAACAAATGACACTTCTTGAAGAGTCATATGAGGCAGCAAAAGATATTATCCAAGATTTCTACATTAACAAAACACTGTTATATTATATTTGTTAAATCTGAGCATCACTAACTAAGGAGCTGAGGTGCAAGAACAAAGTATTATTCACAATACTGCCAACATAAAAATAACCCATAGACACTACTCAGATCTTTAATGTCAGTGAGCTTTCACATCACAATGTCAGGAATTCAGTCTCTTCACATTGGCTCTTAAAAGCCCGTCTGGAGCACAGTGATTATAGAGGGGGCAGCTCATCCAGATAAGGTGCTCTTCACTTCCAGCAGGATTTATTTAAGGGGAAAAGATAAGGGCAACAAGGTCCTGTACTCAAATGGCCAGCCTGGGGCTGAGTGTTAGGGTGCAGGCCAAATGTCACCATCACAAAACACAGAAAAAGGTTCTATGGGGAAAAATGTTGAAGCCCAACAGAACCAAAGTAATGCCAGCTTGGGACCCAGGTATGGAAACACGGCCAGTAAAAGGCCTGCATTGTACATTCTGATGGAACCTATTACTCATAGGCAAGCATGTTGGCTGCTTTATGAGTTAAATGTCCTGATTCACGGCTTTCAGAAACATGAGTCTTCAGTCCACATAATTTTGGTTTATGGGTAGCGAGCAGAGCCCACACCCAGCTACCTCAGAGCTGCTTGCATGGCTTCAAACTCTCTCTCCAGACGCACAGAATGGCTTTGGGACACACAGGGAACTCCAGGCCAGTCAAAGACAAGAGGTTATTTGATTAGCATGGAATTTTATTAAGCTGTGGGTGGAGTTGCATGGTCGCAGAGAGAGCCTCAGCAAAAGGCCTCCATTCATTGATCAGGCGAGATCGCAGAAAGGAGGGGGAAAAGAAGAGAAACAACACCCTTGTGTGTAAGTCTGCCAGCAGGAACAGTCCCCACAGCTTTTTGCCATTAAAAATGCAAAGAGTGTGCACTTTTTTTAAGGTGAGTTTAATTGCCTCTTTCGGCAGCAGGATGGGAGGTCACAGAGAACAAGCAAGTTTTCTTTTAGAAAGTGGGCTATCTAGAGCTGGCTATACAAACACTAAACAAGCTGGGTGTGTGGGCAGGATATTAGGACATGCCCCCTCCCCGAAACAGTGTCCTGATGTCCATTTGCAAGGTTTGTAAGGTAGTCTGACACACAATCAAAAGGCAGGAAACAGAACTATAATGCATTACAGTAAATTACGGCTGGGCAATTATGAGTTTTTAGATATACTGGTACACAAAAATAAATAAATACTACTTTTAAAGATACACATATTGTTTATATCCATAGAGTACAAGTTGATGTTGATTTTAAGAGAAAAAGACATATTAGGCTTGGTGCTCATTAAAATACTGCAGTACATTACAGCAAGAACAACTAAGTACAATGCATTTTGACCACAAGATAATCTATATGAAATGTTTTGGCATAACCAAGTCAAAAACATACGGACGTGCAAACCTCTGTGAACGCATTTCCAACATTGACAGGTGAGTTTTGTCAAAAATCTTGAAACCTGCCTTATCTCACACTGTTGAAAAATCTTTGGAAAAAAAATCCTGGATCCGCATCCAGAGCTACGGGAGGCTACAGCCCAATTCACACTACCATTTCAAGGTGTAATATTTACAGCTCTGTGACGTTTTGCCTCCACCGAAAATGTCGTGGAGATGGAATGGGGGTGGGGGGCACGTGGACTCACCTTGAGACAGGAGTGCTCCAAGTGAGTGTCTCTGCCTCTGTGTGTATGTGGGGCACACACCATGTTGTGCACATCCAAGCCATGAATGGGCATGAATGTTGTGTTCAGGCAGAATTAATGCGAATGTCCCTTAAATATCTCAAGGTGTAAATAAAACGGAGCCTCGTTTGTTGCGCTTTTGAAGCACTGTGAATTGGGTTTATGATAGTAAGCTCTGCGCTGCCAGGTTGCTTGAACAATGTCTGAGAGGAGGGGGCAGGAGAGGTTACAGGTCATGGTATCTGCCTGTGATGAACAGAATACACACATGTGGGTGGATGCTGTGTAGCTTTTACATAATAAATCCCTTGAAGAAAAAAAAAAATTAATGGGCATTTTCTTTAAAGATGCATAGTGCACTTCTCTGTGAACTGAGAGTTCAGTAAAAGGTGTCATGTTTTTCTGCTACCAAAGCCCCTCTTACAGCATTAAAAACAAAGAAAATAGATTTTGCAGTACATGAGACCTCTAGTACAATTTCATGCAGTGCTTTGTAAAACAATTTGTGGATGCAAGATGCTGCGTTTTTGATCATATCTGGCAGGCTATGTATTCTATTTAAGACTTTTTGTCTTCTTTAGGGCATATGAACTAAAAAAGCGCAATATGATCTTTTTAAAACCAATGTCAGTCTATAACAAGTAGATCATACCATGCATCCGTACTTGCTTGCATTGACATAGTTTATTTCCCAATAAAATTTTGTGATACATCTATAAAGATTTCATCTTGCAATTATTTAATGACAACGTTCAAAGAGTTAATTTGAAAAATAAGAATAAATGCCAGGCCTAATGCTAAGTAAAAAGATTGTTTACAGAAGATTAACCACTGACTGTTATATGCTTACTGACCACAAGGTAATCTGAAGTGTTCAACATCAATAAGAAAATGTCATTACACCCATTTAGTATGTATGTTACTAGTAAAATTCTAATGCTATTGATACATGTATGATACTACAGCAAGAAAGATAAAAGAATTAGAAGTTCAATGTTGACAACAATAGTTTTCAGTTTTAAAAACATACAGGCAACTTCTATACATAGTCTAAATTATAAAAAATGGCAACATTTGGAGCAAAGTTAAGACTGACAAGAAGTGAGCACAGCTCCACCCACTTTATTAAATGTTGCAACCATATTTGTGCATTTTAGATAGTGTATTCTCTCTCTATTTTGGTTCAAATCTGACTGCTGTTTCTGTACTTTTTAAACAATGCTGATCATTGAAATAATGGAAATCTCATTATTTTTACCACACGGTATTAAAGAAAAAAAAACAATGTGACAGCCTCAATATATTGAAATGTTTTCAAAGTCTTTGTAAAATTAAGATACAATGTAGGAATTTATCTGCAATTGTTGTCTTCTGACAATCATTCATTTTCCTTTACAGTCAGGAAAACACTGGGATGCATTCTGTTCAATTCTATTCAGCTTAATGTTTTTTTTTTTTGCTCCACATCATCCAACCATACAAAGAACACATGCTGATGTTCCCTTTTATGTTGCATCACTATCAATGGATGGTGTCAGAAAAGATATAAACACTGGAATGATTAATTTAAAGCATATGTTCTTCCTTTTTACAACAAGCAGGGAAATCTGTTGGGCTATACAAAAAAAAAAAAAAAACACCTCCATACTTGCAAAGAAAAAAAAAGAGAACCAAAAAGGCAGATCCCTAAAAGTTCAGGCAAAATATTCCACCCAATTATCCAAATGAATTTTGGCATCAAACTACGGAGGGCAAAGACTCCCATGAGTCACACAGAGCCAAATCCTTGTGACAACACTCACTGCCACTGTCACACTAGCTGTAAGGCTGCTGATATCAACAAACACTTGACACAACAACATCCCCTTTGGCATCCACTCCATCGTGACTCAGTTCCTGGGATTGCCGCATGTAATAAAAACCTATGAAGGTGTTGCTTTAAGGTTTAGCACGTGGCAGCAGCCGCCTTCTTTCCACAGACAGGAGAGACACTTCATGAGCCCAAAAGGAAGCAGCAGGGGGAAACTTTGAGCCAACAGGTGTACTGATGCAGCTGCTGGAGGCCTGCAGGTTACAACAGGTATGCAGGCAGCCTATCACTTCAAAATGAGGCTCAAATTGGTAAATCTAGACTGAACCGCACACAAAACCTGGCACTTCCTAATGATCTTAACTGCAAAAATCAGTAGCATTTTGAAGAGGGGGAAAAGGACTTCATAATGATCCACATATAATCTAACAAAGCCTGAGTGCGCTGAAGAACAGACACACGGTTGCCATCTGTCAGTGTACTCCAGCTACCATTGCTTTTTAATGAGTTGACTTCTGCATCACAACTAAAGTTCACAGTAAATTTCAGTCAAACATCAACGCTTTTCTCTGGAACAGACGACCTGTTGACCTGAGGTCCATCACAGGTATTTTTACAGTTACTCTCAAGACCTACGTTTCTCCAAAACATGTGGACATTTTCATTATGTGCAAGTTATTACAATAAACTGTGGTGCTTTATTGTTCATGGATCACCCAGATGGTCTGCTGAATCTGCTACTGAGGAGTGGATGTGACCATATTAATGTTATGATTGTTTCATTTGTCTTTATTGTTGTCTCATGAGACTTGGTAGCTTTAAATTGAATTGCCCATTTGGGATGAATAAAGTTGTCTGAATCTGAATAATTTCCCCGCTTATATTCTCATGATGTTTTCCACTGTTTTATCCTCATTTTTTTTTGCAATGCTATGTTTTACTTTGCCATATGTCTTGGGTAAATAAGGGCAAGCTATACTACAGGATTTTTAAATCCATGATGTTCTAATGGTGGAGATTACTATTGATTATCAGAATTCTATAGGTTTTACTGGCTGTAGACATGACTGACATGAGGTTTACCTGTAATAAATCTGTTCTGCAATGAATTAGCTGTTGCCACAGGTAGCTTTTGATGATACTGTTAATTTAATAGTGGTAAGTCACCAGCTACTTTACATTACCTGCTGCAGTGGATAATTTCTGTACGATATGTAGATTATGCCATACGTGTTTTTTCTCCACCATTAGTTCTAAGCTATTTCCTCATGTGGATACTTGCATATAGATCACTTTAAAGTGACATATTTCAGTGTCACTGTCTAGTAACGTTCCTAACGGCTATCCATACTATTCTACTGTGTTATGGCTCTGAGTTTATACAGTAGTCGACTACAGGAAAACAAAGCTACAAACAGGCTATTGTTTTCTTTTCGCAATCCCTAAAACTACAAACGTAACATGGAGGTGTTTAAACTTGATCACGTTCGCAGGACATTATGGCCTGTCGGTGTCAAGATCAGCACATTCCTACAGTGACAATTGAGACGACTTGTTGGACTCGGAAAGAATTTCTGCTCCAAGTCGTAGTCTGACCCCGAATGGTTGCCTGTTTAGCTTAGCTTAGCTACCTGCCAGCTACCAGGCTACAAACTTACCAGAAGACAATCCACGTTTACTTCCGACTTTGGATCCTTTAACATGGCATCGATTTTTTCAAACCGAGCCTCCATGCTTTCCCCAGCAGACATTTTTGATGTTAATCTCAGTCCAGAGGGTGGATTATGAACAAAAATAGCTCACTGGCGAGGCAGAAGGCTGGCTAGCTAGCTTTAGCAGCCAGCGGTAGCTAGCTAGCCAAATGTTCCTTTCTTCGTGTGAACTTTCCGCCGCTCTTCAAACAAAATACATCCTTCTCCTCGGGCTCTCACAGACGATGAAACGTTTAAGGTTGCGTTGGATGTACAAAAGCCACATTTTCCGCGTCGAAAGAGGTTTTTCTCCAGTATGAGTGGTGAATAACTTCAGTGGCAAAAGATAAATGAAGCGACAGATTAGTCAGCCTCCGCAGGATGCCACCGAGGAAAGGGCTTAAAATGTTATAGCATCCAAACAAAAGGCAGCAAACACAAACGGAACACCTATTTGAAACGCATAGTTTGGTGAGAGGTTAGTCCAGGCCCGGTCCCATAGCTGTGCCAGGCCCTTGCAGAAAACGACAATAGATTCTGACAGCTGAAAAGTAGAAGTGGTGGGAAAAAACTTCTGCTTCTTCCAAATTTCGATCAGTTATAGATACAGGCTCGACATAACGTTAAACAGCAGCCCTCCCGCTGCGTCCCGTTCGCTGTCAATGACTGTCGGTACTGTCCCGTCCAAACAGACCCCTCTCTCAGATCTTGGACGTAGTAGTCGTGTTTAGATATGTGTTAGTTTTCGAGAAAAAAAAAACAGCAGACGGTGCCCGATTTTCTCCCACAGTCTGACCAACATGTCCGCCTTCCTGTTCAAACACCCCGGAGAGAGAGGTAATTTCAAAATGTCACGTAGTGCGCATGCGCTTGTCGAGGCGCATTCAAAGAGTTCACAGGCTGTTGACGGCAACATGTTGCTGTGTTGAAATGTGACAGAGAAGAGGGTAAGTTAAAAATTCAGTGACCGAAGCGATTACGTCAAATGTTCACATTCACGAATTGGTTTTATACTTTGTCTGATGGTTTACAATATTTAACGAGTAGGGGACACTGAGATTGACTGTCTCATTGGAGGCTTTCACATAGCTTACTGAGCAAGGGTGTTGAAAATAATCCAGTCATCGATGAATCGTGATGTGGATGTAGATGACTCTGCATAGATGCAGAGAGCATATCTGTAACTGCCTATGCCGGTTCTTGTAACCAGTGCTGATATATCAACATATTAACCGTATCAATATGAAAGTATTTTCATTCATGACAAAGCTATACTGCACTTTATTATTTATAAACTATATTATTTTGTTTTGTGCTGTAAAATAAACTTTGTGCTGTTTGATGCTGTAAAAGTATTTACTGTTGTAAACATACTTGTAACCTCCGCCAAGGAGATTATGTCTTTATCGGTGTTTGTATGTTTGCAAGATAACTTTAAAAATTCATGAACAAATTTTAATGAATTTTCAGGGAATCTTGGTCATGACGCAAGGAAGAAGTGATACGATTGTGGTTGTGCAGATCCAGGAATATTTTAAAGGATATGTTAACATTGTGAGATAGGACAGTTTTGTTATATGTCATTGTAATGCAAGACATGGAAAAGAAAGTAGAATGCATTGATAAGGGCAATGGCAAGCATAAAGACAAATTGTATTGTAATGATTTCTCAAACTGGGGCTGGTTGATTAAGGCCAAGAATTGAAATTGTGATTACTGTCAATGATTGACACTGAAGCTATGTTTTTATCAAATTTCAAAACTCTTTGCCTAAACTAGTTTTGGCTACTTTAACTTTTGTAAGGATATGTTGTCTAGCTTTTCATTTGAGAGATGCATGGTGTTGTAGATGCCTGGTCACAAAACAGCAATACTTTTGTTAGGATTCTGCTTTTTGCCCCAAAATGCATAACAGAGACAGGTTATCTTGTCTGTTCTGTTTTTGTGATGTCTAAGCACTTGAAGGGGTGGGTGCCAGTCAAACTGATTAACCCCACAATATCAAAACAGCCTCTTGCATTTTTCACATTTAAGAATCCCATTCATTATACATGCAATGATGAACAAATTTGGGTAGGGCTATTGTAATACAGATATTGAGAAAAACTGTCTTTAAAAAAATAAAAATCATATGGAGCTTAAAAAATAGGCATATGGTTATATGGTATAGCTAATTGGTAAATAAGAGGGGAGAAGCTCTACCCTCCAGCCCGGTGAAGGGTAAATAAAAGTGGGGCAACAGTGATTTGAGACACAGAGTTCGGCCTTCAGAATGTTTCCCCTTGACACAAACAGCAGAGTATCAAAGGGCACTTTTCCACCCTGTGTGTAGCACTATGTTCTCTTTCAGTGAATGTTAACTCCTGCACAGCAATATAATGAACAGGTCCCCTCAAACAAGTTTGATGGATGTGAATAAAAGACAACAAAGATTGCTATTTTTCAGGAAATAAGAAAAATACTCTACTTCTGAATAAATTAATGAATGAATGGATATTATGTTGTTACAAATTACTTTGCACCTTCAATTGGTTAAAAAAGCAACAAAAAACACCACCAAACTTGAAGGTGACCAACAGCACTGTTTTATGAAAAAAAAGACATGAAAAAGATAGGATAAAGGAGATTTATGCCCAGTGTCGAAATACAGGTTCATTTGGTCATAGCATTATACTGAGAATTTGTCTCAGAGACGTTTAGAAGCATCTTCCGGTGATTTCATGCACAGACCTAAATTGTTTATCATATCATACACTTATTGTTGTGGCACAGGGAACAGGCACAAAAAGACCTCAATTAACTCAAAGGTTGTGGCAATCAAAATGCATATTTGAAAACACAATCTTCCTGCATTTATCTAATAAAATTTAAAATTTTAATAAGTGTCAATCCGTGTTTATGTTTGATTAAAAAAAATATTGATAGATTATTTTTTTGGATTAAGTTTGATGTGTAAGATTTTAGATTTTGATCAAGACTTACATTTAGAAAATGACTTTAATTCTGATGTCAGACAGAGATAGTTGGCTATAGATTTGATTTAGTATATGTCCAAGAAGATAACTGTTATATTGGTTCCTATCATTAGCAAGCTAACAAATGAACAACTTTTAAGGGGTGAGCATTTTTAGTATGTACTTCCTCCAAACACTTTTTAAATATGAGCCATTTTTTTAAACAATAGTGTTTTTGCGTTTGAATCAAATCAATGGGTGCCTCAGTGATTGTTGATTTAAATATGTTTGGTTGATCTTTTATAGTCATGTTGTCATGTGGCTAATATATTTTCACATCTCACATACAAGCAATATTTTATTTGGGACTGGCAAGACACTTAAATCCCTTTGGCATGTTATGCTTTAGTTTATAATTGAATTGCCTCGTCTGTTTCATTCTGTTCTGTTTTAATTCTTCATGAGGAACACATTAAATCTGTCCTAGTTCTCCAACAGCCTGCATTTACTATTACAGTCTGTAAAATATCAATCTTGACCCCCTATTATATGTTTAAAATATTGCTATTAAACTTCCGTAATATTAAAGACCATCTCTACTATGGTCCAGATTATTACTTTAGCCTTAGTGTAATATCCATCAAGGTGCACAGGAATAGATATCTTCAATACAGTTCAGCCACCAAAGGCTAATCATCTCTTGCACTGATTAAAAAGTTAATCCTGGGGTCACATAGATTTATCACATAAGAACACCCAGTTTGCAGTTTCTGCCTAGGTCTGGATTTGAAAAAGATTATTTAAGAGTTTGAAGCTTGTGTCACCTAAAAGAAACTTTCAAGTCTTTAATTTTATTCTTAAAACGTAATAAATGTCTGATATATCAAAAGCTGTCAGGAACCTGTTAATAATGAAGACCCTTTTTTTCTGACAGTTTCTACCTCCCAAAAGAATAATGGAAACACTTTTGTTACGGCTTACTGTAATTATATTTTTGGGAAGTAGTGATGAATAGGCCTTAACAGCAAGCTGCAATGAGCCAGTAAGTAAGAAAATTGCTGCATGCACCTTAGCAATGTTTTTCAGTCAACATATGTTTGTTTTCAATGCAACTGCAGCATCCATGAAACTCCAGACTGCTTGGCCTCTGTAAGAGTATTTCTTGCAAATGATCTGTGCTGTAGGCTATCAAGTTTAATTTATGTTGGATCACAAGAAGTAGGTTTTGTGCAGCAAAAACAACTGAAATAGCTTTAATAAATTTAGTTTATTTGTAACAGTTCATATAACTGTCCAAGTGTTTGAAAACAGAATTGTAAATTAAGTTTCTCTGTTCTAATTTGGTACAGGCCTAAAGAGAGAATGGTCATATAGTACTAACAAACCAAGTAATTGTAAGATTCTAATGTGAATGTCAATATTAAACCCTACGTAGTCTTTGAAAGTTTTTCCTAATAAAATGATTGATTTAAAAAAAATGTGTCAGTCAACTCAGTTTCTCCCTCTCTCGCCTTCTTTTTTATGTCTTTACAAACATGCACTTTTTGCAAATTTACTGTATGATTTCTAAACAGAGGGATGTGTTGTCACATTTACATTGGCACATGTAGAGATAGTTAAATATTTGTCTCTTAAAGTGGTGAATTAAAGAACAGAAAAGGGCAAAATTACAAAAGCAAAACATGCAGTGCATAATAAACATACAACAGTTCTCATACACAGACTTGTACACACAGAGCTTTTAATTTGTTCATTTCAAATCATGCAGCCATGACTGATATACATAAAGCCTCAAAGCCCATCTTGACTGAGGCAGGTAAATTAGGCATGAAAGAAAGTGAGTAGGCATGTTTCTGTCTTTTGTTTTCCTTTAAATAGAATACAGTATTTGCCCTTTCTCTGTGCATGTGTCAGTCTCCCCAACAGAGGACGCTGTTGTACAACTTTCCTTATTAGATGCCACAGGAAGTCAAGACCCATGAAGACACACACAATGCCGTACAGTATTGCAACTGAAATTAACCAAGCCTGTTGTCCTATGCTTTTTTATTTAGCTAGTTGTCATTTTTTAGTTCATTAAAGATTGCAATGTTTCTTTTTTTTTCTAGAGTGAAGCCCTGCAATCACCATGCAATCTGGACTCTGTGTGTGCTGTTCCTGCCAACAGAGGGGGGTGTGGAGGGGTTTATATAGTTAGAAACGAAAAGCCTTTGCGGTTCAGAATGGCCTGACCTATAGTGTACAGCAAATATTGCCTACCACAAGATCAATTTAAATGTTTAGCGTGTTTGCTTGGTAGATTGTGTTTACATACATTATTGAAGGCCAGTGATCGTCAACTCATCATGAACATCTCTCTCTCTCTCTCTCTCTCTCTCTCTCTCTCTCTCTATATATAGATAGATAGATAGATAGATAGATAGATTGATAGATATAGATAGATAGAGAGATATGCATATGTGTGTGTGGAATGTGTGCTTCTAGAACAAATATTTGGGTCTTGAAATAACAGGTTATGGACTAAGAAATGTCAACTAAGACAAATAACCTGCAGAAATGTTAGTCCTTTGTCAGGGTTTAAAGATCAGAGATTGATCAGGACTGATTATGCCTTTAATGCTATTGATAAATAAAAACATGCTAAATGCTTAAAATTGTCCAAATGTGAGAATGTTATTTATACTGCATAGTTTAATTAACCATCTATTGCAAAATTTTAGCTAAAAAGTGTTTTCTCTCACATTAAAGGCTTGCATGTTAAAACAGAAGTACTTGGCCCTAATTATAAGCAGTCAAATTTTTAAAACTTTCTTTACTTCATATTTATTTCTTTATATGCTGGTTTGGGATAGGGTTCAATATGATATCTTTTCATGGGGCCCAAAATGTATGTCTCTACCCCTGCCCATATAAATAACTTGGAATATTTCCCAACCCAAGTTTTTTTTTTTTTTTTTTTTTTTTTTAATGTTTTGCTGTCTAAATCTCTAATTCAAGTGTTTGTACATCTGTCCCTCACTTGCTGATAATATTTTCTTGAAATCGATTTGTGATGTTAACTGAAGAGATTGAGCACAGATTATTACATCGTTCTCTTTTCTTGTAACCTTAACTTACCTGAATTTATTTGATGTTTCACACAGGCGCTTCCTGATATTTTGGGCCCCATGAAAAGATTTCACATTGGGCCCTATTGCTGCAAACATGCACCTGTAAAGCAAAACAATTTAAACAATTTGATCAACAGATATCATTTAAATACAATACAACATAATAATTCCAACAAATTCTACTTTAGGACTTAAGCCTTAAACATTGCGATAAACACTGAAAATAAAACATAAAATGAAGGATTAAACTGTGCTTTAGTAATACATTTCTTGGGTTTGGACCATTTTTGACTATTAACATGCTTTTATCTATCCTTTAATTTTAAGATGTATACAGTCCTCAAATATTTAAAAGTTTTACAGATTAGACATTTTTCTCTATACCCTGTTCCTTTAATGACCCAAATATCATTTAAAAAAAAAACATGCCATTTAGACACTCCAGGAAACAGCAACATGCATAAGCAAAACCAACACCCTTAAGTAAGTGTTTAAATGAGATTTTAGCCAGCGTAGATGCCTCTATTTACTTTGAAAATCATTTAAAACATTGCTTTTTTATGTGAAAAGTAGAGAATTCTCGAAATCTCTTTCTGGAAAAAGTTGCTAATACTACAGTATTTTTAGGGGCACATTTCAGTCAAGGGCCCAGAATCTCCCCAGCTTCCCCCCTTTGCTTCCCCCGGTCTCACAAAAGCATCTCATTCTCCCGTTAACGACATTGTACGTGACTTTTATTCTATCTGTGTTTTTATCCTCTCCTGCAGCAACGGGCTACTATGAATCCGCCTCTCCTCTCTCACACTGTGCGTACTCCTGCCGTTATATCGTGACGTCACTTGGCGGCTCGCTGGTCGTGCGCAGATCAGCTGTGGAAGAGCACAGGCAAGAAGCGACGGTAGCAGCAGAGGCGGAAGGTGTGTTTTTCTGGGGTCGAGCAAGGAAAATTGAACCCAAACACAGAACTTATTCCGCCTGGTCAAAGGTAAGGATACGTGTTGCTGTTTTACCTTACCGTAATGTTACCTAAATTCACGTGTCACGTTGATAAGACGTGAGGAGGAGGATCGTCGCTCGTGCAGCCTTGTAGTTGGACGGTCATTGGGGCTCATAAAGATGCTTGAACTTTGTTTTGGCAAAATGATCGAAAACGTTTACTTTTCTGACAGAAATAGGAAGCATTTAATGGTTGCAAAAGTATGTCAAGAAGCAATTAGCGAGGCTATAATCCATCTTTAAACAATGTCTGCTTGTTTTGTACGTTCGGAAATACATCACAGAACTCCCCTTTTAACCCCTTTTCCCCTATATTTGTTCAAATTATGTAATTTATGGGATGTATGATACCTGAATGTTGCTGATATTTCAAATTTCACGGTTTTCTATAATGGAGTTGCAGATATATTGAAAACTTGTTTATCAGACTTGACCTACAATGACTACAATGTTTTAAAAGTAGATTTAAATCTTTGTTTACTTCGTACATACATAAATCCAGTGATGAAAACGGATTTAATTTATATTTTATCCAAAATTTAACTTTTTAAAAATAGCACAAAACAAATATGTGCCTTTTATGAAGGTTACACTTTAAATTAGGGATGTCCCAATCAGCTTTTTGGCCACAAATCCTGATCCAACTGTTTAGATATCAATATCTGCAGATTCTGAGTCCTGATCCAATATTTACATTTGCTAGGACAATACAATACAGCTGCACACTTTTTTGTTTTTGTGTTTTTTCTTGTTTGTTAGCCCAATTAGCTTAACAAAGTAGCAGGCTGTCCTTGTTTAATTTATTTTAACCAAGTCCAACCTGCATTAATGTAAAACTCATTTAAAAAATCTACTCACTGTGTAAACTACGAGTGACTGTTGGACTCTTATTGCTGTGTAAATTAAATTATGTCCACACAAATGCTCACATCAGCCCAGATTGGCCACTTTTATCGGTATCAATATCGGTACTGTATCAGGAAACCTTCAAATATAAAATGAATTCCCTAATTGAACAAGTTTGCACATACCTGTCATTAAGATGTAACACTTCTGCCATTATAACTCACTTAAGTAAAAAAAAAAAAAAAAAGGTTAAAAATGAAAAAAAATGTTGCTGTTTGCTCTTCTTTAAAGTCCAGAAACTTAAAGCCAATATGTATGGCATACATATGGGAAATGTTGTCTACTCTTTTTACTTGTATGCTATCATGTGTTGCAGTCACACTTGATTGTCTCTGTCAAACATTTGTAAGACCTTCAAAAGACTGAGAAAAATACCATGACACTTGATACTATATCCCGAGACAGCTATTTAACCTTTCATATCTTGTACATCAATGTGTCCGCCACTCATATCCAAAGAATACATCAAATTCTTCATCCTAAGTGTGACCTCTGCAGACTAATCTTGCTAATATGTCAAGTCTAACTGGAACCAGGCTAGTCGTTTACATGTTTGTCAGTTATATACCGTTCCAGTTGCCCCAGGCTTGGTGTTGTAACAGGCTTCAGCAGCTCCAGATGAAGTCACAGATAAGAGTGACCAGGAGATGTATTTGGTGGTTTGTCATTGTAATTACAGGCAAACCAGTTTGAATTGACTGTGTCTAATCTGCAAGTCCTCATGTTTCATGTCCCAAAGGTTGCATTCCTCCTGAATTCTCCCCCATTACCACCACCCCCTTGTGTACTTTAAAAAATGCCATTAGGTCTAATTACTATTACATGCATTAAAGGTGTTAAAGAGAATGATACCGACATGCTTAAACTGTATTAAAGCTCCTATGAAAGTTTGTATTTGGCCATAATACAGATGGAAATGTATTTTAAGCCTTGTATGGTCTATAAAAGCAACGTGATTTTTTTCTGTTTAGTCATTTGTGTTGCCTATGTGCTGGTAGGAGATTGGCAGCAGTCAAACTGATATAAAAGTGAAACAATCTTTTCTTTTACAATCTCCTTAGAAATATTCCTGATGAAAGAAGTATTTCACTGTAAAGAGAAAGCAGGGTGATATTTCTGTTAGAAGATGTATTGCTGTCTATAGGGGGCACCAAAATCAAGACCACTGCAAGTTCCTCACCAGAGCTTTATAATGTCTTCACAGTAAGCTTTCATTATACTCGAAGGCATCACAAGTAAGCTTTAAAAGGTTCTCTTACTAAAACAAAAGGAGACAAGACTGGGAAGCAATATTTAGCGTGAAGAACTGAAAGTAGGGACAAATCTTCTCCTTCAAAAAGGGTTGGTGTAGTAAACACTATCAAAATTAACATGATCAAGCTTCAATAATATTGACATAGAAATCTTGCTCAAAAGTTAAATAATTGCACAAGCAGATTTAAAGCATTCAGTATTTATTTTGCTGCAGCTTCTTGCAAAAGATCTCTGATTGAGTTGGTACAGTATCATGTGACTCCATGCTTGTGCACGTCGTGTGGATTGTGACTCTGCTGGGTGGCCTGTCTCACTTGGAGCACGCGAAGCCCTGTCAGAGAGGGCAAGGGCTAGAGGGGTCAGGGGGCTCTGAACGCTGACCATCTGGCCCTTGGGGGGCTGGTTTCCTCACTGGCTGCCTTTGTTCACAGCAAACAATTGGGACTTAATCTGGGAGGAGATAAGTAAGGTCCCTGTGACACCACTCCTGTGCTCGGACAGGTTTTCCTCGGTAGACTTGAAGGAGACATCTCCTTCTCCCAGTCGTGTCTTTGTGAAGGCCTTGAGTTGGCAGAGGACATCTTCTTTGTGTGTCGGCTGTGTAGAAACCTTTAAAAGTTCAAACCTTAAATGAGCATTGATTAGACTCATTTACTTCCCTCATCAGGGAGTTTTTTTTTCTGGAATTGACAACAGTGAAACGGGCACATAACTTAGATTAATATCAGATGTAGGCTTCTGCTTTAGGGTGAACAAAAAATGCACTTCTGTTTGTCAAAATGAGTAGGGATGCTCGGAACTGGATTTTTTTTTCCAATGTCCAGTATGCTGATATTTTTAAAGTCATTGATGGAGAAAGCAATATTGGCATACACTCTTGTTTCTCATCATAAATTGTCTGTCCTGCACTGTAGTTTACCCTTTTACTCTGAATGTGACAGTCTGTTTCTGTTTTAAATAGATATAGGACAAGACACACAACATTTTATTCTAATGAAGTGGTTGAAACGAATGAGGGATGGTAACTTTACATTACTGGGGCATCACATATTGTCAGTATTAAAAAAATGTCTTTTACCCTTGATCCTATGGCGATATTTCCTGTGATTGTTGCCAGGTTGACTTGCCAGTTGAAATGAGTTGAAGCTAGAGGAGCATTTTCCAAACTTAAAAGAGAGAGAGGTCTGCTCCGTAGAAGCTGCTCCAAAGTCAACTAATGAAAATAATCACTACAGATGTGACATTTAGGGTCTGAACAAATGAAATGACCCTGGGATCACCTGTCACAAGTCATGTGATACAAGGTATCATTATACGATGGGAGAAAAATGCACTAATATGAAAACAACCACAAATGCAGTAGCAATTATACCACAATTGCATTGACAGGTATAATATAATTTTACATTACAAAATAAACATAATATTCAATCAATATATATAAAATCTAAGATCCCAGCCTGGCAATTGCTGATTTGGGTGGGGGTTCTCTGATTGGTGGCTTAGTGGATCCGTCAGAGAACAAAGATAAATTTGATACTGTTTAGAACTCCACAAGTTCATTGTATATCTGTTCATTCTAGATATAACATGGCATTGGTGGCTTGGTTTGGAGAGTTGCATTCGTAATGCAGATGGAATTACGTTTACAGAAACTACCACCAAAAATATTTGCAAATATATTCATTACTACCAGTACCACTAATTAACTTGGAATCCATTGTCTTACAATGCCAATATCTTGCCAATACAATTGTACATCCCTACACTTACTGGAAACAGTGGAAAATGATGTGTAAAGTGCTTACAGAGACTGTTTCTTGAAATAATAATCCCCATGTTCTGCCTGCAGACGAGCTGCTTGGTCAGTATTGTATTTTAATAAAATAAATGCCCCCCTGTCCATCTTTGGTTCTTCTACATTGCTTCTGTGTGCAAGACCTGCTGTGTGGTAAAGAGGTTTTCCAAAAACATGTCACCTCTTTTCTAAAAAGGCCTCACCGCTTTGTAAAAAGAGGACCATTTCACATCCATTTGCACATCAGTCACCAGGGTAACAGATTGATTTATTTTCTCACCCTATTCCCTTACTGTCATTTTTAGCACATCAGGACTCCATTTTTTAATACCTCAGCTTTGTGCCTCAGTGTTTCTGTCTATTTTCAGAAGGAACATGGTAAAAAAACATGCTGTAGCCATGAAACAGTATGTTGTACTCATGTGTTCTCTCCTTATTTTTCTGTTATGACAAAGCATTGTGTGATAGATCACACAGACTAACAAGAAGACATACATAACCATTGATTACCAATGCAGCCAGTAGCAAAGAGATCTCACTTTCCACTATAGCCACATATCATTTTAAATACTGATCAATGAGCCAAAACCTTTCACACCCTCACTGATTTTGCCAATACCAGTTGAGATCACAATAACAGAGTGGGTTTAGTCAACAGAGTGGGCAGATGCTTCCCTTGAGCCTTTCAGGGGTTCCCCTATAGTGGTTGTAGATCTGTGATCCTGAGTACAGATGGTACGAGGGTCCAAATCCCAACCCCATGCTACAGAGCTCAGAGCTATTGTTTTACACTTTTTTAACTCAAATGTGAGGTGATCCTGAAAAACGGGCAGTACAAAGAATCTGTCATTAATGGAGCTGGTTCTACTGCTAATGTTTACATAGATGGATGAGTAAGTCATCAAAAAACACCATATGACCAAAACAATGTTGCAGGGACCATGCTTTATATAAATTAACAATGATCAATATTGGGGTAACTCATTACCAAAAAGTTTGTTACATTATTGAAATTACTTTTTTGTGTGTAATAGGTCACTTAGTACATTCATTTGTTTAGTTAAGTAATCAGTTATTTGTTACTTTATTCATAAGAGAAACTTGTAACCAAACAGAAAAATGACCCTATGTCACTTTTCCTTTTGTTACTGCAGAAATGAACAGCAAGGTTTTGTTTCTCTCTGTCAGTACAGATTTGTGAGCCACGTGAGTGCGGATGCAAAGCTAGCAGATTCAGTTAACGCGATGACAGTTGGAATGGGAATACATTGTGGAAATATTTCTTTTAAGGTCAATTTTAGAGAAGAGGAACAAGAACAACATCAGCATTAAATGTAAGTTTAAAACCTTATTGTGTCATCGAAACTGTATGCAGAGAAGTAAAACAAAAAGGACATCTGCTGATCTCCTCTTGTTAATTAACTTTAAATAATTGATGTATTTTATTATATATAAGCCTTTACAGCTGTCATATCCACAGTTATTTTACAGCTGATGCTGTTAGTGTGTTCATGTCTCTTCTCTCTCTTTTTGGATAGCTGTGTTTTTACGCATCAACAATAATTCTCATCCACACTGATCAGCTGATGTGTTAGCTGAGTATTGAGTGATACACATCAAAAACAGTGTTGTAACATGCCTATTTATGTGAATAAACATATAAAGCCAATTACTATTAACAGAGGATCAGCAGCAGGAGGGAGGGTGGAGAACAATGTGTGTTAAATAAAAAATGGAAAATAATTTGTGAACAAATACTTCTATAAGATGGAGGAAAAACACACTTTTAATTACCTGTGTATGGGGAGACATCTGTATTTATCCCAAACTTAAACACACCCATGGTTTTCTCAAGCAAAATGGAGCAAAAAGGCAACCAGACTGTCAAAACATGAATAAACAAAAATCACCAAACTAACTGAGCTGCCTTTAGGACTGAATAACTTCTATCAGAGTACCTCTGCGCGAGTCATGGAAATGTGTTTTTTGCCCTGGATATATATTCATGTTATATATTGTAGACATGATCCAGTCACACAGGATTCAACACAAACATCCACTGAAACAAATGATTAGAGGTGCTGATGATGAGCTGTTACTACGAGGGATGGTCTCACCTGTGCATATGCTCGTGCAAGCGTGTTGTGCAGAAGCCTACACTCAAGCACAGCACTGCTCTTTCATCAGTATTCATCAACAGTACATTCAATAAAGATGTTAAAATAACATAAGGAATGTTTCTTAACACTCTCGTCAAATCACAGTAGATAAGCAGCAAATTTGAAGCTATTTTGTTGATAAGGTATTGTGTGGTAACAATTGTCCTAGAGTGTCGGAGTGTGGGATAGTCCTGACAGCGAGAGGTTGCAAGAAAAAAATGGCTTACATAGTGGCATTTAATCATTGGATGACTCATATCAGTTGAAGGGGTTAGTATGGGTGGATGACTGTCTCACACTGTGCCCTAACTGAACGTGATGCAATCAACAGCAAAATCATATGTAGTAAATGGAGTTCAAAAGAGCAGTGTTTCCATGAAAACGATCATCGTCATTTAAGTGAAAAATACACTTTGAGTCGACATGTTACCCTCATTGAATAACCTTGGGAGATTCATTTTGAAACAGCATGAGGAGTTTTGTTGCTTCAGAGTTGACAGTTTGTGATTATCGTCTAAATCATTCAGTAATCTTGAGTGCTTGAACTCACAGCAGAAGGGATACAGTGAGCAACATTAACTAAGGCTGAAGCCATGCTAAAATTTAAAACCTCAATCCAATATTGTTTAAAATCAAACAATATTGATGCAAGTTTCAAAACCACAGCAAAAAAAATAGTAATACCCAACATTATATGTTGTCTTGTTCTTATTTCCAATACCCAAATGCCTGCAAATGGCCTTCATTGTATTGGCTGTTTTTGTATAATAAAACCAGCAGTCATTTTCAAAAATAAATCATTAAAACTTAAGGCGTTTCTTTGCCTGTCTGCAGAACAGGGTGTGCTCTACTCATAAACTTCCACCCTGTCCTTTTTATTGATGGTTATGCATGCCAGGAACACTGTGCTCACTGATAATGACTGGATCCAAATAAAAGACAGATATAAATACTCGCTTTGTGTAATAGCAGTCACAAAAAGATTATATGTTGTTTTCTTTAACAGGAAGTCACATCTACTTGAAGACAGATGAGTTTCTGTTCTATTGAGTAGGTCATTTGCTCAGATTGAGTGTGTATCGGTTCACATATTCATCCAGATTGTGAGTATGGGATACACATTATCTTTTGGTTGTTGCTCTCTGTCTCTGTCTATGTGATTTCTGGTGAGCTAAAGTGCATCCTAGGAAGCTGAAATTTTCTCCTGTCAGCATTTTAAGCGACCATGTCCTTCTTCAGAAATGCTGGGTGGGAGAGAATAGATAAGGTCTGCAGAGGAACAGGGGAGGATGAGATGTTTGAAGAGATGGCAGAGAAGGTTAAAACAGATGTGGGAGTGATGTGGAGCCAAGTAAGGCAGTTGGATGCAGACAGCAAGTGAGATACAGGGTGACTCAAAAAGAACACTTGTGGCTGACCGTGATTAGAAATGACATACAGTAAGGAGGGTGTAGACTTGGGGGAGTGTGCACAAGGAAATGTGAGCCAAACCGTGTGTGTGTACTGTGTCTACTTGACAATTGGATCATTAAAGCCAATCTCACAAAGGCTCATGCCCCTCCCCCGGCTGAATGGAGATGTCAAAGGTCTGTGACCTCTTCCATTTATGTGCATTGATCCCTCTGGTAGGGGTGGGGCTTCCTCCTCAAAGCCCACCACCACCATCAGCTGTTATGTCTTAGTTTCACCTGCAGGAAGCAGAACAATCATTTCACTTTAATTCATCGCCAGTGTTCTAATTGATTTATCTTTGCTCTTTCAATCAAATTCAGTAAATCAGCCTGATAAAAACAGCTGTATTTATCTTTTATGATTTATGATCTAAATAATCTAAGCAGCAGAAATGCCCCAACTCACTAGAAACTAGTTGTTTTTCCAAGCACTATTCTAAAACAAAGTGATTACTTCAAGATTTTCAACTCGTCAGACAAAACAAGAGAAATCAATAAATTTGTTTTATCGAGGATTTGGAAGCATAAATTAAGTAAAATCTAGAGCTTCATTAATGCAAGAGATCTCCTGATACCATACCAAGTCCTCTTCACTAAAGAATACTGCTGACACTGTAGAAGTAATCATTTTATAGCATTTAAGCTTGCCAACATTTCAGCAGGTATGAAAAAACCTGGTGCGAAGTCAGCAGTTGGTGATCTTTTAGCATAAATAAGGATGACAAAAGTAGGACATACTATAAACTACACACTGCATTATAGCAGAGCCGAGAACCATCTGATGAATAAAACAAACTTTGAAAATAACTTAAAGATTGTATGATGATAGAGTATTCATAAATGTACTTGGTTTCAGTAACTTGGAAATAATTGTATTGATGTCAGTGATAATGAGTTCAGAAATATTAACAGCTTGATCAGACAAGCTGCCATAGATTTACTGAAGCAAACCTAAGTTAGCCTGTTTTATTACACCTTATGACACACAAAAAATACTTTTCAGCCACTGACAACAAAAAAATCCACCATTTATTTGGTTTTGTTGTCTCATGACTAATCAACCAATTCCGTTGTTGTGATGAGAATAGGTCTATGGTATTTGATACCCTGGACAACTGAGATATCCCTAGAAGATCATTTGCAGACCTGCCAATACATGCAGCTGGAAATGTCTGTCAAAAATTGTTTGAGCAGTCACCCACAGCTGGAAAAACAGTGTAAAGAAATTGCCAAATTTGGTTGTTTTAGATGTGGAAGATAGAGAACAAGTAAAAGTTAGAAAAAATATTAATCTTCATATATCTTTTACATTTTGAGTATTAAAAGCTATTATAAGTAAGAAGCTTATGACTTTTGATCAGCCTATTTTTATGGATAAGGTTTTTTTGGTGCAGTGCCTCGGTGCATTTCAGGTGTACTGTTCCATTAAAGCAAAATACAGGGCACTGCAAGAAGCAAGCAAACACATGTATTCACTCTGTCAAGTTTTACTCACTAGTAATCTTTTACAACTCATTTCAAGATATTCAACTTTAATGTTGGTATCAGTTAGGGTCTGTTTGGATACCCATGCTAAGGCAATACTCCTTAGATGGGGGTGGTGCCTAAAAGGCACTTTTTTGTGTCATGTGACTATAGAGACCAATCAGACGAACACAAGCTTACACACAGTCACATAACACAGTTTTGTAACAAACAGAAGTTGGAATGATGGAAACCGAACACAATTTTATTCATTGCTACCCTCCACACAATATTTGAAAGTCAATTTTTAAATTAAAATCAATTTAGTTTTGTTTATAACGATTTATATTTCTGTGCAACATAGGCTTACTTGTTTTTCTGTTGTTTTTTCATTTTTATTTGTAATTATGGAATAATTATCAATTCATACAAAAAACATGTCACATAAGTTTTTAATGGTTGGAATATCTCTAACATTCAATTTCTTTTGACTAAGATTTAAAACTAAACTCACTATAAGATCTGATGGTATAAAATAGACTACATGGCCAATAACAACATCAAAATCTTAAACATTCTAGAAGGTGATTGGCAGAGCTGTGCATGTTCACTAGTGTCACGATCCAGTTTGATTCAGTATCATGATGCATCATGATGCAACGCAGTAAGTAGTATCCTTGAATTTTCATATTACTTGACCAGGCTACTTTTTACATACAAAATACATGCAGTCAGATAAATATGAACGCCTTTACTTAATTAAAAATGGCTATTGAGATCAACTGCATCAAAAATGTCTTTTCATTGTACACCAAGTAAATACATTTCATAAGTCTAATCTTCCTATAGTTGTTTCTTCCCCAGTAACAAAACTGATACCGCAGTCTATCAGCAGCTTCTGCAAGATTAAATGATTATTGATGTAACTGCACTGATGCAGGTTCGTCTGCGTCCACATCACAAAGCATCAGTTAGTTAATTATTATCTACATCCCTAATGATTGGTATCAATATCAAAATCAGGATAAAAAAATGACAGAAAAAGTATCTGTACTGTATCAATTTGAAAAAGTCTGGTATTGCCCATCACTAGCGAGTAGCACTTAACCGAAGCAGCTACATCTCACTTACAGTACAGTTGATAGGTATTGGATATTTTGTTACTCATACTGCAAAGGCACCAGATGTTGGTGTCTATCTCTACTCAACAAGGACAACCTTATTATCCTTTTGTAAATGTTTTCTTTACTTATCACCAGTAATTAACGGCCCTTTTCTCTCCGTGTAATATCCTAAAATAAGATTTTTATCTGGGCTCATCAGTCCAGTGTGGTTTTAAATAAGAGTATACCCATAAAGTCACAACCTTTATCATGTCCACGTAGGTTTAACCCTTGAGTACCTATTTGGCTTTTTTCGGCCACAAAGAGGTGATAATTGACCATAACTTTTACTCTATTTAAGAGAGTGAAAACATTTTGGTGCAGCAGCTGAAGTTGTGGCTTAATACACCCAAAACAGGACCAAAGGATGTGTTTTAAAAAAGTACCCAAGGGTTAAACATGTATTGACCTCCTCTGCCTCTTGTTGTCACAGAAGGTCAGATGCTGCTTATGTCAAACAAACAGCCCTCCTCATACCTCTAAAATGTCTTTTACGCTACAGAAACTCCTCCTTGCTAAGGGTCTGACCATGAATTTGTGCTGTTAGGTGTCGACCCACCTCACACCTCTGTGTTTATGGCCTTGTTAGGAGAGAAGGTGAAAGGGAAAGGTTGTGAGGATGAAATTCCTTGAGGCTGAAGATAAAGCCTTTCTTTCACACTGTCTGATCAGAATGTGGCTCTGAAAGGTGCTTACAGTCAGGAAGGTAGGACACATGTAGGAGTGTAGGCAGAAAAAAACTGGCCAGAACATCCTGCTCTTTGTTGCAATGGAGGCCTGGGATGCTAATTGTGTGTTTTGTGTGTGTACATTTATGCATGAGTGGAACTCGACCCCGGTAGATGGCACTTCCTGTTGTCTTGTTAGTTATCTCTGATTCAAACATGCTCGGCTGTTATCAGTGACAGCTGGGTCTCCTGGTTGACCGGCCAAATGAGGCAATGAACCCAGTCACTGCATTTCTGTAACATTTATTAGGGTTGCATAGTCAACAGTTTTGCCTATATCCTGATATTCCCTAACTAGTTTAAGTTAATTCTGGTACACAGACTTTTATATTGTAAAAACAGTACAGAAGTTACCTCTATGCTTGACCTGACCCGTGGCTCTAATCGAGTAGTTCTTGATGACACACAAGGTCAGCCTGGCTTAACTCCTTTACATTTTGGTACCAGACACTTTGAATTAATCAACAGTATGTACCAGGGTGTTGTTAACGTATTTCACCGAAGGCCACATACTGCTTAGAAAAACATAAGGATAGCAGAGACATTTTGGTCCGCCTCAAAATACACCTCTTTGTGTATATACATTTGTAGAACCAATGTAGAATATTTGACATCAGCTCTTTCCAAAGGTAGCTTGACAAGGCAAGCAGCCAATCATTAAGGATCTTGGTGTGGCAAATCAGACTTCACTAGCCACTAGCTACTTGCTTCCACTGGATTGAGCCCTGATTTCCATGAGAATGCTACATGCAACAGAGAGGGAAGATGCTGACAGCTCCTCTTTAGGTTAAGACACAATACAAGAGTAAACTGCATGCAGCTGCCACATTTTGATAAGATGGTAGTAGTGATCAATTCTTTGTCAATTTGACCTTAAGGCAATATGGTTTGAGCTTCTATTTGCTACCATAGTCAATTTTTCCTTATACATTAGGGAGTTATGAATCGAGATTATGCAGTTATTTTGCATATTTGCCTCATATGTTGGCTTTAATTTTGGCAGTATCTTCAAATGTACCTTTATTGTTTACCTCATAATAACTGAATATTTGCTTTTATAAATCAAAGTATCATTTATTAAAGACTAAGATGTTGTTTTCCTTGCTTCATATTTATTTTTAGGACAAATAGACTGTAACCATGAGAGGAAAATGGAAATTTTAGTGAAGTGGAGGCTTTGTGCTCTTGACAAAGAATATTGGTATTGGCATCAGTGATCTTGAATTCAAGAATATCGGCATATTAGGTGTCCCTCAGTGTTGTTCCTCGGTTTTAGCATAGTAGTGGTGTAAAACAGTTAAGCTCAAGCTTCATTTCCAAATGTGGACCATGTTTCATTGTATACTTGGAATTTGGTGCAGGTCAATTTTAAGCAGACCGTGGGCCACAGCTGGTCCCATAGCCCAGATACTTCGCAAACTTAGTATAGACTTTTTCAGTGTTACCAGCAGAAATATACTGTTCATGGGCAGATGAGGTGATGGGATAGGATTGCCCCAGTATGCTTTATTTTATAGAAGTATTCTTTGTGTGTCTGCAATTTTGACCATAACTATTAGTAGAATGTCTTGAAAAGATGCTCAAATAAATTCACTTGTGTTTTAAAATAAGTATCTCTGTATTCAGTAATCACAGCAGATGATTGTTGAGGCATTTGGTTGATGAGGCAAGATGTCATAACAAAATGTTAGAGCCCTGGAGTGTGGGATAGTATCAACAGCAAGCAGCTGGCGATACAATTTTATACAACTGCATGAAAAACTGTTTTCCCAACAGGTCATTTATGGTTAAAAAAAGTTTTAGTGGATGTCTGTCATGTCCATAAAATGAGATCATATGGATCTAAAAAAATTATTGGAAAATATACTTGGGAACAGTTAATATGTTTAGGTAGCCCACCAAAGTTTCTTCCGCATATGGGAAACCCAGTGAAAATAATGCATTTGTTTTCATGATACTACTATTCTTTTCTAAAAGTTTCTGGTTTGAAAGCTGAACAAATACTTAAAAGTCAAGGAGTGACACATTTGTAACAGAGATACACTCATTTCTCTTTCCTTCCACCCCCAGATCAAAGTTGAAACAGCTTTCTGACAGAAATGAATGAAAGTTATCTGGATGTGCTCCTGAGTCGTTTGTCTGGAAGCGTGTCCAGAGCAAAGTCAAAGGGTCACCAGTATTGTCATGTGAGTGTGCGTGTGTGTGTGTGTGTGTGGGTGGGGGGAGTGATGGCATGTCAAGGTGAAGGAGGAATTTTCATCTCCTCATCTATTCACTGCTGTATTAACAGTTGGGCCTAGAAATCCCTGATACCCAAGTCAATGGCTTTGTCCACACATATTCCTGAAAATGTAACTAAACTAAAAGTAACTTTTTCTCTTTTGGTGCACTCTTTAAAGCACACTGTTGGAAAATTCTTCCCAGGTTGAAGATTTTTTTGAAACCCAGTTTTCAGTGTTTATGTGTAGACAAGAAAAAGGCACTTTAGACTCAAACTGTTTGTTCTCACTATGCACTGTTATGACTTGTGGCAGATGTTGCTTAACTTTTGCTGGTTTCAGCGTTGCTAACAGAACATGCTTACACATATTCACAGTTGCCTTTCCATTATGCTTCTTCTTTGTGCAACTCTCCATTGACACAGCCACCTGCTGATAATATGAATAATCTGATGTTATTGTTCACAGAAGGACTGTGTTTGTGGTCCTATTATTTCTTCCATTGAATCAGCATCAGCTCAGCAAATATGTCTAAGAATGCCAATTAACACCGGTTAACATGGTTGCAAGTTAAACCATGACACTGGTTTGACTTGGGGTTAGCAGAATAACTTGAAAATGAAATGGTCATCTCTAGGGATTGGAGTTAAGAAGATTATATTAATACCAATGCCATTCTCAGTTCTCCTTATTAATTCATTTTTTAATTGATTCTATGACCAGTCCATGTAGATTTTCTGTGTAAGAACAGTCTAGCCACGTGGGTTGTCATTGGCAACAATGTCAAACACATGCATTCCTTCTATTTAATGCTGTGCTGCATAGCTGCAGTACTGCCGTCACAGCCCATGCGGTAATGTTTCTGCTACCTGTGATGTCCATTTGTTTTAATGGAGGGCAGTTTGGACAGCTCATTTAGCAGAGAAGGCAGAGAGAGTCAAGCATCTTTGGCTCCAAAATATAGTATAATGTATGGGTGGGTGGGTGTGTGTGTGTGTGTGTGTGTGTGTGTGTGTGTGTGGGGGGGGGGGGGGGGGGGGGGGGGGGGGGGGGGGGTGTCTGTTTTCAAATTCAAGCACCCACGTGTAGACAAGGCCCTTGTCTTGCATGGCATCACAGAAGAATCACATCAGAAATTGCTGAACTCATGTTTCTCCTTTTTTTAGATCGACCTCTTGTATTTTTGTGTGCTCCAATACACCAATGTGCAAAGTGTGTGTGCAGCTCTGTGGAGAGCACTTAGTAATGATATATCATCATTCGTGCCATTGAAACCTGGAGAGCATCCAGCTGGGAGTTCTGTCTCACACAGTTCTGATGTGGAACAGTGTGTTCTTACAGGGTGTACTCCTGCCCACCCATCCCCTGTGCACTGATGCCGATCCCAGTGAAACGGTACAGTACTTGCAGCCAGAAATGACTGCCTCTGGAGTACACGTTCTTTTTAAAGGGTACAGTGTGTGCTGTGCCTCTGGCTGGATTAAAGGCTGTAGGAAAGTTAATGCTTCTGTTGGTTCATTTTCTTTGTTTTAGCTAATGCTTCAATGTCTGATCTTCTCACAGAGCCAAACAACAATGGATGATTCATAACAGGGGAGATCTGACATGACAGTTTGATACTTAGGCATGGAGGCATTGCTTCTCTGTGTTATTTAACTTTCATGGGATTTTTTGTCCTATAGACTAAGTACATTTCCAGAGAGCCTCCTGCTACAGCTACTATGTTTGATTTGAGGTGCCACAGTCTGTACCAGTGTTTGGGGTAATATGTCAGAAAGTAATCATTAGAATAGTCAGTCTTCTTCATTTTGTTGTTGTAAAGAGTTAGATATATACTTCAGTGATGTAACATAGTATTTTTAATGGAGGTAATCATTTACTGGAAATGAATTAAAGCCTCGCCACTGGTTCTGTTTCTCTCTAAACTATGAGCGGACAGTTGCATACAGGAAAAATTTAGCCCATAGGTATGTCAGTAAGCGTGTGTATTTTAACTTATTCATCTAGTGAGGTGACAGAGTGTTTGCTATGAGAAAATATATATCTGATGTTGATATTTTAAAAGAAAGACAAGGAAGCCTTCATTTTAGAATGGAAGTTAATGAGCTAATGTTGTATTGTTTTCATTGACAAGGCTGTGCTGTATGCTTTATGCCTCTTTCCCACTAACTATCAGATTGGGAGCATATTAAAGAGCTGTAAAGGTTATCAGGCCTGTTAATTTATTATAAGGCTCGGAGCAATAGAGGATATGTGGGCTGCCAAGGCAAAAAGTCAAAACATTCAAAGGCAGTTGTAGGTTATTTACAGTCTGAATAATATCCCAGTCATGCCCAACAAGTTGAAAAAAGGTTTAAGCTTTTGTCAACACAAAAGAAATCAATGTATTACTCTTCTGAGTGTGTTACGTGGTAATGATTATTATGACATTTTTTTTACAACGGTAGTATATCTTTGAATTAGTTTCTTTTTAGAATTTTTCATTTCTAAGCAGAACAGGTGCTGACAGGTAAAAAAGCAGAACATCAAGGGTGCTGAGCTACAGTACAGTCTTTGCAGTTATGACTTCAAAAGGGTTACGGTACAGATAATACCTTGCTGCATAAGGTCTGTATCATCTGTTGCAATGAGTTCAGATTAATCACAGTGCACCTCATGCCCAAGGGCAATAATTATATATGGCACATTTACTTAAAAAACCGGTGAAGTCATTGTAAGATGTTAAGAAATGGCAATGAAAGACCAAGAAAATAATAAATGGAATAAATAGTTAAATAAGTAGCTGTTTAGTTAAATAAGTAACTAAACAAAACAAAATTAAAATAAATAAAACAAAATGAATATAGAAATAAGTAGATAGACAAGATAATAATAACAATCATAATCATAATATAATACTTTAAATAACATTAGGTAAGTGAAATATATTAAGGAACATTGCATGGGAAATGAAAGACAGAGAGAGAGAGAGAGACATACATACATACATACTACATTTGTCCCCTTGGGGAAATTCAGGTATCCAGTAGCAATTAATGGAAGTCTATATATATATATATATATATATATATATATATATATATATATATATATATATATATATATATATATATACGCAGGTGGACTATTTGGATATTGGAGGTCAGAGTTATGTGCGCTTCCTTCTCACAATTTGTTCTCATGTATGGCAGTAATTTTTTATTGTATTATTCACTTTAAAAGGAACTTCGCTATAGCTGTATAATGAGAAGGCTTAACATAGAGCTGTATTTTGTGCACATTATAACTAAATATTTACTATAACATGACAATGTCAGGCTGTTTTCTTTCCTTTTGGTTGCAGTCAAGCTGCAGACTATGTGTTTCAACAACTGGAAACACTCAGGCTGTTTGCCACATGTGCCACACCACTACCACAAAATCAGTGCATTTTCACCCAGTGTGCCGTCCTTAAATCTCTTTGCCCACACACACACACACACGCACAAACAACCTCACAGTTCATCTCACTTAGGACATTCATCCTCTCACTCTCCCTCTCTCCCCCATATTGACTCACAAGGTCAGTGTGTGTTTTGATGCTGCCTGGCTTTGCGGGGGAGAGTGCTGTCAGTAGCGGAAGACTTTTTTTCCATATAGGCTGTCACAGATTGTCCAAGGCTACGGTCACCAAGACCTAGTCCTGTGTGCTGTGAGAACTCAATGTTCCTCTGTGGTAGGGGAGGTCATTCTCTACCTTCGTCTCTCTATTCATTCTTTCTGTGGGCATATTATCGGCTCAGGTACAACAAAAGTCAGTAACTGTCTTTTATTTGTGCTGAGTCCTTTTCTTGGCATGCTAGAAAGTCATATGAATAGGGAAATGTGGATAAATCTTTGGTTTGACTTAACAGAATTCAGAGTACATGCAGGTAATGAGAGAATAATAACAGATGAACAGGAAGATGATGTGAATCATTTGCTCATACGGATGTGAAATCTCCCAGTCTTAGCCTAGTAGAATAACAGTCAGATTGTAAGTCACCTGATGGGATAGTGTCTTTGGAATTATGGCTTTAATTTCCTCTGTAGGTTTTCTATACATGTGTAAAGGAGTGCTGTAGGTGGTTTTGCTGTAAGGAAGAAATGCTTACACCATATTCGGCTGTGGTACTCCATTTGTGACGTGATCATCCTGTCTCTGTCTTTTGGTGAACTCATCAGTACAATGTGATTGTTTCTTACGTGCAGTTATTTCTAACCATTTTTTTGCCAAAGGTTTCTCAACAACCCTGACAATTCCCAAGACATATTTGTACATCCTATATTTGCGTGAAACTTAGCAAGCAGCTAAAAAAATGTATTCGATACTGTGACAGGCTCTTTCAGTTACCTTTCCAGTTTTAAGCTAACCATCTCAACTTTCAGCAGGGCTGCTTGGTGTTGCAGTGGTTAGCTCTGTCGTCTCAGAGCAAGAGGGCTCCTGGTTTGATTTCTAAATCATTCCTAAACTACTCCTCACTGCCCACGTGTGCATTTACATGTTATAGTGCAAAAATAGGCCATTTGCCAGAAATGGAGCCCACAGCTATAGCCCAAACTGGGTGGCGGGTGACCATATTGAACCCCATTCATACTTGTGAAAAGACCCTGAAATTACCCTTGCTTTTCCAGAGTGAACAAAATGTGTTGACGCAAACAACTGAGTTTTTCACATGGACTTTACCCAGGGTATTTTCTTTTGCCCCACTAGAAATTTTTTCTTTTAAAGTCTGGGTGAGCTAAAGTGTTCACACAGCAACAAATAATCAGGGTAATTAAAGGGGAACCTTGACAGTATAGATTAAACAGCTGCTGTTGCGGGAGAAGTTTGTTGGAAGAGTAACGTGAAAGTGTCATTTCCACCGAATATTGTCAAGGTTCTGTGGCTCATCGTCTCAAAGACGATCAGCACGGGGTCTCTCACACATACACAGAGCCTTCTGACACTGCTGTGAGATATGAAGCCAAAACACTGCAGCTTTATTCCTCCGGTGTTATCATCATGAGCGTAGTCATACTGCTTGATTGTCACGAAAGCGTGCAACAATGATCCTCTCAACTCCATCATCAGTACTGTTGATACACTTTTAAACATGTATCACTGGATATAAATTTGTGGTCATAAAATAAAGCTCTGCTGCTTTGTCCGCTATCATATAATAAACACTGGCTGCATAATTTTGATGTTGTGTCCTGCCTACCAGTGACCCCCCCTGCCCCCCTCCACCACTTCCCCCACCATCCAGTAGAGCATATTCCCTGCTAAGAGGAGCAAGTTTGAACAACCATGTCAGGGAAATACCCAGGTGGGCTCCCTGGACATTATCCTGATAATGTCAGGGTTGCATGTGTGAAAATGGTTTTAGACAACATTTGACAGGCTCTGGTCCACCTGATAAAGAACAGTGTAAAAGAAAACCACACCAAATGAATGAAAATGGCAACAATATTGCAACTTCTCCCCCAGAAGCCGCTAAACTTTATATGTAGAAGTGAACTTTAAATCACATTTTGATCAAAGCAGCAAGTAACCACATTCAGCACAGAAATGTGAATGTCCAGATGAAAGAAGGACTTAAGGCTAGCAGTGCTGGCTGTTGATTTTGTGATCAAGTCTTGTATAAAAAAGTATTCAATAACAGGGTTCTTTCGCCTTGTGTGGGTGATCAGGGCTCAATTTCAGCCCAGGGTCCATTTGCCACATCTTTCCCTGCTCCACCTTTCTGAGTCGCTCCACTGTCATTTAAGGTCAAAAATGCAATCAAAATAATCTTTAACCAAAGTATTCAATAATGACTTTTTTTCTGAGTGCTTTATTTACTTCAGATTGATAAAACTTGGCTGATAAATACAATTTTACTTTGCATAGAGCAGAATCTGAAATATTTTGCCCAGGAAAGTTTTTTTGTTAACATGTCACTTCACCGCATGAGTTTAAGAGGCAACACCATTGCAAAAGCTCTCCTTACACATACATATACATTCCTGCTTCATTTACTTTCTGAAAAGGGGGGATCAACTCATTCCTTCGTGGTACCTTCGCAGCATTCAAGTAAAAGAGAAATATATCTCACACCAGTATCTCATAACATGAATTTATATGAGCCCTGTTCCAAAATGTGCATAGATGATATAAATTTAAAGTAAAGGCTATATAAAATTACTTAGTGATAACTCACAGCATAGAGCAAGGCTCATCTGAACCTAAGTTATACAGACTTACCTCATAAGTGCTGGGTCTTATTTAACTTTTATTCTGCCTGGTTCATCACATTTTCTGAAAAGCTTTGTCTAAAGTGTCACATCTGCCAGTCTGTAAAGTATCTCATCTCTTGAGGGGATCAGAGTGGGATGAAGTGCAGCAGGTCTGAAAGGGTTTACTGTCACTTTTTCTCATCAGCAAGGTTTGTGTGTGGGGTCAGACCCTCAACAAAGAGTGACTGTTCCTCCATTGTCCCATTAAGACAAAAAAGAATCCTGCTGATGCTGTGGCTCTTGCTGCAGTAAGAAGGACTGATAGGATTTAAGTGTGGGTCCTGTCACCGATGGCAACCTGGTTCTTATTAATAGGAGGGTGGGGGGTAATGACGGAGATGTGGCAGGGGGGTGGCGGGGGTTGGGTGCTGCTGATGCAGCAATGCCGCCTGGGGTCAGGAAGAGGGGCATGATGGATACAGCTGATCGCCTGGTAAGGAAGTTTGGAGGGAAAAGGGAGGAGGGTCCTTCATCAGAACATTAAGAGGCCCCTTTGTTGAGGTGTCACTCAAATGGATTCAAGTTGGTTGGGACTTTTTTCAGAAGGAAAAGAAAGGAGAAGTTCTATTGTAAGCAGTTGGTCTCTCTCTGGATGCATAACACAACAGGACCCTCTCTTGTGTCCTCTCCAGGAACTTTTAAGTCAGCTTTTGCCTTCACTTTTTGTGGGACTATTGGCAATTGTTGCCTATCACGGATATTGAAGACTGATCATTTCAATCACATGAATGTAGCCTGAAGGACTGTTGAAATGTGCTTCAGTGAAAATTTTGACATTTAAACTTTTTTAATTATGTTTCTGTTTCTATTATAGCAGAGATCTAGAAAATTTTAATTATATTTGCTCATATTTCATGCAGCATGTTCTGCATCAGACTAAACCCTTTTCTACAACATCAGCACTAAGAAAAACATTCATGGAAAATTTCATTTAAAAAAAGTTGGCTAATTTGAGCATTGTTGGCCTTCCTGGCATTGTTCAGACGTTCATATGAGAATAAGAAAAATACAAGCAAGAATTTAATCTGGAAGGAACAGCATTATTAAGTGCAACAAACGCAAGGCAGTGTCTAATTTTTTTTAACTGAGCAATCAACAATAAACCTTGTCAAGTCACCTCAATATCACCGCTATAATTATCATCATATCAAGCATCAACATACTCAGTATGATATTACAATTCTACAAATATTTGTATTTTATCTAATACAGGTTTCTCAAAGATTTTTAGCCACATCAGATAAACCTTTGTTAGAAAGTAAGAATAAATAAGATAATAGATGAGCCTTAAAAGAAGATATTGTCTTTCCATTGACAAGCTGCAGTTTTAGAATCTACACAAAATAACCATTACTCTCATGATTTTTATGTAATTGTATGTAACTAGCAAAGTTAAAGCAAATGTCAGGCTATCATACAACTACAATATGGCTGACTGCTACATCACTACCTCCAAGATTCTAACTTTTATTTAGCTGTCTTACCTCGTCTTTAGACTTTCTTCTCAATGTGATCAGCCACCTACTTTAAAATTTACTAGTAGAGCATTTCCAGTTGTGTTTTTTATAGCAGAAAAAATGTTAAAACCTCCTGAGATTGTTTTTTTTCTGACCTTATATTTAGCATTCATTCAAAGATCCTGTTTGGAACAAGGGAAGTGCTGCAATGCTTATTTATTTCTGTATCACCCTTTGGTAAGATGACCCTTTTGAAACCCCCCTCAGTTTGACTGACGTGCTCTGTGGAGGCAGGGTGAAGTGCAGCTCGAGCCAGCTCCTGGAAACAGAACCTGACCCCCTTTTGCTCTCTCTGTCATCTGATAAGAGCCAATGTTTTGATAGTGTTGGCCCTCTCAACGTGATCCATGCCTCTCCTTTTACACCCCATAACAAATAGGGCTGTCTAAACAACAGTTTACGGCAGGGACAAGGCCTGGTCAACCAGCATCAAAGATCTGCTCTCTGATGAGCCATTAGGTGTGGACCAGATGTTAAATGAAGCTGCTGATGTCAGAAGATTTTTCAAAGCAACATCAAATACTTGGAGTAAGTTAGGTTTTGAGTGTTAATTACAACGCAGTGGTCTTAATGTTATCTTTTAAAAGTGAAGACCAAATAATAATTCATTTCTGACTCAAGATTGTGATTCCATGAATTTATCTTAACGGCTCTCATTTTGACCTATCGAACTTATTCTCACGCTTCAAGTTTTCCTCCCTCCTCCCCTCGTCTTGCCCTTTACCATTGACCGCAGTTTGACCACAGCTCGTGACAGCTTTACAGTATGAAATAGAACTCACCGTTGTCGTACTCAATATGGCATCCCTGAATAAGTCCATAAATGCATTAGGGTCCTGTGTCCCTTTCTGTTGTTTGATCGGAGGTGAACTGGCGTTCAACCCGGCAGAGTTGTAAAATGCAGATTGGGTTCACTGACAGGCCTTCCGTTTTATTACACAGTCATGAACAGCATTGTAAACTGTCACTTGTCCTTCACTTTCATTCAGTTATTTCTATCAGGGAGAAAAGCCAAGAGAACTGATCGATCTGTTCACTGCCTGTGCCATCAATCAACCCTTGTTTTTGGAAAGACTTTGATGAATTTAAAATGCAGAAGAAGAGATCTGTGCTCAAAGGTCATTGGTTTTTGTTTAGTATAGAGAAGAAAATATGTCCTGAAGTTGAAAAAACATGAATGAATTTTACTTGTTGTGTTATCAGCTTGTATAAATAGGCAGCTTTGTCAAACATTGTTTTTACAAGTTTTTTATTGAAGTTTTATTATCTATTAAAAAACAAAATGGCTAAAATGATTAAAAGGTGGAATATCATTCTATTTTGCTTGTTATTACAGCAATTAAATATTTTTTTTGTTGTATAATCAAAAGAAATTATAGATGAGGTGAGTCACCGTTTTTGGCTCTTGAGAATTGTTATTTATATTTGTCTCCATTTAAGCACTAAATAATACCATTACTGTCAAGGAGAGGTGCAAAAAATGCAACCCCAAATGTCATGTGCTCATGTTTTCCTCATTATATTTCCAGAAAACAAAAACACACAAAAAAGATTAACTTCAAATCGGTTGACTTGAAATTTGTACTTCTTAGCTGTATATTATTAGATGAATTCAAAACACACAGAACATATTATTGATATTTTTGTTGTTAAAGAAGATAAAGATGAATATATACACATATTCAGAGTTGTGATTAAATGGAGGCTTAAGGAAAAAAAATCACTTGAAAGTCTACTCTTAACACTGCTGTTTCTTTGACAAGCATCATCTCTTAGCCTGTTCATTCTTAGTACAGATAAACACAACTTATGCACCATGGTCTGTTCTCTGACTAAGCCCGCTGACAGTGATATCAGACTTACTTTTGTTGAACAGAGTCAAAAAAAGAGGACCATTGGCTGTTTTGCTTATTATCAAATGACACATAAATGGCAGCATGAACTGCGTTATTCCACATCACCAACATTACATGCAATTCAACTGTTGATCATATACACATTTCAGTTGTGATCTTCAAACAGTATATTGTTCACCCCTAGTATTAATTGTTTTAATATCATTTATGCCACAATATTAAAAAATGTTTATATATATATATATATCACACATTTTTCTGATCTCATGTTGCCTAAGTGGTGTCAACAGATTTTTCCATTCAGCTTCTCCTCCTTGCTCTGCATTTTTCATTGCAACAGTTATCTGATTGGTGGACTCGTGCCATAAATGCTGCCGGCCTTTGTTTGTGGCTCAGATTTAGTTTAAGGTTAAACGCCTTGCCCTTAAACTCATCCACAGGGCCAGAGTGTGTGGCAAGGTCAGCACTCCAATCAACCTGGTGTTAACACAAAGCCTGTTTGTCCTCTAATGAATTAGCGCTACAGTTCCTCAGCCCCTCGTGGGCTCTCCCAACACTGCTGCCCTTTCACACGCACCCCCTCGGCCCTCATTTTGAAATGACTTTTATAACTGGACAGTAAACTTCCAGTGGCTTAATGATGATGACTTCTTCATCTGCCCAAATGCTCCTTTTGTCCGCCCCTCCTCAGGACAGGGACCCTGCCCCCGATCCCTCTGGTCACACCAGGCCTTAAACCCTGGTTCACCCCACTTTATAGTTCCATAGATAATCCCACAGAACACACACACACACACATATGCTCATGTACACACTCACACACACACAGCTTCAGGCTATTATCTCCATTTAGCCCTGCCTGGTCTCCTTCTCCATCTCTTTCTCTGTGTCGCTGCCGACTTCAGCAATGGCATTCAGCTGGAATGTTTGCTTTTGTTTGTGTTGCCCACTGGAAAGCCTTCAATGACCTCAGCTCATCTGCTATCCTCACTAGCACTGATTTGCACTTCAGGTCCCAGCAGGCGTTCCTGAGCAGCGGGGGTAGGGTCTTTTTTTTGGAGAAGGTTGTGGGACTTTTTATAAGGAAATTAGAGCCGTGGATTGCCAAACAGCAGCGCTACTCTTCACACCCTTGGCGTCAGGTAACGCAAGTGACGCGGGGAGAAAAGGGAGCCCCGTTGCGGGAATTTTCACATAGTGGCAGTTTTGTTTTCTTATTTTGTTTTTTGACAGTAGAACTGCTGGATTGTTTTCTTATTTTAAAAGAGAGCAATTAGCACCTCTGGTTGCTGTACTTCCTGCCCACCTGATACTCATCTCTCATTTCTGATTTGTTACTCGTACCCTCTCATTTTCTTACCATTTTAATGCCTCAGACTGCAATATTTTCTTTTCACTAAAATTCAACGTAATATAAAATAATGGGAAGGTTAAGGGCAGGGAGATATGATACAAAAAGATGCTTCAGTGTTTTTTGCGTGAATGGCAGTGCACTGTATGTGTCTCAATATATATTTAAAGAAAGAAACAGCATATGTATCTTAAGTTTTTTTCTCAATATAATTCCAGTTTAAGTAAAAAAAAAAAAAAAACAGTTGATACATGTTCATTGCCAGGCAAATAGAAGTCCAAGAAAATCAAATTTTGGTCTTTTTTTAACATTAATCAAAAATGTAGTTGAAGTCCTTTAATCAAGACATTCACAGCATTTCTTTATGGAGAGGTAGAGATTAATATTTAAACAACATCAAAATAAGGATACCTATGAGGACTTAACAATATATAGTTTTTACATTGAAACTGCGATGAGCAAATGCACAATAGTCACATCATAGTGTGAGCAATCTCAGTCATGTGACTCAAAGCATGCCGTGTTGCCATTCACTTGTTTTCTTGGTAGTGGGAAACTGAAATTGTTATGAAAATTTAACTTTTTTCACTTTAATGTCCAATATGGGCTGTCTAAAAGGGTGTCAGAAAGTATGGATGAACTGATTTGTTGTGATAATGTGTGATAAAAGACTGTACCAATATTGATGTTTTACTAATTAATCGTTTATACAAATGCATGGCATTTGTTCTGTACTGTAGTTCAGCCTCTGATCACTAGTTGGCAGCAGGCATTCAGCCTTTTTATTTACCATCTCTCCATTACATTTACTGTTAATATTTCTGTGACAAACACTTAAGATTATCCATGAAGCAGGGACTATGCTTTATACAAATGGCATAAATTAGAAAATGAACCGTATTTTTTCATTTGTAGTATACTGTGGGTTTTGAAAAACATTTTTCTTTCAAAAAGTAGACTATTAATATATAAGTAGTAATATTTAGCCCTGCTTTAAGTATTGTGATACATCATTATATAGTGTATCATCACCCCTGTCTTGCAGTATACACAAGATTGGATTTTTGTTGTATGTAAATTTATAATTATTGGTAGTATTTATTGTAAACGATGACTTTACTAAGCAGTAGTCATGGCATCAGTTGTTTACATCAATATAAAATATATTGTTATCTAAAAATGTTTGACCCATTTCTTCTTTGGCTGTTTATTCATATATGCTGAAAAAAGTGGCCATGTGTAACAGCAGCTGAGTCAGCCAAGGCAAAGCAGTGACGCTCCAAAGAGAGAGGGACATTCCCTCCTCTCCCCAGCCCCCTTTCACATTTAAGATCCCAAAGCCAAAGATCTCCCAGAAGCCCCCCCACAGCTGCTCCCGTGACTCGTCTTTCCTCAGGTGGCAGCGGCAGGGATACTTCCCCTTTGTCAGGGACTTTAGCGGGAGCTCAATGCAGCGGTGAGGGATGGGCTTGGGGGGCGGGCGACCATTCAATCCACACTCTTTTGTTTTTCTGCACGGTGTCTTTTGAGGCTAAAGAAATGCCGGGTTTACTCATTATCTCTGTTTTAAATGGGCTATTTAAGGCCAGCCATGTCAAAGTCAGGGGCTGAGCGATAAATCACTGACAGTTCTTTCTCCTCAGTTGAACTTGTGGCTAAATGCAGATTGACCATTAAAGAGATTTCACTTTTTGTTTCACCTAATAACTGTTTATTTTGAATATTTACCATAGATTTAATCAGAGGTCTGGGACTGGGCAACGTAGACTGCAGAAAATATATGCTGCATCCTTACAAGTAATGTTATATGACCACAAAGTAGTTATTTGTCATGATTAGATATGAAAGATTTGAGAATGAGATGGGAAGATGAGAATGAATAAGATTTTATTGATACAAATGCCATTAGTGATTCTGCTTATCGATTTGATTCCTTTATCGATTCCTGCTGATTTTCTCTGTTGGCAAATGTTGGTTTACACAAGTGTTCAGTGGAAACAATGTCAAACACACGGCAATCCTGATATTTAATGATGTGCAGCATAGGTAAGTGCTTCTGCAAGTTATTGGAGTTTCCTCTAACTGAAAGGCAGTAAATGGCTTTTTGAAAAAAATAATATTAAATAAGCCACAACTCTGACCTCTTCTGTCTGCCATGATTTTTGACTTCTTTGTCGACATTTCTTTTGACTGCCTCTGATGCAAGCCTGACATCTTCAATTTGCAAGACATGCAAAACAAACTGAAAGGAATTGATAAGCAAAAGACTAATGATACTGATTCCTTGAGCGAGTTATCGATTCTCAACTGGAATTGGTTTTCAATTCCCGTCACTGTGTATGAAGGCCCTGCCATAATGTGGATGGCTGGGGTTCGGTTTGGGTCTTTTTCCTTTGTCCTGCAGTTCTTCCCCCTCCAATCTATCCACTGTCTTTCTTTAATTGAACAAAGCATGAAAAGAAAAACAAATTGTAGCTTTCGGGCACAAACCTGCGATCTCCAGAAGTTCTAGTTTAATGAAAAAAACACTCTACTATTAATGAATGAGTATGGCAATGACCTGGTGAGAAACCGGGGTTCTGTGCTTCAGTATTGTCAACAGTTTATAAAACCCACTCACCAACGTGACCAGTGTTTTATGAAACTCATGATAAATGGATATTTGCCTGACAGGGACAAACTATATCAGGAAGAATAGCCAAATTTGCCTGATAAATTTTAAATTCCTCAAACTTAATTGAACATGTATATTTTTGTTAATTAACTCTCAATTCCAAATTTGTAAATCCTTCCGCTGTTCTACTAGATGTTATGTTGTTGATATCCTTTCAGTTATGAGATGTTTATTTTGTAAACATATCAAATTTAAAGTAATTTACCCCTGTATTTCTATATCTCAGATGCAGTGTTTTTAAAAATGTTCTAATAATCTAATAATAATAATTAATTAATAATCCATGTTATCAGTTAGTAGAGAGGAACTTAGTGATCTTCAGTTGTATTTAAAACCAAAAGAGATAACACTGATTAAACTGCACACGTACTTTCACAACTTTTGAAAGAAATTGTGAAACTGGCAAGAACCTCCTCACTTTTCCGGATGTTGCCAACGTACTAGTGCAATTCAGTCAGTAAACTACTTTTTTCCTGCAGTTTTTGCAATTTACAAACAATAAATTAGTCATTATTGGGTCTTTCGGACAATCTATTTAGACTAAACAACTCAAAATGATTGTCTTTTGGTGAATAAACATCTCACAGTTAAAGGTTTTTACTGTGAAGCAGTCTTTAATGAGCATTAGGCCAGCCTTTTATTTATTCACTTTGGATGGAATTGGACTTATCTAGAGCTGGGCAATTAAGTGGGTTTCTTGTGTTGTCTTTTCTTCATTTATATCTTTTCATATGTTTATGTTTGTTAATGTATATTTCCATTTGTAACTTGTTCTCTAATGTTTAGAAAAGTACTATTAAGAGTGTTTAAGTTCAATGAATATTCAGAATCATGATTTTTGCCATTGTCGAGCAGCTCTGGTATTAATTATCCTGCATCTTGTTAGATGATACATCAATATTTCTCAAAACCTTGATGTGTAGTCCTTCCCCAACACTGCTACAGAATCCCTCATTGTCCCATGTGTGGTCTAAATCATCAACAGCCGCTCACATTTCACAGTCAAACTCAAGCCCAATGTTTAGACAAATGTGGCTGATGAGGAGAAATGACTGTATGAGCGCACTGTAAGGGCTAATGGGGGCCCTGATTGGCTGACATGATGGTTTACAGCGGCCCTCACACTCATATAACCCTAATATAACCATTGGAGAGGAGGTGAGAAGAGCTGCACACAACTTGATTAAAACAACTGTTGACTGTGTCTGTGGTAATGAACTGGAACAGCAGAGACACAGCTCAGTGGAGCAAGAAAGTATCAGCTATAAGAAGAGAACTTAGCATGGAGAGGATTTATTTCAAAAGTAAATGTGATACTTGATGGCATAAGCAGCTTTCAGAGTTGACAAAGCTTGAAATACTTCAATACTTATCAATACTTTTACTTAGTTTTAAATATCATGTTTTCTTAAAGCAGTGTAATGTCTGTTAGGTCATCTTTTAAGGATTTTTTTTTCCTTTTTTATGTCTTCAGAGGCAGGGCTGTCTGTAGGGTCGTAAACTGGGATGAGAGGTTAGGGGTCAATCCTTAGAAAAGAAGCCACAGATCAGATTTGAACCTGGGCTGCGACCTCTGAGGCCTACAGCCTTTGCACATGGGGCACGTAACATACAACCAGGCTGCTGGTTCTCCGTAATCTTTTTTATTTTGATGATCAGTAGCATATTGGGGTGCTGGTATGGTGGAGTGATTTGCAACCGTGTACATAACATGGAGGATCTTGTCTTGTACGGGTGGCCCAGGTTCGAGTTTGACCTGAGGCCCATTTGCTGCATGTCTTCCCGTACTCTTTATCCCCCTTTACAGGTCTATCCACTGTCTCTCCACTTATAATAAAGGCCAAAAATCATATAAGTATGCAGGAATATTTTTTATATTTTATAATATTTGGTAATTAGAGCAAGAAATTGTTCAATATTCAGCAGCAAAACTAATAATTCAGACAGCTTGCAGACTACAAAAGACACTTAACAAATGGCACTTATGGTGTCTATTTTTACAGACATGTTAATGAAACAGCTCTTTAAATAGTAACATTTTCACTCAGATTGTGTGAAAGCGTGAACATCTCCTTGTGAAATGAGAAATTTAGACATTATGCAGGACTTTGCTTGCAATTTATGCAGTAGAAACAAGAAATTACACAATAATGGTCACTTAAAAGGTTGCAGTAAGCTAAAGAAAGGGAACACAGTCTTAACTGCACCAATGCACGGCAAACATTTTGCTTCTGAAAAGGACAAGAGTCTGAGACTCTGTAAGTCGTGGTAAGAGCTGAGTGGAGTAGCTACTCGTCGTGTGGATGTGAGGTTTCTCAGACTTTTTATTTACCTGACAAATTCTTGCCAACATCAATTAGTCAAGCAAGGAAACACACACATGAGCCTAAAGTAAGGCTGTAAGACTGTAGAGCTGGGAATAATATCAAGTTTATAAGATTTACTTTTATGTTGATTTATTTTCAAACACTAAATAAGGTAAGACGATATAGAGTTAACCAATAATGTTGTTTAAAGGGTCTAGAAGCCAGGTTGTATGCTTAGTAAAATATTGTTAAGAGTAAAAACCATTAACAGTAGTATGTTTATACAGACCATATGATAATCATTTTGAATGGTAAATCTAAATGGTTTACTGCAATTTAAATGAAGTTTCTTTTAACACAAACTAAAAGTTTATTTTATGTTATTTTATGTAAATGTTGATGCAATCTAGCTGCCTGTTGATAAAAATGCCAGCATGAAATGTACCCCTTGTGAATTCGAGTTTGCATTGTTTTTGCTATTTAGTTTTATAACTACTGAAATGATCAGGACTTGCGTAGTGTGTATCACCATTCAGATAAAAAAGAAATATGGCTTTTGATTCATATTTCCCAGAAGTTTAGAGAGTCTGATGATCCACAGTGTGAGGACACAGTAAATGATTGATTAATTATATGAAACTAGTGTCAGAAACACAAAGTCCCAACCGTGTCCTCAAAGTACAGATAGACTTGGCCATGTGACAGCTGCTTGTGTTTACCTTTCAAAGTCAGGACAGAGAGGTCAGTGGGTCTCACATGCCGGAAACATTGGAGATGAAACATCCGAACTTTAAATGAATTGTTTGTCATTAACTCCTTGATAGAGTGGCCAAGGCACAGCATTTTAGAGTCCTATTTAAACAACTTCATGTTTACAAGTTGTCGACACGTGCGTGTTTTTTTTAGTTATGTAAGACATACTTTGCTCCAGATCAGCCCTCATGAGTGATTACCCCGTCCATTTAGTAATATATGGTATGTGATAATGTATGATAAGGGGCTGGCTTTGATCACTAATGACATATAATCCCTAACATCTGCTTGCGCCTGTTGATTTGCGGTGCATTTCTGTTTGTTTATTTTGACCAGATGAGCCCCTGGTATTTACAGCCAGAGTAAAAGCCCAGTGTGGGGTCAATCCCAGGCAAAGTCGAGACAAAATGCTCAGGCTGACCTAACACTCCTCCAAGGAGGGGCCCAGTCAGATCAAAAATCACATGTTTATATTTATTAGCTGACCTGCGGTACAAAATAAAAATGGCAATATGTCTTATCTTTTAAAAAGATTACAAATGGCTGTCACAATTTGAGAATTATAAACCTTTAAATTTAATTCTTGTAGAATCAAGATATATCAAAAATGGTTTGATAACACAGGAGTAAAAGAGAAGTCATAAACAGCCAATATTGGGGAACTTTTTTTGAACAGAATTTGATAGAATTTTCAGGATTGGTCAGAAATGGGTCAAGCACCATTCTGTTAGATTTTGGTCAGGATCCAAATCTGGATGTGGATCAGGGATTTTAAAAAAGGATTTGCTAACATTGCAAGATAGGGCTCTTTCCCATATTTTTGCTGATAACTCACTAAGTTCTCAACAGACTTTGATGGCATTTTAAGGGAATGTCGGGGATGGCTCAAGGAGGGAAGTTAGATTTTAGTGGTAATCTGAATCCACAAAGAGATCCAGGATTTTTTTCAAGGATTTATTTACAGTGAAGGTGAAGCAGTTTTCCACATTTATGGCAAGTCTCACTCGACAATGTTAAAAACGCCTCGGTGGAGGTTTGTGCTTTTGGAGCATCTTTATAGTTAGACATAATTTTGTCAATGGTTCTTGCTTCAAACAATCCTTTACATAGCATTAGAGCAGGCTTTATTTCTTTTTAATTCAACATAAACTTGTGAAAGTCAGGGCTGATGTTAATAATGATTTTTGAAAAAGCAGTTTAGCTGATTGCAGGAAATGATGACATTTTTTTAATGACTTTTTATTTTGCAGAAGTCTCCCTTACTGCCAACATATCTCATGTTTGTTCATGAAAGTAGATCAGAGTTTGTCGAAACTTTTCTGCCTAGTTGACAGCTTTTCGTCTGAATCAGCAGTTAGTGTGCCTGACACAACTGTTAAACATCTGCAGCAAACATCTGTTCAGGCTAAATCACTGCTTAGAAAAACTGTACCATACAAACAATGCTGTTTTAAGCCATATCTAATTTAAAATATGTACATTTGAAAATCCTCTTTTTATTGGCCATCTCTACATCATTTTCCCTATTTTCTCACAACTGGGGTCCTCTTGTCCCCTTGAATTGACTTCTGATAAAGTAAAAAGTGTGAAAGTGAAAGTTTAAATAATAGATCCCCTGGCCTCTCCCCTGGAAAATAAAAACTTCCACCTGACTTTGTGCCCACGGCGGACCTCTTGGCGTGCTGGGGGTCACGCGTGGCAGGGACGCTGAGGGGCTCTTGAGCTATAGCAGAGAAATGCAGGGCAGGCAGAGAGAGGGGGCATGTCTTTGTCCCCCCACCCGTCCCTCTCTGCAGCTCCACAGGCCTCCAAAAGCATCTGTCACCGCAGGGGGTCAGCAGGGCCAAGATGAATGAGCCCCCGGTGGATTCCCTCCCTCCTTGGCAAATGGCACAGGACAGAGGAGGGCACTAGGTCTAGGGGGAGGATCAATGTGTGTATGTGTGTGTGTGTGTGTGTGTTTGTTTGCATGCGAGTGAGATAGAGAGGGCGAGAGAGGGAGAGAGAGAGAGAGGGAGGGTCTGTGCTGTACTGAGGGGACTGAGAGTGAGATTCTCATTTCATTCTAACATGACAAAGGTGACCTGAGACATACCAGAGAGAGTGAAACTCCATATGCTGCCTGGATTTGATTTCCTCCAGGATTTACTCTCTAACATGGACTGTAACTGAAGAAAAAACTTGGCTTCATATTTTTTGGATTTACTGCATTCACTTGGATTTAGTTGCAGGGTTCCCGCAGCAGCTGAGCAGCCATGGAAGGTACAGAAGAAGCTTTTCAACCCTCTCGCAGTGTCACATGTGATAGCATTAATGAGATGGCCTCTTTGCACCTCATTTAGACAACATGGAGGGATGTTTGTCTTTTTTTATCCCACTTATATCTTACCCCCATCCCCCTTCTCTCTCTCTGGTGTGTGTCTTTTCTAATGTTAAGAGTGTGCTGGGCTCATTCCTGCATTTCAATTGCTGGTGTGGACCTTAATGTGAAGGCATAACAATGAGGCGAGAACAATTAAGATATTTATCAAATTTTCATAAAGTTACAAACCTTTAGTTGACCATCGGGGATTTTAGTCTTCTGTAGTTTTTTTTTTTTAATTGCAGCCAAGTCGAGATAAACAATTCTTAGACAATTTTAACAATTCTTAGGTACGAGTATAAAATGTTAGCACATACAGTAGTGGGATTTCATGACATCTATATGTTAAAGCAGCAGTTCTCTGGGATTTATCACACCCTCAATATGAGGAATAGGAATCCACATTTCTGAAAATATTAACCCCTAAAATTTACGTAATGTAAAATTTTACACTTTGCACATTTGATGTATTTCAAAAAAGAGACAGGACAAAAATGTTTGAAAACTGTCATTGTAAAAGACTGAAGAGAATGCATACATTTTCCAGAGACCTTTTTGAATTAAGCTGTTATCATGAGAAACATATTTTTATTATTTACAGAAAAGATGAAGGCTAAAAATAAGGCAAGACGGCAATCAGATACATAAACTCGTTGAGATTAAAAACCTCCTTTTCTAGAGTGTCCTGGCCAAAATAGGCAGCAGCAAAGTTGACAAAGTTTCCACAAACAACAAACAGCCAAACATACAAATAAAAATGCATAACACCTGAAATACAACAACCAAAAAAAACATTAACCTACAGTTTATTGACAAGATAGACTATGCTAAAAAAATATATATCATGCTTAACATCTGCAGCTAGACACTTCTGATTTATTGCCAATATTTTATATAAATGCACGCCTTTCTTGAGTTTTTGGATATTCATTTTAAACTGAAGGTATAACCTCCAAAAGTATGGCCCAATTTCTGTCAGATGATTAGTTAACCAGTGTTTGTTGCTCTTTAAAGGGCAGATAAAGTGTGATTTTAGTGTTATTGGTGAAAACGAACAGCATGGCTTTGGTGGAAGGCTGTTTCACATGAGCCTGGTTCAGCTAACAGAAAGTTTTTCTTGCCACTGTAACTGTTGCCGATTGTGGCAAAGTGCTTTTGTCCTTTTGTTAAGTGTATTGAGATAACATTTTTTATGATTTTGTGCTATACAAATGAAGATTGGCTGATTGATTGAAAGATATGTTTTGCACATTATGAAGTTGTGATCCCAAAAAAAACAGCTTTCTGTTATTTCTGCATATTTGTATAATATGGGTATTGACCCATATTGACCCTGCATCCCTACAAATGTATACAGTATATATCATGTAGGGTATAATCGTAAAAAAATGTACAAAATGTAAATATATATGCATAAACTAAAGTATAAATAGCACTGACTTATGATGTGAATACTTAACTAAATGGACAAATAAATGTTAATAGGTGTGCAAGTTTCAAAGTAATATTAAACAGAAGTTAATATGGTAGGACTTAAGTGGAAAGGAAATAAATGAATAAATAGAGGAATGGACCAGAGTATGTGTACAAAGACTTCATAATGTATAAATAAACATGAGAATGTGTCATTGGGATAAAGTGGCAACAAAGTTAATAGATAAATGAATGGGATCAGGTGAGCATGGGCATAAGTCAAAATGAATCAAACTTAAGATCATGGACTAAAAAACTCATTATTTAAACAAACAAATGAATGCATTATGTGTGAATGCGACTTAAAATGTGTATTTATGTCGATGGAATAAAGTAGATTACTACTAAATAAGCAGAGCTTGGTGTGTATGAACTAAAGTGATGTATAAATCAACCAATGTATATGTTCATAGATTGAAGCAGTGAAAAAATAAATAAAATTAGTGAACAGGAGTGTGTAAATATAGTCTGATAGTCTGATGTTAAGATAAGGAGAAGTGTAGTAAGTCAATGGAATGATGGGGTTAAGAAATAAATAAATAAATGAAGCGGAGTATGTGTGCATAATAAAGACAAAGAGAAAAACACACTTTAGACAGAGCTTGTAGATCTGAGAGACTCTACTGAGAGCTAAGATGTCTGCAGACGTCTGCCCTCCTGCAGAATCAACTCCCTATTGATACGATTCCTTTATCACAAAACTGTTAAAAATGATTCAATATTATCAAATGTTTTCCCACCAGAATGCAGCATAGGAAACCTTTATTAGCCAAGCCAGTTTAGGTACAAGCAATCTGACACTAAAAAATAGTGCTCTCTCTGTACAGCATTTAACATGAAATAGTAACGATTTTATCGATCTCACAAACGACAATAAACCACGATGTGCATGGTCACATAAGACCTCTTTTATGTAGACTGTACATGACTCTTTATTGTTGGCTTTAGCAAACAAAAACAGCTTTTAATTGCCAATTAAAGGAATGAAAACACATTTTTTTTAGCATTTATCAATTTTATGCAGTGATCAAATGTCCTGACTATCAATGTTCAAACATATCGAAGAGACAAAATCCAAATAAACAACAATCAGTTGAATTTCAGACAGTGGACCCCTTTGTTCCTGGTGATTTAAAATCATTATACAGGTACATTAACTAAATAGAGATAATATTTTGTCCCTTGCCCATTCATCCATTTATATCTTTATTTACTAAACCCAAGTGCAGATATTTACAAATGCAATACATATATTTATTCAAAAATCATAAAACTTTATAAATTATGCTCCTTACACTGTAAAGTGTTTTTTCTTGATAACTGTCCTCCATCATTGTCCCTTCAATATGTAAGTAATACTTCATCATAGTTTCCCACTTTTGAAGTAGTGGAGCATTTTTGTAGAATGAGGTTTTTATAAACCAGTGATGTAACAGAAATTGTCTTCCAGTTGGATGTCATATTTTTCCACAGTTTTGAAAAAGACACGTTTCTGGTAAGAAATTGGTTTTACTGTACCTGAAGGCGTGCATGAGGTAGTCACTTTGAAAATCACATTTTAAACAACTCTCTGAAGAACTGCAGTCAAATTGTGAATTCTGTCTCTGTTTTAATAAACTCTGGGTATCACAGAAGAATTGAACTGAAGTTATCAGGATCTTTAGCTGTTAATGCTCAATATGGTTCCTTTTTCTGCTGCTGCTGTTAAAGAGTTATTAAGAAACAAGCAAATAGACAGACTTTTTATTATTGAGATTTTTTTTATCCAGCAGCACTGACTGTTCTAGCATCCACTACGTGTGACCTCAAATTTAAAGGTATTATCATAGTATATGAAGGAAATAGATAGGAAAAAAAACAATAAATGAGTTTTAGGATTTCAACCTGTGTTGCCAAATTAAACAATGCAAAAAGACACAGCACTTCAGTTTTATGATATTCCCAAAAAATTATTGCTTAAAGCGTTTGGGGGAATAACTGATGCTTAAGTGAAATATAAAATACCCCACTGTCTGTGCATTGCATTTTCAGGATATCTTAAATTACTTTTATTCTGTGTCTCTCTTTCATTGAATAAAAGTTTAAAAGTTTGTTTTGGTAAATTTTGATGTAGCTGTGTTTTTGATCCTCATGTTAAAACTTAAGTAATTATAGTTTTCAAATTAAGAGTATCCTAAAACTTCCTTTCTTTGAGTTTTAACTAATGTAGCCCTCACAGTACCCAAAGTGTTTCCCCATGTTGGGCGTGTAAGTTTATGCACATGCAGTTGCACTTGCATCACAAAGAGCATGTCAGTAATGTGCATGTCTTCAAGCATTGCCTCAAATCCAGTCTGGCTCCGATGTGTCAGCCTGAAGCTTCCCTCCCTAAATGTCATTACGGGAAAAACAGGACCTTATTAAGCACCTCAGGGCGCGCTCTTGTTGGTGTCTAGATTTACTGCTCCTTCATCTTCATCTCGGCAGCCATCTGCGTCTCCTTCTGTGTCATCTGTCCTTCATGAGCAGATAACCATCAAAATATTTCAGGACTGCGCTGCTGAGGTAATTGGGAGAGAGCTGGAGTTCAGACTGATGCCCCTCCAGGGGTGGAGGGTGAGGCATGAACTTGTGTGAAGATACTTTACTTGAGTAGTTTATTTCTTTAATTTATTTATCTTTTTATGCTACATGCTGGGGCTGTCGATGTGGGGCGTAAGATATGATTGGATATTTTAAAGCTGAATGGCAATACATAAACATACTATACCTCTGTTTTTTGGCCATGGAAATTGCAGGTGAATGTCACCAAATGCAAATTATGAACTTTGTCATGGTTTTGGTAAAGATTCAGCAATATAGATCAGGGATGGGGACCCAAATGTGGAAACAGAGGCATTGTAACATTGGCTTCAACAAGAGTTAAAAAAAAAAAGAAAAACACGACTTTTTGCCTAAAAGAATTAGAGAACTGAGGCAAGGCCACTGAATTTTGAGAAGTATTATTCCAGCAGCTGTATTGAGGAAAAAAAACGAACATTTCCAGCCATAACATTTGTACTTGATCTGAATTTTACAAAACAGTGGTATCATCAGGGTAAATTCAGGTTTTCAAAATGTTTGGTTTTCTATGAAATGTCTTTCTAAATGACAAATTCTTCATTATTTTATTGATCAGCTGTATCAAATAGTACAGAAGATAAATGATCTCCAGTCAGATATTTAGCCTAAAGAAAGAGAGAGTACAGTCTGTATTGGTATTGGTGCCTAAAAGAGATATGCAACAGACAGTATGCAGGGGTTTTGCCACAATTTTGATCAATCAAGACAATATATTAACCTATATTGGGTATCAAAATGTGCAAACTGTAAATTATAGTCTTAATTGCACAAGTACACTGGCAACATTTGGAAAATGGGACAGTTTCAAGGCCATTGCTCCTTGCCAGTTCCATCTACTTTTCTAAGTATTGCCAACAAATTAGATACAGTAATTTACTCAATATTGGATGTGTAAGACTTCTGGGTTTGCAGTGCTGTGGTGTGAAACAATAACAAAACAAATATTGTTTGATCTTCACTTTTAATAAAATACTGCTCAATTTAAATAAACCAAAACAGATACAAATTATACAGATTTTACCACACTGATTATCTGGTGGTCATTTCATATTGTTATGTAAGTGGATCAAACTAATATTTTACTCTTTATAGACATGACTTTTTTATCAGTATATTTTGCCATGCATGATTTTGTATTATTGGCAATATCCAATATGCTGATATTAACATAACTTTAGCCAATATCGATATTTTAGCTGATACAGACAAACTTTTTTTAAATTAAAACATGGTTATATGCCCTTTTTGAGAGCTACAAAAAGCACTATATAGACTGCTGGATCTGTAGATCCCGAACCAAAGGCAACGAACTTAATAAACAACAGGTTTGTTTGTTGATTGCTAAAGTTGAGACTTTAAACTTTACTTTTTACTTTAAAGTCTAAACCTCAGATAAGGAATAACATGTTTCTACTTTAAACCTCACAAATTCATGTGCACATATTCCCAACACTTAACTTTTTGAGCTATTGTCTGCCAATAGCACTGTCGGGCCAATAATATCAGGCATCCCTCATAAAGAATACTGTCTTACTCCACATCAGTTTGCAATTAGAATGACATTTATCTTTAAATGTGATCCTTATTGAACCCTCACCTTCCTAAATTTCTCCTGCTCAGGGGGTAATGAGCGAATGTTTCTGTGTTACGTACTGACATGTCTAACCCTTGTGTTTGATCATTTGTATCAACCTGGCTAATCATTCACAAAAAGCTCTCCACAGTGGTCAGTTAATCTGCAGTGAACCTGCTTGTGTACACTTGCTTTGTGAAGGACTTGGACCCTGCAGCAGCCTCCCTTTGAGCATAAACAGCAGCACACGGTCAGAAAAGATTGTGCTTGTGTTGTATCAGGGTCCGAGTGGTCAAACAATTGTCAGTCAAAGGGTCAAAGTAACGGGCAGATCCATTCAGAGAGGAGTGACTGTGTGTCATGAGTGCAGCTGCAAACTAAAACACCCAATTGTGTTCTATGAAAATAGCCCCAGGGCCGCAGTATCACATAACGCCTTTTTAGCCTCAGAGTCACTGCTACATATGTCATGTTTGTGGCACTCAGAATGTTGTAGTGGTTGTAAGTGCAGCCATTTATTTTGTGAATGGGCGTGCTCCTTGGACTGAGCTGACCTGCAGGACCACAGTCCATAGCATTTCTTTGTTTCTATGGCTTCATACATAACCTTACTGTAGCTGAACCTTTGCTTTAATGTGAAGAAAGTCTTATACTTAACGTATCACTGGAAAAACTATTTGTGTTTAATCTGACTGAAAAATGGAGCTGCTGATTTACAAGTGATGAATATGGTAAAAATCAATGTTGCAATTACTTCTGATTGATTTTGGGATCATGATTAATAAACTCAGTTACTTTTAGATTTAACAAAATCTGCATGAACATTTATAAAACTTAATCTTAACACTCACCTTTTGAGTACTTTGAAAATCAAGCTTTAAATGAACATCTTATAATCACACTTGAATTAGATTTCCAGGTCATAAAATTTCCCACAAGTCTTGTTTTCATTCAGGGGAAGTCTTCTTTCCATAGCACTGATAGTATTGATTTACCGAATCTAAACCATCCAGCTTTGTTTGATTACTTTTGTTGATCCCTCAGTAGTTTTGATTGTTCAGGCATTAATAAAGACATCATTTACAACAGAGTGTTCAGTAAAGATTTTTTTCAAACTGCTTATGAAAGGTACGGTAAATGAAAACTCAATAAATTTGACACGAAGAAAAATTAAGGGAATCGTTGTGGGACAGTGGGTTAAGATCTGCAGGAAAAAAGAAAATGCAGTGCTTACAACACTAATAATAGGAGTCAATGCCGTTCAGTCTTACTAAATCTGAAAAAGTAAATCATTACCTAGTTTAATTAAATTCTGGGTCCCAAAAAGCCTTTAAAAATAAAATAATATGTGTTTTTCTGTGTATTCAGGATCCCTTCAGATCCTTTAAAAACTTTGTCAACTGAAAATCTAAAAAGTCTTTTTTTTACCAGCAAGAGGTCTTAAATAGCGAAGAAAAGTTTACTAAAGCATCTTTATCAGTCTATTTATGGCTACACAAAGGCCCATCCCAAAAAAAACCCCAATGTGTCTTATGTATAATTTTAAAGATTAAGCCACAAAAACAGTCTGTCTGTATACGCGTGAGCTGTCTCATCATTGTCACTTTCCCTCTCTTGGGAACAAGGTCATTTTAAGTTTCATTTCTCTCCTAAGAGTTGAAACCTGCAATCCATAGTATTTAGCACCTATGTTGTTATTTTTTAGCAAGACGACCTTACTGTTAACATTATGGCACGTGGAAAAGAGGTTTAACCACATCCATTTTGATTGCTGTTTGTTCTGCAGTGAAAAAATATATTTTCTTTCAGTCTGGGCCTGAAGGATGGTCTTGAAATTAGAAATTGTAGAGGCCCTAAGAGTATTACTTGTTTGATTAAAACGCTAAATCTGGATTTTGTCCCAAAACAGTGCCATTCTTCAGAGTAACTGCAAAAATCTGGATGGTTTAATCTATTCAAGCATTGCCAAGAGCCATGTGTTTTTCTGTTTTGTAATTCTCAAAAGAAAACAGTTCTGCAGTGTTAACTTTGGTTTAAATGCTGTGTAGATGTTAGAAAAAATAAATAAAACCAAAATCTAACAGGATAACCTGCTGACATTTACAGACAGTTTGTTTTAAGCTTTGTGATTGTTGCTTAACATTGTTCCCTTGGATCCAGATCTGCTGGATAAATTCATGTCACAGCATAATGTATCATAACAGCAATGGTGTGATTTCATGTGAGCTTTCCCTGCTTCTTGTTCAGGTCACGGAGCACAGAGACGTCCCTGCTGAAACTTCCCGCTGAGTGGTAGAGATCCAGCATGTAGCAGAAGTGAACACATCCCTTCACACCTGGGAACAATCCAAACACGTAAGTCACCTGGTTTGTTTAATTTAGTTGTCTAATCTTCCATTTAACTTATATTTTTTGGGGCATTTTGTGCATTTTATTGTAGAGAAAAGATAGATTTGAAAGAGAGGGAAAGGAGCGATGTGCAGGTAAGAGACCACAGGCCAGATTTAATAGGGCACCTCTCCAGGGACAACAGCCTCTGTACATGGGGCAATCAGACATAACTACTAGGCCAGTGGTTCCCAAAGTGGGGTTTGGGACTCTCTGAGAGTTTGCAAGATACCGAAAAAAAACAAAGATTTTTTTAGACAATTTAAATCAAATGGTATATTCATTGTTATCATAGTCCTGTCTCTTCTAGTGTCACAGCCTGAACATGAAGAGCACATGTATTCTTCTCCACTTCTTTGTATGATAAAACACCATTTGGGTCATTCCTGCTGTAGAGGACTTAGTGCCCTAACCATGCTAAAAAAATGATCACATTCTGAAAGTTTTTCAATTAAAGTGCATAAATGTCAGGAACTTTAACTTGAAGAGCTAAAACACATTTATCTTTAGCACCATCACTTTGCATTTTTTACAATTCTTCTAAATCTAACGGTGTTAAATTTTTATAAACACACAAGTCGTTGACGTGTCAGCTACAACACACTGACGGTAGCTAGCATGACACTGATGTACCATAATGCATAGATATATTATACTTCCATTTTCTATTCGTCTGCTGTTGGTGGCTTAGTCTGATAGTTTGCTCCACCATCAACTGGAAGGATGACGGTTCAAGACCTGTTCTGGCTGTCACACGTTGATGTGTCCTTGGGTAAGACACTTAACCCCAAGTTGCTCCCAAGTCTTTGTCACTGGTGAAGTAACGGGTATGAAAAGGCTTGGATGTGTTAGCTAATACTGATGGAGAAACTCTGGGTGAGTGAACCTACATTCTATATACAGCTGATTTGTGTGGCTGATTATCGGCTGTAAATATTGGCTGAAATTGTAAAGTTTAATTGCAAAGTTAATTTGTGTTTTTAATGCTGCTGCATCCTTTTTTATTGTAAGTGTTAGGAACTGATGAGTGTTAAGTGAGTGTTGAGGCAATGAATGCTTCAACCACCCACAAAGGACAGTGTTGGTCCCCAATCTCAGGCACGGCTATTTTGGGGATTGTGGACTGAAAAGTTTGGAAACCCCAACATTCAGTCTACTGCCTCTCTGTCTTTGTTTTACTTAATCCATCAGAATTTCAGCTGTTGTTTGTTGTTCACATATTTTCTCTGCTCTCATACTCTCTGAGTGAACATTAGACTCGCTTATTTTGACCTCAGGGTCACATTCATGCAAGCTGTTGATGCCACCCAGGAGGGGCTGAGTAGCAGCCTCAGCTGTAGGGTTAATGCAGTGATACTCTTTCACTAAGTTTACAAACAGTATTTTGGTCCTTAACCCTTCTTGTTGTAAAGCCTCCTCCTCTGTACCCCCCAGAAAAATCTGAGTAACACTTTGGATTTCCTAGATGCCAGATTGACTATAAATGTCATTCGCCTGACCTCACATTTGAGTTTTAGGGTGTGGTATTGTGTTTTTTTCTGATATCAGTACTTAAATGGCACTACTGTTCATACACACCAATTAATATATTAAACAGTTATTAATACTAGAATTTCACAATCTTGAACAACATTGGTTAGGAATCTATGTCTTAGCTTTAGACATTTCGTTGTTTTTTGGAAAACATTTTTCCCTGTTTTAGTGCTGTCTTTTCTTAAAAATAATACTATTTTTTTAACATTCTGAGTAAATAACAACATCTTTGTCTTATTTTAAATGCTTTTTAAGATTTTTGATATTTTTGTTGACATTTTTATTCCCATAATTTCAAATCAAACAAGAACACAGAAAATCTAGCCTCAAATATAACCGAGCAGAATTGATTCATCTTTTGTTCTTTTGAAATAAAATATTTGCCAATGTTTCCAGCAGCTTTTAGCAAGTTACAGACTGTGGTCATGGATTTTTCTTTTCTTCTTTTTTTTATGACCAGTTCACAAAACCCTAAACTTTAAATAGGAGTGGATGTAGCCCTACTTCATATTTTTTTTAGTTTGTCCAAAATTGTTTTCTCAAAAATATTTATAATATATTTGGGGAGCATAAATTTAATAGGCCTTTTTTTTAAGAAAAAAATTAACTCAAAATTTGGCCCAACAATGTAATAATGCCAGCCCTGTCGCAAAATTAGGAACCAGAATTGTCTACCATTTGAAAAAAGTTGAATTTTGGCCCAAAACGTGATGATGCCAGCCCTGTCGCCAACTGGAGTCAAAGTTGTAAATTAAAAAATAATAATAACAATAATTTGCTCTATGAAAAGAAGAATTTTGTCTGGCAGTTTTTGCAGGTTTTGTTTCTCATTCTGTGTTAATAATGATAATACAGAACATTAAAATGTCCCATCTCATTTGGTAATGCTTCTTTTGCCTGTAATGTATATTCATTTACACAGAGGGCAACATCGGATTTGATGTGTTGGTTTCAGTACAACATTATTATCCATCCCTATACTTGCATTTCTCTACATGTTAATATGAAGAGGTCGCCAATGTTTCCTGTCCCACTGCAGAATAACAGTAGATTAATTTAAAGTACTTTGTTTGCTGTTGTTGTTAATAACAATATTGCAGATCATACTGTTTTAAAATGTATGAAACAGGCATGTGACAGCCTTACTTGACTGTTTGAAAGACAGTTTTAAAAGCACCTCTTAGTGACATGAACGCTCCTTTAAATCATTAGTCTTTGAGCATTAAACCTCTGCGGGTAGAGTCAGCTCATTATGTTTAACCATCCATCAAGCGAGCGCAGCTGCTGAGTCACCTGAAACAGCCCCCACCCCTCCTCTGCTCTCCTCTCCTCGCCACTGCATCTGACCTTAGCAACCACCTGAGTCACACCCCAGAAACATCCGATAGACGACCTCTGCCACAGTCACGCTTTGTTTTAAGTTGTGCAGGTGATAAAAGCTCATTCTCTGCGTTCACCTCCGGCCTGTGTGGGGTTAATGACAAATCTGTCCGCCGAGGCTTCAGGGTCAGCCAGTCAAAGAAGCCTCCGGAGCCTCCTTTGACTTCACAATCGAACAGGCAGCGGCTGCTTAAAACGCCCCCAGGCTGTCATTTCTTTTTTTTTTTTCCAGCTCCCTCTGTCTTTGTTTCTCTTCCTCCATCAGTTAGGTAAGAAACACTGTAGCTTCGTTCTGTTAAGCTTCTTATCTCTCCGACAGCACAGTCAGGCACTGTTAATCTTGTCTTTTGTCTGGGCTGGTCAGATTCCTCCTCAGGAAGGTTGTTAGGTAAACACAGGGTCTGGAATTCATTCAGGCGTGGCCAAAATGAGACCTGCAGCCCCAACTTGATTCACACCCAGCTCATTATTGACAAAGTAAAGATTCAGCATGTCAGTGAGACCAAAAGACAAAGTGTATCTGTTGGATATTGACCCACTGTCTGACACATTCAGGACAAAGACATAGATAATCATTGATTAGATTTGTTTATTCTTATCCTGGAATAATGTCCCCTCTTCTTTACTTTAGACGTATCAGCAAGGTTCATGAGGGTGCTTGAAATCCTGGCAAACTCTTGATTTTGAATGTGTTTATGAGTTTTTAAAAGTGCTTGAATTTTGTATTTAGTGCATGAAAACGTTTTAGATTTACACTAATTACAACTAATTGTCAAGTGTTAATTTATAGGATTAAAAAATAAATTAAGTCAGGGATATTATTTTAGATATAGGTTTTGCATTCATTAAGATAAAGATGAAATTGCAAAGAAAAATGAATTCCTTTTTAAAAAGTACATGACTCAAATAACACAAGAAGATTGAGGTTGGACAGTATTTAAGTAATCAAGTAAAATCATTGATTAAATATTTTTTTAAAAAAAATGTTTTTTCTTATAAAGAATCAGGCAATATCCAAGTAAACTTGAGGTCTCCAACACAGTTTTTCATGGGATTTCACGTACACAATTTCAATAAAGAATTTACTGAAAGTCAATCAGTATGTTTCATAACATAAAGAGCTGTGAGCACAAAAAATGTCTGAAACTGAAGAATTTTCTTGGAAAAAAACACACAAAATGTCAACATATTCTTCATCCTTTAATTCTCAGGCTCTGCAGCAGATTGAAACATTAAAAATAAAATTAAAGTAGACGAAAACATTTTAAAGGATAAATTACTTGCTCTAACAGCAAATTACGGCCTTGTCATAAAATTCAGTGACATTTTCAATATTAATCAACCGTCAAAACACAATCATCAGCGTTCTCCCCCACACAACATGGGCACCCCAGAAC